>CM060634.1:14392500-14972500 GCA_030578275.1 Meda fulgida
TAGGTATTGGTGTATGCAGGTGTCTTTATGTACATACTTGCGTCCAAAAAAATAAAAATAGGTATGTACTTGTGTTCCAGTTCTATTGTAAAACACTTTTGTTGTTATTGGTGTGATAGGGGTAAGGTTAGGGACAGGTTTGGTGGTATGGGTAGGTTTAAGGCTTGGTTAAAGGGTAAACAGAGTACACGGGTTAGTTTGATTACTGTAAGAGAACACTGTTCAAACTGTTTGTATTACATTGTTTTGATAAATGAAATATTTTCTTGAAAAAAATATTTGTTTTCTCCTGTTGATGTATGATTCAAGGAATATCCTATTTAAGGATATCGTATACTTAATGTTGAGGGCCTCAACTTGAGGCAATAAAAAACATGTTTTGCACCATAATTACAATCATGTGTTATTAAGTTCAGCTAAATGCTTGCTAAAGACATAACTAACCACCCTTTACACAAGAGTTGTTACAGTAATTAAACATCCAAAGCCCATAAAGGTGTTAAATAGTTAATAATAAACATTTGGAAATTATGAATAGATTGGGTACCTCAAAAACAGGAACAAATAATAAATAAATGATTTGTAAAATGTAAATAGTTGAAGTCTGCATACACACCACAACAAAGACCACATGTGTGACTTTTACAGACTGTGGTATGAGTTAAGAATATGTTACCCATGAATATTTTTTGTGTGAAAAGCTTAAAATTAGTAATAAGATAATTGAAGTGTGTTAGATATATATAATCAAATTTTAAAGACATTTAACATTCAAATGTACAGCAAATGTAATAAGCTTTTAATCATTGTATAATTTATTTTAAAATCATTATTAGATTGTTAAGAAGTACATGATCATATGAATAGAAAGTTTAATTATTTTTGACAGCATTTGAATTTACATTAAATAATGATCTGTTAATCATTATGTAACGTTTAGTCAAAATTTAAAGTTCAATAGTAACATTAACAAACACATTATCTCATAGTTCAATGTGAATATTAATAACTAATGATCTGTTAAGCATTATACAATGTTTGTTAATGATTTATTAATGAAAGTTACTATACAATTAACTTAAGCTTTGTCATCACAGGACTACATTTCATACAAATAAATGTAGCCTTAGTGAGCAAGAGAGACTTCTTTCAAAAACATAAAATAATAATAATTTCAACACTGAAAAAAAGATTTTTGCTGCTTGTTAAAATGAATTAAAATGAGTTAAAACAGCACAATTGCTATACATTTAGTCCTAACTTAATTTCATTGTGTTCAATTCACTTAAATATATTTAAAATTGAATTTAACAATCCATTTGTGTTGGGATCCTTTGCATATGGCTGGATCAGGAGAGTAAATGTTGAAATGAAGTGTTGTTTTATGTGTTTTTGATGTTCAGTTATGTTTGAGATTTAAAACAGTTTATGTTATATTCAAGTTTTTGTGTTTGCTGAAGAGTAGAGCAGCCAGTCTTTTAATGGTACAATATAACTGAATGTCAAACACAAACAGGTATTTTCCGTTCCTCAAAATCACAGACTTTATTATATTGGAATCTACATATTTGAACTAAATAAAATTAAGTTAGACTAAAAATATATTTAAAATGAAAATAAATTAATTTAGTGTAACCTATTGCCTTAAAAAATAGTTATTTTTTGAAGAAAGAAACCTTTGTCTTTTTTTATGAAACCAACACAGGCTGTTCAACACTGTTTCCACTAGTGGGCATTCTATTCCATTCCGTGATTCAGCCCTTTCTCTGTTCCTCATGTGTTTGTGATTTCAAATAGCTAATATTATTTTTTTTTTGTCTGACTGCAGTTTTGTCTTTCAGCAGTCAGTGAACCATTGGAGTTTAGACTTTGAATCAATACTAATATCGCAGTACATTTCCCTCTGTTCCTCTCTGTGCATCTCCTTTTCTTTTTTAATCTCTTGCAATTGTTCCATTTCATCACTCTGCAAATTACTTGCATTCATTTACAGCATGGGGACAAATTGTTCAGCAGCTCCTTTTTTTCTTAGTATTTATTTTTTTCTTCATGGTTTAATCATGATGTTCAAATTCTCACAAGCCCCTTTATTATGGAGCATTAATATTGTAAAAAGTGAATTACAATGACAATTGGATGTATCCAAAAATACTGAATTTAATTGTCACATGCTGCTGGCATATTATTGCTGCATTAGAGTGAAATAAATTTTTGGTACGATTAATATATTTATACTATGTTCAAAAGTTTTTTTGGGTACGATTTTTTAATGTTTTTAAAAGAAGTCTCTTATGCTCCACTGCTGCATTAATTTGACCAGAAATACAGTAAAAACGATAGTATTGTGAAATATTATTACAATTTAAAATCACTGTTTTCTAGTTTAATATATTTTAAAATTGTATTAAATCCTGTGATGTCAAAGCTGAATTTTCAGCATCATTACTCCAGTCTTCAGTGTCACACGATCTTTCAGAAATCACTTTAATATGCTGATTTGCTGCTAAAGAAACATTTCTTAATATTATCAATGTTGAACGTTTAACTGACAGGTTTAATGTATCATTGCAAATAAAAGTATTAATTTACTGACCCAAAACTTTTGAACGGTAGTGTGTACATATTTGCATTTTGACATTATTTCCATGACATTTTTGCACATTTTACTCCAAAAACACAATAATGTGAAAAAAAAATGATCGTGAGATACACAATGTACTGCCTTTTATACTGGTTTTTAATTTAAAATGACAGCATTTTTAGTGTTTATTTATTTTTAGAATGTTGGGGTGAAGTGTGACAATTAAAATTAGCCTGCAAGAAGATTCAACAAGTGTCCAACACTGATTTAGCACTTGCACTACAGTAACTGACCAAAAATCAAAGAGGAAAGCTATTCACTGAACCGCGACTCTGGCATAATTTCAAGAGATTTTTTTTTTTAATGAGCTTTTATCAATGAGGCCCCTGTTGTGAAAACAGACACTGATTGTGCTATAGAACCTCAGACAGTTGATTTCTGTGTATAGAGATTAGTTACAGCCTAATTTGTCCACCACCTGTACTCTTTGCCCTCTTAGGAGTTGAAGAATGTGGAAAATAACTTTACTGATCGTCAATTGTAACCAGGGACTAATTCACTATTCACAGCTCATGAATGATGAATGATGTGCATAATGCATAGTGTTTAGTGAGGGTGCAGCAGTAGGAAGATCTATACATGCTTCTGATGAGATAACACTGCGATAAACAGCACTTGTATATAGTTAGAACTGCTTACTTTGCTTGAATTCTTGTTGGTATAGAGGCAAAAGACTTTTTTTTTTGTGTCCCACAAAACAGTTTTGCGGGTTTTGTTGAGATCTCAGCATTAGCTTCTTAAATCAGAAGTATATGCGGGACAGCAAACCGACTATGTATTTATCTAGATGGTAGTTTTATATGTACACTTTTTATCTGCCTATTTGGCATGTGAGGTTTTGTGATTTGTTTCACTGGCTTGAGATCAATATGGATTAAAACAATATAAGTGTGTTAAATTTGATTAACTGTGGTGAACTTTAAAAGCTATTTCTAGATCAGCAAGTGGTTTTATTCCCATGGTGCTATGCGCTTCCTGCTGGACAGTGAGTGTGGAGCTGTGTGAAGGCAGCTGGTGTTGGGGTGTCATGGACACCGGCGCTGCTGTGTCTGATGTCAGTGTCAATGGCTCCACATGTTAGTGAGGCCATGGATTGAGTTGCCCCCGCAGTGCTAGATGACCAGATACATTTTCAGTGGTGGGACAGTGATGTCATGGAGCTCTTGCTCCACGCCCTTAAACATTCACACTGTTTTATAATTGATAATTAATACTAATAATTCTGAATAATTGAATTATAATATATATCATAATAAATATTTAATTCTACTTTTAAAGAATTAACATCCAATTTTTTTGTGTAATGTCATGTGTTGTAATGCATTAAACTCTAAATGTGTAACTACAAATAGCTAATATCATATCATATTTATCATGGCTAGACGTTGCATTGAAATGTTTATGCATTATGATGAATACCTTTATAATATATAAAAGGGGTCATATGATGTGATTTCTTATTTTCCTTTTCCGCTTAAAAAGACAGTATTAGTCATTATAATCAGTAATTATGTCTGCAATTAAATAAAATCTTACCAATCTGATACGATCTGGTCCATTCGCGCTGGCAAAGTTGATCGGGGGTGCGTTTTCGCCGTTATCAGCATAGTTCAACGAGTCGGTGTTGAATCTGGAAATAAAGCAAAATAACTGAGAAATAGTCCATATAGAGCCATGTCTGTAATTTAGCCTATATCAAAACATCTAGCGTTAATTCGATCTCAAACTGTTTTGTTAAAATAATTTACTCCACCACCTGAGTGACATCAACTAACGTGGTTGAACGACCAATTTGCGACTATGTTTTCTAGCTAGTTGATTTCTTAAATGATGCATCGTACAGCTTTAGTTAAGCAGCGAGTTACGTCGTTAATGGGACACGCACCCCAGCTCGGTCATCTGCATTTTCCAGTTAAGATTCGGGCTCGAATTGATAAGGTAGTACCCGACATTATCACCTGTCATTATTGCTTAGGGAGCTGATGTTTCAAATATGGTAAGGGCCGTGACATTTCACGCGCTTACGATTTTTGGGCCAATCACAATGCACCGGATCGCTGGCCAATCAGAGCACACCACGCTTTCCAGAACGATGAGCTTTGTAAAAATCAATGCATTTCAGAAAGGCGGGGCATAGAGGAGCAACAATGAATTACTTTTTTTTTTTTTTTTTTACCTAAAACCGCGTTAACAGATTGCATTAAACCAAATACACAAAATAATGTTCTTTTAGAACCATCATATGACCCCTTTAAGACAAAATTATACAGTATATGCAGACTTTAAAGGGTTAGTTCACCCAAAAATGAAAATTCTGTCATAAATTACTCAACCTCATGTCGTTGCAAACTCATAAGACTTTCATTTATCTTTGGAACAAAAATTAAAATCTTTTTAATGAAATCTGAGAGATTTCTGATCCTCCATTGACAGCTACGCAACATACTATTACACATAAAGAGATCGTAAACCTAATCCATATGAATCGAGTGGTTTAGTCCAAATTTCCATGATCACTTTATATGACTGAATTTAGGCTTTTATTCACAAATATAAACATTGACAAACAGAAGTTCAACCAAACCTGCTTGACCGGTGAGAACAAACCTCATTGCGAAGCTCAAATGTGCTGTGTAACACGAGAATGAACCTCATTGGTTCTCGCACTTAAAGCGGACATGCTTCCATTACCGTCTACCACAACTGATATGTGAATTGAATCGATTCTCTTCAGACAATTTTGGACTAAACCACTCAATTCATATAGTTTTACGATCTCTTTATGGCCTTTTTGAAGCGTAAAAGTCAGCGTAGCTGTCAATGGAGGGACAGAAAGCTCTCTGATTTCTTCAAAAGATCTTCATTTGTGTTTCCAAGATGAACGAAAGTCGTTTGGAACGACATGAGTGTGTGTAATTAATGGCAGCATTTTCATTTTTGGGTGAACTAACCCTTTAAGTCACAATTAAACAATATTTTCTTTCATATTGTGACATACTGAGTGTAACAAATAATAGAAAAAGAAAAATGTAGGGTGGAGACTTGGTTCAATTTGATTGGATGTTGAGACGTGGCTGTTGCAAAGTGGAGGCAAATGAATGTTGCAGGGGTGAAGTTTAAGCAGACTTAATGATTGGAGAAGCCCTATGTCACCAGAGTGTCTGGCATTTTCAGTGAAGATCCAGTTGTGACATTATGACATTACAAGGTCAAATATATATTCAAAATGAAACATATGCAAAATAATTGTTCACAATAAAATCTCAAAACATATTGAGGAAATAGTTATTTTCTAAGTCCCAACACAACAATTATTTCATGGACATTCAAATAGCTGTATCTATACAGACATGTTACTAAGCACAATGCAGTGTGCTTAAACATACACTATAAAGTATTGAACCCATTTTACTAAATTCTTTACAGATGTGTTTTCCCAGTATCCCTAACATGTACTTAGTTTTACACTATCTGTGTCCACTTATTATACAGTGGTTTTAGATTTGCTAACTAGTTAAAATAGTATGTGTTTCTCATTGTTCTAATACACATGTTTGATGTGAAGTAGAATTAATAGAGGGTTTGGATCTGTTCACTGTTGATGCTATTCTGTTTTAACTTGTATTGTTAAACATTTCAAACAAGTCAACATTTTGATGATTAGACTTCCTTTTTGTAAACTTTTAACTTCAATTTAACTTTCTCTCTAGTGAATACAAACACAATACATAAGAGCTGGTTCTGTTGCATTGTGAAGTGCTGAGAGAGAATGAAGCAAGTTTAAAGGTGTCTGACTTCTCGTCCTCATGCTACAATGTATTAATTTGCGTTAATTTTAACAAAAATTATTCAGTGAAAACAACATTTTGTTTATTGCAAATGGGAGTTCAGTCCACTTAGAATTCACACATTGTGAGGTCATGTTAGGTGAACTTCATTACAGCTTTTGAGTGATATTAATTACCCAGAGGACGCTCATTCACTCATATTGGTTGAGTTTATTCCGCTTTTTAGTGTTTACAGTGTTTGGCTGCAGCTTCGTGTCTGTTATTACCTGTGTTTTTTCGGGCGGTTTGAGACGGCATGCATTTGTAATGAACTGAATTCCGGCTTAGTGGCTTGATAGCGGCAGGATCCGTAAATAATGTAGACTAAAGCGAAGAGCAGTGAGTTTCTTAGCTTCATCGCTCATTCAGCCTCTTAAACGGCGATCGGTTCCGCTGTCAGACATGCGCAGAACTGACAGCAGCTCAATAGCGGCTTCTCATGCCGTTCTCAGACTCCAGTTGAACCGAGCCGATCACTTCTCGTTCTGACGGAGGCAGCAGAAGCTCAAGACGCCAAGAGTCCATTGCACGCTCTAACAATCTTCTCTATCGCAGTTCATCGTGTCTCGACGGATACATAATGTCTCACAACGACGAAATGGGTAGGAAACTTAATTTATGCATTAAGTATGATGTTAAATGTTTTCGACCCTTTCTACCATAGGTGAGACCTGGGCTAGTTGTCACAAGGGCTCACTCTGGTTTTTAAAACAAAAGTTCAGTTACATAAATGTATATTATGTTACATATATTCCTTAGCAGTTCGAAACTGTCTCAAATTACTTTTTTTCTGATCGAACATGAATTCCACTCAATGTCAAAATTATGTAGCATATGCTTGCGCTGTTGAGTAAACTAGTGAGTAAACACGCAGCTAGCCTACATTCACACTTGAGTCAACGGTAATTTAACTGAAAGCCTAAACTGTGTTCTTTGCCATGTATTAATTAACCTACAGTAAATGTTGGTCTATACAAATCATTTAATATTTGTATAGGTTACATCTTTTCTATAGGCCTACCTGTTTTACGTTTTAAATTAAGCTGAATATCCTGTTTAAATGCAGGTTTCCATTGTGACAACTTACCCCATTTAGCTTACTGTTACTCAGCATGCCCTTCTATTGGTCAAAAAAGGTGAATTAACTGTTTTCCCACTTGAGCAATTGAGTGCAACAGGTAGCAGCTACCGTAAATAAATTCACTTTATTATCACACTCAACTTAAGCTTGTTTTTGTCAATGATTAGTCTGCATTATTTTTTTTAATGTTTATTAAAAAAAATAAATAATCATGTGCAAAACAGTGCATTACCTGGTGAAATACTACACTAGCATGATCCTTGACCGTCCTCTCCAAAGTATTTTGAATGACGTATAGTCTCTGTACTTGTAAAATTCTAATTTGTATACATCTGGTTATAATAAGCTTTTTCTATACTTAGGCTATAATCAACATTTAAATTAATAGTCATTTTTAAAAAAAAAAATGTATACGTTGTCCGCAATGCTTTACACTGCAAGTCTTGTGTCAGCCACTGGTTTCTTTGTGTTAAATTTGTGTAGCCTCTACGGTAATGCATTTCTCATGTAGCAACATTTGCATTGAGCACTTTAATGTCCACAGTCCATCTGAAAGCAGTTCAGCCAATATTTCCTTATTATGTGGCTGTCACTAATGGCCCTCTTGTTCTATTTTCTGGGCCAATTCCATTCACACACAAACTCATTTTCTCCCTTTTGGACTGTTTCTCTCACACTCTCTTTCTATGACTGTCTCTCTCACTGGTGACTCAGCAAAGACAGCAAGACCACTGTCCTCTAGCAGCAGCTCTAATGGTAGTCATTGATTTACTCGCTCTCACTGTCTGACTTCAGTGTGTATGAGTGTGGAGTTTATGTGTGAGTCTGCCAATCTTACAATCACAATCTTGCAAACATTTACCATACACTCTTAAAAATAAAGATTCTTTATTAGCATAACTGTAGTTTTATTTTTTCAGCATTTTCAGTTTCTTATTTATTTATTGATTAATTTATTTAGTGGTTTAGTTTGCACAGTGTGGAACGAGTACCCTTCAAGTTCTGTGGAAAAGAAGTACACTGTACTATTAAAAAAATAGTACTTATTAGGTAAATAATATACTTTAATATAGTATATAAAGTGAATGTGATTATATTAAAATATTCAAATAAAAATATTATTAAAAAAAACAATTATTTTAAAATGTACTTTAAAGCAAAATTTCTAATTTGACATTATTACAAAGAATTATAGTCATTAAGGATCATAGTCATGAAAGTGTACTTTCAATTACCAAATAGTGTGCGCGGAGGCTCTGCCTTCTTTCACGTGAAAATCTTTTCGGCTTCATTTCTCCTGTTCAATCCGTGGAAGTCAGACGTGACCCTCGAGTGAAAACATGAACACACTGGAGAGCTGCTTTATAGTTGAAAATGAAGTTGTATTTCTGAGGAAACGAGACACTGACACTGTTTTTCATGTTTAATACGGTAAAGCTGCTTGATTTTAAGCAATCTATTGTATAAAGTGCTATAAAAATAAACGTGACGTGACTTTACCAAAGTCAGCTCAGCTCACGTATTTCGAACTTCGTTTTACTCCTAAATGAAAAAGAACTTTGCTGTGAGTATATCGGGGCCTTAAGCAGGGCAGCTGGTGCCTGAGCACTGCCCAGCTCCATGATAGCGCCCCACAATTTTCACCAATGTAAATCTGTGGTGAAAAATGGAACTGCAGTGTGCTCTAATTGAAAGCAATTATTTTCACGTTACATTACATAAACCTCACTCCGGACCAAGACAATATCAGTTCACCTTAGCTGTGAGTGTGTATATTCGTCTGCATCAGGTCAGGAACTAGTTGGAATGTCTGTTTTTCCTATGTGGAGTAGCGTATCAAATCAATGAAAGTATAAATCATTTAGTATAAACGTGCTCATGGGAATAGCCTTTATGTAGTTCTGTTGTGTTTGTTTTACGTTTGTTCTGAGAATAGACATGACATTCTTTTCCTCATCGGAATTCATCCACAACTTATATTCTTATATTCAACTTACATTACCACAAGTAATATCTAAAACAACATTCTGAAGCAATAAATACTACATCAGGGCAATTCAAAGATAGCATCCGTGTGTACTTAAAGGGGTCCTATAATGCCCTTTTCACAAGATGTAAAATAAGAATCTGATGTCCCCAGAGTGTGTATGTGAAGTTTTAGCTCAAAATACCCTCAGATATTTTTTATAGCATGTTAGAATTGTAACTTTTTGAGGGTGAGCAAAAACGTGCCGTTTTTGTGTGTGTCCCTTTAAATTCAAATGAGCTGCTGCTGCCGGTACAGAGGGGGGAGCTTCAAGAGCTTGTGTGTTAGCAGCTCTGATTACCTCACACAGACATGCACTTAAAACTTTTATTATGCTCAAACCGGAGTCGGACAATGATGGAGAGACTCAAGAAGAAGTGACAACATGTAGAATGCAACAGGACATTTCTGAATGGTTAGTTGTGAATTTATATAGCTGATGTGGAGTTAACTATCTTCTAGTCATTGATTAGCATATTCTGTCATGATAATCTATAAATCACGTTCCCGGGGGCGGGGTTTATGTACATTGTAGGTTGATGTCACTACCTGTGAATAAGCTCATTGTAGTCCCTACCAGCCATTTGTAGTCCTGAAAAAGTGATTTCTGTAAAAGACAATGTCTCCCTTTGCTTTGAACTTAGAGCGTCGGAACTTTGCAGATGTTGTTTATGCTCAAATGGCAACATTACACACTAACTAAAGTTAAAAAAGTGAAATCATAATCAAGGACCCCTTTAAAGTCTGTCAGTCAACATTAGCGCGCCACCCTCGGGCTGAATAATGCAAACTTTGCCAAAAGTGTTATGCATGTGTTCAGCGATTAGAATATAAAGCTCACAAAAAATGTTTATCATAAACTAGCGCTAAGACCCAGAATCTGCCCTACCTAAATTTACGGACAGGAGCCGCTACTGATCTGCATGATAAAAAAGGAATAGTTAGAACACCATACCTCCATAAAAGCTGGACATCTTGGTTTGTTTGTTATTATGTTCTTACTGACAGTTTTTTTCCCTTAATATTAATTTGTCATCTTCCATGTAGGTAATGTGGGTATGCAACCTGTGCCGAAAACAACAAGAAATCCTCACCAAGTCGGGAGCGTGGTTCTACAGCGGTCCTGAGGGGTCGAGATCAGGGTCCCAAGCCAAAGTAAGAGGAGGCCCAGCCAGAGCAAACCAGGACCCTCTCAGAAACGGTTCAGGGGTCCCCTCATACAGGTGAGAAGTTTATATTACTGCACATTGCTTGGCCTCGGTCAATGTAAAATGTATGGGACGGATGCTGTCAGAAGGTTTTGTCTCGAGCTTTGTTAAATGTTTTTTGGGATGGAAATTATTGATCATTTTTTATGGAGTTTTTATTATTGATAATTCATAGGACAGAAAACCGTTTTTGTTATTGTCTTAGAGAAATTAGCAAACCAGGATATGATTTTTTTTTTTCAGTTTCTGGATTTCTTCGCTATTTTCTCAGGATATGCATGTGATACCTGTAATGTATGGACATTTTATTTGCGGTAATTGAGAATCACACAGCAGCATTAATAAACAGGAAACTGCAAATGTTTGAGATCTTTAGGAGCATCTGTAAAATTCAAACATACAAATGTGATAAGGGTTGTGCTATGTTGAAGGCACAATACATGCAGTTAACATTTAGCTCCTTAATTTTCTTCTTTGATTATTATATCTATTTAATACTTTCTGATTTTTCAATGTTCTACAGTGACAGTTGCCTCTGAGGTAACTAGAACCCGAGTAACTAGAAAATGACGTTAAAACTAATGGTCATGAATTTTGCAGTAACTACACTGTTACATTTTAAGAAGTGAATGTGAGTGGAGCCTGACTTTGCTAAGCTCTCCGTTACCGTACTAAGGTGTTGTGATTGATGTGTGTTTGCTTATCAGTATTATTATTATTATTATTATGATATTTACCTTGTGAAAAAGAAGTACACTCAAGTATGTCTTATACAAAAATAATACTTTAAATTAATATACTTAAGCAGATTTGACATGATTACAAAGTTTTTAAAAGTGTACACTTAAAGGGATAGTTCACCCAAAAATGAAAATTAGCCCATGATTTACTTACCCTGAAGCCATCCTAGGTGTATATGACATTCTTCTTTCAGATGAAAACTATCGGAGGGAGTTGTATTAAAAAATATCCTGGCTCTTCCAAGCTTGATAATGAGAGTGAATGGCTATTTTACTTTGGAAGTACATTAACTAGTTTTTTTGTAATTTGATGCAAGGGCAATATAATACTTAGTATAATGTGATAAATGTACATAAATGTTTTGCTATGAAAATTTAAAAGACTTTACAGGATTTAAGATGCTGATGACTGTTAAAACAAGTCATCAGAGTCTGAAAAAGATCAGAATATTCTTGTGCAATCCGATTAAATCGCATCTATTCATGATTAAAGTGCTCGACACGGATCTGAGGGGGTTAATAAAGGTCTTCTGAAGTGAAGCGATGCCTTCATGTAAGAAAAATATCCATATTTAAAACTTTACCGACTAAAATAACTAGGTTCCGGCAGACGGCCATACGCATTGATTTACGCCAAAAGAGTAACCTTGACGCACAACATAATGACGCAATTGACGCCAAACGCAGTTCAAACAAACAGGGCTGGGCAACCGCGTTCGTCATTGCGTTGTGCGTTAGGTTCAAGCGTTTACTCTGTTGGGGTAAATTGATGTTACTGAGTTAAACGAACAGGAAACATTAAGGGCGGAACTTGATTTTGACCATTGTGAATTAGACCTGTATACCAACTGCCAAGTGCATACAGGATTTTCGATATCCGTTTCAGTCCAGAAATTTCATTTCGGTGTATCCCTATTTTCAACTACACAATATAATTTCTGTGGTACAATAATTCAAATTATCACAGAAGTACTGGGATAAAGGTTTATAGTTTGGATGTAAACACTGATGTTTACGGTAGCGATCAACATAGAGTTGTTCATTTAAGAGAGTCATTCAGAAACGCTGATTAATTCAGCAATGAAAGTGAAGTCTTTATAAGTGAGCCATTCAATCAGTCATTCAAACTGATTTTTCTAAATTCAAATTTATAAAATAATCTTTAAATAGACTGCAGCAATTAACATCTTGTCAGAACTGTAATAACTGTTTTGTTTAGATGTCTATTCAGAATCATTGAAGAATTGTGATTTCTATTTTAAACATCAAAAAAGTGATTTTCAAAGTGATTATTCAGAATCTTGCAGCTGGTTGGATGGATGTTGTGAATTCATGTGGGTGACAAGTTGTCCCGCCCTCGCGCCGCGAAACACAAAGAGATGTCTTTAGGTAGGGAGGGTAAGATATTTTGATTAAAGCGGTCCTATTATGCCCTTTTACGCAGTGTTGATTTTGTGTTTGCAGTGTACTACAATATGTTTTCATGCTCTATTGTTCAAAAGGTGCCTTATTTTTCACATATTTTACATTATTACAGCTCCTCTCTCCCCAGTCTGGTTGAATGCTTCGTTTTCGATGAACCCCCTCCTTCCAAAATACGAAATGTGCTGTGATTGGTTAGCTGGCCCAGTGTGTTGTGATTGGCACTCTTTAGTGTGTGTTCGGGAAATATCACGCCTCTTCATAACCGTGAGCTCTACTCAGATGTAAATATTAACAATGGCGTCAATTTCAAACCATTGTGAGCCTGATTCAGACCCTGACAATGTTAACGAACAAGAGGACTGTGCTGAACGGATTCATAGATTTGAAGCATGGATTTCACAGGACGCTTCAGAGGGGTATGTTTTTTTTTGTGTGTTAACCATAATTTAATCATATTTATCAGAAAACGATTGTAATACAAACAGTAATCGATCAAAAAATCATGGATAATTTTCCTAATGGGCGGTGAAGTCTTACAAAAGCAAGAGCTTACAAAAGCTAAAGTAAACACTACATCAATACTGTAATGTTAGTTAGCAGGCTAGCGGAGGCAAAGCTTTGCTCTTCGTTTACATCTTTCATAGCAACTACATAAAGCTTTTAATTGGAACTGTTAATGGAAAATACAACTACAAATAATAAGGCATACTTACAAGTTGTGATCCATAAACAACAGATTGTCCTGACAAACGGGAATGGCTTTGTGCATAGCCTGTATTGTACTCTCTTCTGGAAGCTGTTCTCTGTAAAATGTGCAGATCACAGACAAACGTTGAGGTTAGAATGTTCAGGAACAGTGTGAAATAAATGTTTACCTCTCTAAGTTCGTCAGCTTTAGGACAAACTTTTTTTCCGGGGTGTAAAAAAACAGCGACAACAGCTCTTCCTTCCTCTTCTCTAAAGCAGTCCAGCATGGCCTCACCCACTTTGTTTCCAGGGGCGGGGTTTATGTAAATTTTAGGCTTTGTGATGTCACTGTCACCAACCTGGGAAGAAGCTTGTTGTAGTCCCTACCAGCCGTTTGTTTTTGTCCTTAAAAAGCGATTTCTGTAAAATAAAATATCTCCCTTTGCATTGAACTTTGAGCGTCGTAACTTCGCAGATGTTGTTTATGCTCAAACAGCAACATTACACTAACTAAAGTTAAAAAAGTGAAATCATAATCAAGGACCCCTTTAAAGATTACAAAAGCACATGAATAAAAAAAGTCACCAATCATTTATACTAAAACTGCAATATGTATTTAAATAAACCAAGAATTGTCCAGTTTGGTGACAGCCTAAATGATTTTGGCGATGATGATAGCTCTTATAATGATAATGACATTAGGGAGATAGAGAAATGAACGAAAATGTTAGAGAAAAGGTCCTGTAAAATTTGGTTAAAGATTTTAGCAGCACCAAAAAACAGTAGAAAGGAAAACAAAGTGCGTCTCATGTTGTACGAACATGAGTGTACAACTCGCCATGGTGTATGAAACGCCCTCATGTTGCCAATCCTCTCCATATGCAATCACTTCTTAAAGTGACTTTTAACCCGCGTCGATGAGGTAAAAGATCAAATACGATATAATATACGTGATAAAACAAGTTGTTACATAGCTAGGTCTATCACTCGTGCACTGTAGAGCGCGCTGCTCCAGTACTTTGAGCGTCTGATGAAATAGACTCCAGCGCACTGGCTGTGTCTGAAAACCTAGTAAGCTGACTGCTTAGACAGCATATTAGGGTAGGCTATAATATGCACTAGCCTAAAAATGCTCACTTGTTTTTGCCTCTCTCTCTCTGTACTTCTCCCGAGAGCTCACTGTATCAGAACGCCGTGTTCACTCTCCCGTTTGCGCATCTCTCACAGAAACGAGCAGCCAGTGCGAGCGCGTCAGGAATAATGTGTGTGAGAGAGTCAGTGCTGCTCCAGTTTGTCTGATTCTCCGAGGCGAGACGGTGGCGCATGGACGCAGCTCCAGATATTCCAGCCGGTAAAAATGCAGCGCTGTTTTTCTCTCTCTCTGGCACGCCGTCAGACAGAATCCTTCCCCCGCTCCCAGCAGCCGCAGCACCTCAGGACTGGAGCATGAGGCGCACATCCATCAGATCTCCGGGAAAATATGGGACTTGATCGACACGGCAGCGCGTCGGATGTAGCGGTCGCGGGGTTGTGGGTGTGCTGTTGTTGTTTCCTCAAGTGAAAGACTACTGGGTTCGGATAGGGAGGAGGGGGCAGGTGAAAATGCAATTTGGGACATTGCGACAGTTCTGTAGCTCGTTTCTATCGCATTTTAAGCCACCCCAGAACACCTCGAAGCCAGAGCTGTTGGGACAGGCGCGGAACGGCAGGTGAGGCGATCGATACCCGCTCACCGATCATCACACAAGAGCTAAACGAATACAGAAACACAGCACAGGGACATCCAGTGCTATAGATTAACATGCTGAAGAATCCCGTGGGTTTTGAACTTACGCTGTTGTTCATCGCTTAAGATTCGCATGGGTGTTTATAACGGCTCCGTGCCAACAGCTTCATTTATGCTTTTTGCATAAGATAAAATGGGAACACTCTTTATTACAGTGTCCATTAATCACTGCATGCAAATGCAATTAATTAAATTACAATAATAATAATAATAATACACCTACCAACAAACATATATTTACAAGTTGAGCCAGGAAATAATTGCAATTTATAAAGTAAAAAAAAAACAAACAAAAAAACACATGCAGTTATTACCCTTTAGCTGTTTCTACCTGATGACTTAATTTAGCTTAATGTAGTCAATTTTATTAAGCCATATTTCATAATATTCTAAATAATCACTTAATTTAGAGATAACATAAATCTAAAAAAAGTGTATGTAACGTGAGCACTAATGCATAGTAACGGAGTGATGGAATGTTTTTGCCAGTGCACTTTGCATTTATTTTTTAAACCTTTCTGTTTATTTTACCACTTTCACATGCAAATCCCAGCTGGGATTGTATCATCTTGGATTTAGGACATTGGGACATTGTCAGGTTTTTCTTTTGTCCCTTTTTATAGTGCATTGTCATAAATTGGTTAGATGGTTATAGGACAATTAGCATCTAAATACCTCCTTCTGTAAATTTATATATAGATCTATAATGAGAGATATATTGCTCTCACTAGTGCTTTTTTTGCTGATTCTTTGTTGGAGCAGGTTTGAGACTTTCTTTATGACGCTAATTTAGACTATGAGGAGCCTTGAGCTATTTATAACTCAAGCGCAATAACTTGCTTTGGGAAAAATGTCCTAGAGTCATTCAGTAAAGTCATGATTTATTAAGGAATGTTATGGCATATACCTGAAACACAGAATATGGATTA
Source organism: Meda fulgida (assembly GCA_030578275.1). Lineage (NCBI taxonomy): Eukaryota > Metazoa > Chordata > Actinopteri > Cypriniformes > Leuciscidae > Meda > Meda fulgida. Next base: position 14,408,851 of record CM060634.1, read on the forward strand.
TATCATAATACAAACAACAGCGTATGCATTCTCATTCACAAAATACAGACTACAGCACAGAGTCATGGTTTTGTAGACGGGTTTAACCATGAGCGCCTTTCACAAGTCTTGTGTTCACAGGACCATCTTGTTAAAGTAACACTTTGTCATGTGCATGTCATCTGCTTATAGAGTCTGAAGAAAATTAGAAAAGAATTCCATGGCAGCAACATGCAACGTAAAATATGCTCCAAAAACACATAATAAAAAAAAGATTATTTAGGCTAGTCTTGAGTGTTTGCACTAGTGCTTAAAATTGTATGGCTATGTACAGTTTGGATGTGTTTGAAGGCATATTTTTACTTCAAGCATTCTCATTTTATTTAAGTAATGTGACATATTTCTGAGTGAAACAGAAATACAGGGAGGGACTTGTTTTTATCCACCAGGAACTGACTGGATTGTGCAAAGTGGTCTCTATGACAGATAGTTGGAGAGGAGGGGTTGAATAAAAGGCGTTAGTGATTTCAGCCATTGAGTAAAAGTGTTATTACATTTTGATTTAAAAAATGCCCATGGCAAGTATTATTGTTCTTTGGAGTAGCATACATTGATTAAAAAAAAAGAAAAAAAAAACATTTTAGTAAAGTAAATATAGAGTCAGTATTTAGTTAATGTTGACATATGACTATCTTCTTTTTTACTGGATGATAGGTTTAGATTGGGAGGGAATGATGATACATGTATGTTTGAATTTCTATTAATTTATTTTTCTGTTATTAATACATCTGACTTGTATGATTTTTAGCTATTTTTGGTGTATTCAGAGGTTATCTTTCTTTACTTAGTTCATCTTTAAGATATTTTATGTCACCAAGAAATCATTTCACTTATGGTGCGTAATGTTTTCTGATACATAAGTTGCATTGGCAACATTACAGACTTTAATGCAGTCAGCTGCAACATGCTATCTAGTGACAGTGTGCCTCCCATAGTTATTGAATTGTGAATGAGTTTGTGTGTGTGATGATGATGATGATGATGATGATGATGAGATCCTCACTGCATGTTTATTCATCTGCTTTAATATGAGCAGTTGTATCTTATTTAAAAAACAAAAACAAAAGAAAAACAAAGATGCCGTATCTGCCATTTGTGTAATCATCATCATCATATGCTTAGTTTGTAAACATGAAGTTTAATACATTCATGAAATTCCAAATATATTTGGCTCATACATGCTATTTACATTCTTTTTTTACAGAAATTGTAACTTTTGAGTAAATAATATAAAGTAAATCTGCTGTGCAGAATCTCGACATATTTCTATGGTCGCATTGCGCTGTATATCCCGTCACACCACCCAGCCCTTTTTACAATTCAGGCTTTTATTTGCAAAAGCCTTATACCCACTTAGTAGCAACCCATATCTCAATGGACCAAATCATTTTGTTGATCCCCGGTCTCTGCACTAATGCTGTTGATACTGCATGTGAGTGGTGGGCTACAGAAATGAGTCTGACTCCCTCAGATGTCCTAATTAATTGCCGGCCACATTTCGGCCTCTTTCACTCTGGCTGATTTACTCCCTCAATCATTGATTATTTAGGAGCTGTATTTTCTCTAGTGTACTCTCTTCGCAAATGCACTCGCTCTGAATCAGTCAGTCCTTGTGCGCCAGCTCCTTTTAATGGAAATCCTGATCGATGGACAGTCAGAGCAGCCCATCCCGTTGCGGGCTGGAGCTGTTATAATGTTGGACTTCGATGTTTCTCTCTTTTCAAGTGGTGGAAAGTCAAAAGAGGTGCAGCTTCAATGATGCAACTGAATATGCTCATTTTGTATCATTCTGTATGTCAAGTGAGGTATGTTTTAGCTTATTATATTACATATATACTCTACCTTTTAAAAGTTTGGGCTTGTTAATATGTTTGGTGTTTAAAGTCTCTTGCCTCTTAAAGTCAAGGCTGCAGTTATTTGATTAAAAATACAGTGAAAACAGTAATATTGTGAAATATTATTACAATTTTAAAGAACTGTTTTCTATTTGAAAATATTTTAAAATGTAATTTTTTCCCGTGAAGGCTAAGCTGAATTTTCAGCATACTTACTCGGGTCTTCAGTGTCACATGATCCTTCAGATATCATTGCTGATTTGCTGCTCAAGAAACATTTTCCGATTATTATCAATGTTGAAAACGTTTATGCTAATCCTTAATATTTTTGTTAAAACCATTATACATTTTATTTCAGGATTCTTTGATGAATAAAGTTCAAAAGAACCACATTATGCGGCCTTGATGAATAAAAGTATTCATTTCTTTTTTAAAAATCGCACTGTCCCCAAACATTTAACAATAATATTATATAGTGTATTTACAACCCAAAATAAAAAGCTGTGTTTTTTTAGTTACATTATAGTCGTCTCTATTGTAACATCTATTGTACACATTCTTCTAACACTTTACAATAAGGTTTTCATTTGTTAACATTCGTTAATGTATTAACTAACATTAACTAACCATGACCAATTCATTTATTTGTTCATCTTTGTCAACATTAGTTAAAAATAAAAATACAGCTGTTAATTTGTTGATTTTGTTTGTTCATGTTACTTCACGGTGCATTAACTAATGTTGACAAATACAACAAATACTGATTTTAATAATGTATTAATAGTAAATGTTGAAATTTACATTAACAGAGATTAATAAATCCTGTTGAAATGCAGTTCATGTTAACTAATGTAGTTAACTAATACAACCTTATTGTAAAGTGTTACCACTATTTTTATGACATACTATAATGCTTATCATATTATTCATTACTATTTATGCAAATACTTTAAAATGTTTTGAAAATGTTGTTAGACAATTCTAGCGCAGAGTGTTTGTACAGACCCTTTATTTAAAAACCTCGCTAATAAATGATTACAGTGAATTGTTTAATCATTCATTTAAGTGCTTTATCTTGTAAGTTCTGCAGACAGTGCAAATTAAACTGGATTTTTATATTTTATAAAAGTGTATGAGTGGTGCTTACCTGTGCAAAACTCACTGGCAGAATGCTAGGGTGATGTGGGTGTTTGCAGAGGTGTTGCTAAAAAAGGCTGTTGTGTTTGTAAGGTGTTCTGAAATGGTTTATAGAGTATTACTATGCAGTCAGTCGCCATGTTGTTCTAGGTACATTGCTTGGAAGGGAACTTGCCACTTGGAAGTAGAGCTGGGCGATATGGCCAAAAATATGATCAAGATATTTATTTAGCATTAATGGGGAAGGACATGCTTTCCACGTATTTGTTAGAAATTAATCTAAATATGTAAACTTGCTTGTTCACAGTTAAACTCCATAGAGTAGCTTCCTTTTAATTTAGAGCAGCTTCTTTAACATTCATAAACAACTATATTACACACTGCATGAAAGGTAATATTTGAAAAAAGCAGAATAGGGGCACTTTAATGAACTTGCTGTACTTTAGCTGTTGGACAGTTGATAAAACCCTTTCAGAAAAGTTGCGTCTTTAGATGATGATTATTCGATTTGCCATACGAGCAACCCACAGTTTCTTCAGGTTTGAAAATGTTTTACACATCAAAAACTGCAATATCGCACAAAATATTTTTGACTGTTTCCATCACGTGTTCAAGAACGTCTCAGGTTACAACTGTAACCTCTGTTCCCTGAGAACAGGGAACGAGACACTACGTCGAATGGCGCTTTGTGGTACGCCTCGGCCATGACAGGTGTGTGACACTGCAGTCGAATCACGGCAATCCTATTGACCTGCGACAGCCCATGATGTCATCATCGTGCGACCCAGAAGTATAAAAGGGGCGCCTTGCAAACATGACAGTCCCTGAAGATGAAAAGATGAATGTCATGTTTGCAAGGCGCCCCTTTTATGTACAAAATCTTACTGGAAAACTGGCACAAGATATCAGCATTAAAAAAATTCAAAGTTGCTGCAATCAGGGAAGCTTGTCACTATTTTCCTACATAATAAATGATTTGACCCTCAGAGTGCGCAGATGAAACACAATAAAACGCTGTCATGTTATTCTGCATTCAGAGGCAGATACCTGATATTGGGGAATGCAATCGTGTGAGACAGTTCAGGAAGGTAATTATACCAAATTGTTTTGATGACAGATTTTGCCTGAAGACATTTTAAATTAATATTAATATTACAATTTTTAGATAGTGTGTAATGGGCATGTTTTCTTGTTCCCACTTTGTTTAGATTTTTTCCACATAAGCAGAGTACATCACACAATTACAGATACCATTGGAATATCACATATGTAATTAATTCCGTCTCTCTTGCTCATAGAAAGGACCATACAGCAATGGGCATGTTTTCTTAGCGAATAATACATATATCCACCTTAATTGCGTGCGCATATTTTCTTTATGCAATTTTTAAGATTGTATGCGCATGTTGGCTTTTTCATCCAGTGTTCTTAATGCAATATCTCAAAATTCACATAAAAATACATGAATGGAAACAGAAAAGGTTATGGGATTTTTCCACTGTTTTAATTTGCTGCCTACTTGGAAAATAAGTCACTTAGAAAAGTAATAGCATACCTTTCCTCAATGAGCCACATGATTTGAGGGATCATTCATTTCAAAATTTTGTGGGGTGAGTTATAGCAAAAACAATAGTGAGCGTTGCCTTATCAAGCAGCACTAATAAGGTCAGGGCAGGTGTAATAGACAAGGTGAAGATAAATCAAGGGTTAGAGTTTGGTGATGGTTTAATGATCCTTAAACTGAGGTTAAATTTAATTGATGCCATTTAGCTGGCAGGATATTTGTCCAAATAAGATCGTTGATTGGGAGATTAACAGCATTGTGCGTCTATTGAGTAAATCCCATCAATAAGAGATCATTTTTGAGCCTCTATCACAGTCATTGAACAATACGTAGCCCTTAAAGAACAGACATATGTGATGACACTGTTTGGAACCTGTTCCTACAACATTGTGCTTGAAGGAGGAGAGGCATGTAGCATTAAAGTATTAGTTCACTTCAAAAGGAAAATTCTATCATCATTTACTCACTCTCAAGTTGTTTCAAACCTGTATGAATTTCTTTCTCCTGCTGAACACAAAAGAAGATATTTTAAAGAATGTCGGTAATCAAACAGTTGAGGGGCCCCATTGACTTCCTTAGTATTTATTTTTTTGCTACTATGGAAGTCAATGGGGTCCATCAACTGTCTGGTTGCTGACTGTGGCGAACAGGACGGCCGAGGGACGTGAGAGAACGGCACGAGGCCGGTGGTGCGATTGCTAATGAGCAACACCTGTGAAGCACACCGGTCTCGCATCTCTCACGGAGGAGCGGAAGCATAAAGGAGGAGCGACGACGTTGATGATAGAGAGAGGAACAGGCCTGTGTTTTAGTTGTTTTGTTTATGTATTTTATTTTCGGTAGCCAGCAGTCGTCCGCGAGGGGCTGCTGGCGGTGTTTTTGTTGTTTGTTTTATTTAAATAAATTATATTTTTATTGTTCGCCGGTTCCCGCCTCCTTCTTCCCTGAACATTGCTACACTGGTGCCGAAACCCGGGAAGAGGGAGGAACGGGCTGTCAGAGAGTCCTCGCCGATGTGGGGAATCCGCGGTGCCATCGAGCATGGTGCGCGAGTCGCCGCCACTCGCCGTGGGCCGGAGCCTGCTGCCATCCGCCGAGCGAGGGGAGGAGCAGGGAGCGGGGGACTCGCGGCCACGGACACTCGAGGCGGTGCGCTGGAGTGAGTTGCCGGTGGGACGGTCGAGCTCGCTGCCGGCCGCCTGGGTATTGGAGGGGCGGCTGCCATCCGGGAGGGAGAGGAGGAGTCGCCGCCGCTCGCCGTGGGCCGGAGCCTGCTGCCGTCCACCAGTGAAGGGGAGGAGCAGGGAGTGGGGGACTCCTACCGTCTGCCCAAGGCACCCGAGGAGCCGTCGCCGTCCACCGGGCGGCGGAGGAGCGTCGAGCCGTCCACCGAGGGCTACCCAGCGTCACCGCCAGGCACCGCGGAGGAGAGCGCACAGCTGGTGGGGGACCAGATGGCAGCGCGTTGTGGGAACCGGACCAATTATTTTTTTTTCCTCTCTCCCCTCTCTCGATCTGTCGCTCCTCATGCTTCCGTCTCCGTTTCCCTCGGTTTGTCTGTCCATACTCCCCAGGGATCGCCGCCGCTGGGGGGGGGGGAGTAGGCACAGGCTCGTGGGTACCCCCCGGCCTGTGAGGGGCGATGGGGGTATGTGGCGAACAGGACGGCCGAGGGACGTGAGAGAACGGCGCGAGGCCGGTGGTGCGATTGCTAATGAGCAACACCTGTGAAGCACACCGGTCTCGCATCTCTCACGGAGGAGCGGAAGCATAAAGGAGGAGCGACGACGTTGATGATAGAGAGAGGAACAGGCCTGTGTTTTAGTTGTTTTGTTTATGTATTTTATTTTCGGTAGCCAGCAGTCGTCCGCGAGGGGCTGCTGGCGGTGTTTTTGTTGTTTGTTTTATTTAAATAAATTATATTTTTATTGTTCGCCGGTTCCCGCCTTCTTCTTCCCTGAACATTGCTACACTGACATTCTTCAAAATATCTTCCTTTGTGTTCAGCAGAAGAAATAAATGATGACAGAATTTTCATTTTGAAGTTAACTATTCCTTTGAAGACGAACATTTGTATGGAGGTGGCCTTGCTTAGTTAACATGGACAAATGAATGCATGCTAATGCTATGGGAGGCTGCTTGACCTTTGCCTATTAGGTCAAGGTTCTCGGATCACATTTAGAGTTATTTATATAGAGCAGACGAGATATTTCATCACAATACCTAGCCGACTACCTAGAATACCTTTTTATTTTTGGAAGATAGAGTTTTTCAGGTTTAAATTTAAAAGTGTGAAATATATTTTGGATTTTCAATGTATTTCAAGAACAGGGGGTAAAGTAAGTGATGAAATGCATGAGATGGGGGATCAGCTGAGTAGAAATTTTGCTTGCTTTTGTGGAGGACCAGTGTAGGGGAATTTTAATTTGAAAAATAACTGTTCTTTTTGAAGGAATAATGAAAAACCCTGGAAAGACATTGCATACAGCATAGACAGCTACATCTAAATCTAAATATGTTGCTCATTTGATGTGCAGACAAGGTGTCACATTAATTTTCATATGAATAACTTTTTTATGAGGAAGGGAGGGGTATTCAGTTTATTTATCGAGTAATTAAATAAAGTAATGCATGTTACATATTTGAAAATGTATTAATGTGTTATGGTTAAAGTCCAATTCAGAAAGTACTTCCTAAAAGTACGTAAATACGTAACACATTTTGCTGTGGTCCATTCTGTTACTTATACCTGCTTAAGTAAAACTAATTTTATGTAAGTATTGAAGGTAGCATGTTTTTTTTTATTCAAGTAGTAGTTCATCAAAAAAAAAAAAAAAAAAAAAAAACTTCTGTCATAATTTACTCACCCTCATGTTGTTTAAAACCTGTTTTGACTCTATCTTCTGTGGAACATAAAAGTAGATATAAAAAAAAAAAGTATGGGACACAGTAACTGATCACCAGTAAGTCGCCAAGATTTTTCAATGTTTTTGAAAGAAGCCTCTTATGCTCACCAATTTTATGGTATGCAATTTTATGATATAAAAAAGTAAAAACAGTAATATACTGAAATATTATTACAATTTTAAATATTTTCAGCATCTTTACTCCAGTCTTCAGTGTCACATGATACTTCAGAGATCATTCTAATATGTGCTTTACTGCTTAAGAAACATTTCCTAATATTATCAATGTTGAAAACAGATGCTTAATATGTTTATGGAAACCGTGGTAAAAAAAAGAAGAACAAGTATGATTCTTTGATGAATCTAAACATTCAATAGAACCACATTTATTTATTTTGTTACAATGTAAAAATCTTTACTGTCACTTTTGATCAATTTAATTTATCCTCTGAATAAAAGTATGAATTTCTTTCAAAATATATCAAATGAATCTGGAAATACAATCTGCATCAGTGTTTTTGCAATGAATGTGGCATGTACTGGTATTCTACATGCTGGAGAGTAGGCGGACATGATCACAGTATCAGTGCATCTCTATGTCCCTGGCATTTTTGAGGACTGCCTTGACTCCACGCGAAAAGTCTGCAGACAACACTTCTTGCCACACTGTAGAGTGTCATTTCCCAAACCCACAGCCGTTTCATCCCCCTCAGAGCTCCCATCCTCTTCGTCACTGACAGCAACATGACATCTCTCTGCCTTTGATAATACGCAGAGAAATATTCATCACTTCTGCCCTTGAGAAACAAACTCCGCTATAGAAATAACAGTGATACTTAGCTCCGAGCTGGTCGCCAACGCATTTTTAGCTCTGCTCTCAGACCCACTGCAATTTTCTACACTTCAGCCATTGTGCGCCGCACTGCATTTTTCTTTTGTGTGAAATCTGATTGAAAGTGCTAGAAAGGACTCGACTGGAGTGGATGAATAGGGAAGTGTTTATCTTAGATAGAAGAGAGAGAAAATCTGTTTTAATTTAAAATGAGACGAAAAAGTCTCCCGTCTGACTGCGCCGCTCACCCACATCTCTCGTTGTGCTGTGCTGCATCGCATGCGTCAGAGGAACTAATGTGTGTTCATTTATACTCTCGCTCGCATCCTCTTTTAAAGGCTGCCGACTCAACTGGCATCCACTTCACCCACTATATAAAGGAACAAATTATTTATTCAGCAGCCTGCAAGGCACTCTACGGCCCTATGACCTGCCTGTCCAGGCCCAAAATAGAGACGGTCTGTGTGCTGCGCTGGACTAAGTGTTTCAAATCCCACCACACTGGAGTGCCCATTAGTTAAAGAGTGATCCTTACAAGAAAGTAAGTGCATATAAACCAAAAGTTTGCTCAAAAATGAAAATACTAACATGATTTACTCACCCTAATGTTGGTCTAAACATGCATGACTTTCTTTTTCTTCACACCAAAAGAGAAAATTCGGAATGTGTTGCTGGCCACTGTTTTTCATGCAATCAAGCTTTCAACGTCAAAAACTTCATAAAAGTATGGCTCGTGTTCCAAGTCTTCTGAATTTATACAACCTTTGTTTGAGGAACAGACTGAAATTGAAGTCAAAATAGTTAATTTCATCAGTTTGATTCACAAAATAATCTTTCAGATGATTTTGTGAACTGGATCCAACAATCTGGCTCAAAAGAATAATTGTTAATGAATAGCAATCTGTGCCTCTCACAGAACTATTGCATGATGTGAAAAGACTTATGTATATAGCGTTTTAGCACACAAGTAGAAAATAGCACATAAGTTGTATGTATTACTTTTGTGATACTTGTTTTTGAAGTTTGAAAGCTTCAGTTCCTGGTCATTGTACACCACTGTTCAAACACTTTGAGTTTGGTTAGATTTTTAACAGTTTTTGATTGAAGTCTTATCAAGGCTGAAATAATTTGATAAAAAAAAAAAAAAAAGTAAATCAGTTATATTGTGAACAATTATTGCAAAAAGATCGGATTTCTATTACAGTATATTTTTAAAATGTAAGTTATTCCTGTGATGGAAAAGCTGAATTTTCAGCAGCCATTTTTCAGCCATCAAAGTATATATATATATATATATATATATATATATATATATATATATATATATATATATATATATATATATATATATATATATAAATGGCAAGAAAAAGATCACAAAAACTCCTTTTGTGCTCCACAGATGAAATAAAATGAATATTTGTTTTACAGATTTAAAAAAAAAAAAAAAAAAAAAAAAAAAACTTCCTTCTCTTTCCATTGGAAAGAGAGGAAGTTGACAAGGGTTTTGGACTCCAGTAAACAGCATTACTCCATCAGAAGTGCTGTGCTTGAGTGATGTACACTGAATCAGAAGAGTAGGTAATTAAAATCAGTGCATATTTGGAACACAACGAGCATACTAATAGATTCAGAGTACTGCACCAACGTTCTGGAGCATTCCACTACTGCCTTCTAAAGTATGACTCATGTCTGGCACTCTGTACTTAGCGCAGAGTTGCGTTTTTTTAGTGGTATTGTCTCTGGATATTGGTGTTGCTTGGATGTGGTGGTGGGGGCGGTAAATGACAGGTCTATAGCATTCTGTAATCTAACTAATGGTGAAGCTTATTATAACAGTTCAGTGCAGTCAGCTATGATTTAAGAGAGAAATATTATGGTGGCATTTGCAAAGGCAAGTATCGCTATTGCTCATACTCAGGGTTCATAATTTGAATTAACCCATTACCCTACGTAGAGACGCCCAATAACTTGTTCCAAATGTAGCACACCCCTATGGAACCACCCTGACACCTTAGCATTCACATTTCAACACTAGTTAAAACACTAGTAACCACCTAGCAATGCCCTAACAACCACCTGAAAACCCTAGCAACCACATTGCAACGTTCTAATAATCACTAGCACTAGCAACCACCAAGATCATCCTAACAATCACTTAGCAACACCCTAGCAACCACCCTAACATGTCAGTATCCACTCAGAGCACCCTACCAACCACCCTAACACATTAGCATCCATATACCATGTTACAATGACACACTGGGAACCACTCAATGCACCCTAGTATCCACCCTACCACCTTAGCACTCAGAACACACTAGTAGTAACCACCTAGCAATGCCTAACAACCACCTAAATAACCTAGCAACCACATAGCAATGTGCTAAAAATTACTCAGAACATCATAGCAACCATCAAGCAATGCCCTAGCAACTACCCAGAAAACCATAGCAAGTGCATAGCAACACGCTAAGAATTCACTGCACCTTAGGAACCATATAACAACATCCTGACTTTATCATTGTGGCAATGAATTTTGTATGGTCAAATGCCAGTTCATTTTTTGATTCAAATATAATGCATTAAATACTACAAAAAAAACGGACATATTAAATAATAATTATATTAAGACACAGACTATCTGATTTTTTTTTTATATAATGTGATGGCCCTGCTTTGCTTTTGAAGTCAACATAAAATTAAAATGGCCAATTCTTGTTTTTTTTTTAATGGAATATTGCAATATTTGTTATAAATTATTTATCTGTGCACATCATTATTGTTTTAAATTCATGTTCCCTTGTAATCTTTCATCAAAATAGCTTCCCCTCCCTCTTGTGATGACATCTTTTCTCTTCTCTGATGACGTGTTTACTGGTGTGAGGGCGGAACAAACTGAGATCACAGAAATAGCAAACCACAATGACTTAATGATCAAGTCCCGCCCTTAATTTTTTCTTGTTTGAGAAACTCGGATGTACATCACAATAGGGAAGAAAAGACTATTACAACTTCTGTTTAATGCACTTTTGTATGGTATAATGGTAAAGTGATGGTAATTGTAATGAATGATACTGGATTATAATTATTTTCTATTGTATTTCCATGGTACAGTGCATGTCTAAAAACCATGGTATGGCTATTGCACCATCTAAAAAACTGTGATGAAACTGTGATGGATCATTCGTGTACCTCTTAAGGTTTCTGTATCGAATATATTTTTTTCATACTTGCACCCTGGTTTCTTATTGGAAGGTCTATTCACCTCACTGTTGTGGTTGTTTCTCTTCCCTGAATTTTCTGCACCTCTTTTATGGAGTGTGTCCCGCTCTACTGGGGTATGCCCTACTTACAGTGTGTGTGTGTGTGTGTGTGTGTGTGTCTTGAGATGCTAATAAGGCAGTCTTAGAGCTTTTACATGGAAGCAGGTCAGACGGATCCCCCTTGGTGAGAGGCTGTGATCTCTGCTGCTGTCTGATCACTGTGTGAAGGGTCCAACGGGCCAATCACAACACCAATGCTCTGCTGAAATCAATGTACTGGCCGGATTTGATTTATACCATCTGTCCTAAAGTGGGACTGGATGATGAACCTTTCTACTAGGTTAGCAACATCAGTTGAGAAGGTTACAGTGTGTCATTTCTCACTTGTGCAGTGGTTCTCAACCAGGGGACCGGGGCCCACTAGAGGGCCTTAAGGTGACTAAGATGATTTAATATTAGACAAATCTGGATATTTATCATTTTATTTCTTATTTCTGGAAATTTCATCTTGCACTACTGGTCAACAGTTGGAATAATTATGTTTTTTATGTTTTTGAAAGAAGTCTATTATGTTCACCAAGGCTGCATTTTTTTAAAATCAAAAATATAGTACAGTGAAATTATGGAATATTATTACAATTTAAAATATGTTTTCTATGTTAATATATTTTAAAATGTAAATCATTCCTGTCAAAGAAATCAAATCTGAATTTTTAGCAGCCGTTAGTCCATCTTCAGTGACATGATCCATCAGAAATCATTCTAATACTGATTTGCTGCAAATAAAACAAACACACAAAAAAACCCAATGTTGAATACAAACAGTTGTGCTGCTTCATTTTTTGTGTGTGAAAACGCTGATGATTTTTTAGAATTCTTTGATGAATAAAAAGTTCAAAAGAACAGCCTTTCTTTTAATATAAATATTTTGTAACATTATAAATGTCTTGGTTGTCACTTTTGATCATTTTATTGCGTCCTTGCTGCAAAAAAGTATTGATTTTATAAAATATTTTTTTAAATGGTAATGCATCCCGGATTCTACATAAAACTGAAGCAGCTGTTTTCAATATGGAAAATATTAAGAAATGTCTCAAATCAGCATAACAAAATGATTTCTGAAGGATTATGTGACACTGAAGACTGAAGGCAGGATGTAGGTGGTTTCCAATTTATTGCTGTGCCATTGCTTAGGATGTTCTACGTGGTATCTAGGGCATTGCTGTGCTGGCAAGGTGTGTTTACACAGATTTAAACAGATTTTAATAGGACAGTGGTTGGTGTAAATGCTGTCTTAACTTTAGGTATATATTATGTCCTAGCTACATAGTAAATAAAAACACTAAAAATACATAGCATTTCAAAATACAATGATTACACTGTTTAAAAGCCTCAGAAACCTTAAATACTACATAACACAGGAACAGTCAGACATTACTGAAAGTGATCTGACTTGTTATTCAGTTAGCGAGTCATTAATTCAGTAATCACTCTCACTGACTCATGTTTTTGATGAATTGGAAAAAAAGACTAGGGTCTTAAGAGTCATTCTCACTCCCTTTGCTGCCTTGCAATGCAATATTAATATTTTCACATTGAATTTAAACTACAAGCTAAAATATAATTTCTTCTGCAGTGGCACTGTAGATTCAGTGTTTAGTACAGTGTTCAATTCACATTGGCAGATAAATGCAGGTGTTAAAGAACTGTTAACACAACCTCAAGTTATTAAAATCTATAAAAAATCATTTTGGTTCTGAATAAGGTTGAATACAATTCCACTAGGGCTTCACGGTGAATCAAAAAAAATTCCGAAATCACGATATGGCTTAGCGATCAAATCACGTATTAACGCTGCAATTTTATTAAATAAATATATGTGCTGTGTGTTTCAGGGAAAAGCACAGCACTGTGTTAATTTACACGTGAGCAGCAGTTCTGAGTTTTGAGTCGCTTGGAAACACAGCAAACACCAACCATCTACCCATACTTGAGAAGTAATGATTAACAAAGGAGAAGATTCAAGCTCCCTGCGATTTTGTCAAAATACAATTTTGATGGTTTGACATTTAAAATGGAAGAAATTAAGCCATACATATGAGTACAGTAATTTTACAGTTGTTATGTAAAATAAAGCAATTATTATGATAAAAAAATCTTGATTTTTTTTATGTTCATTGAAATATTACAATATTAATTTTTCTTAATTTGTTTTTATATAGTGATTTTTATATTTTTATTTAATTTATTTTATTATTATTATTTTTATACAGCCATACTGATATACAATCACAACATTTCGGCCAAATTGTACAGCCCAACAAATACGAACAGCAAACAGGGATTTTTTTTTCTTCACATTTTAAATTCTCAATCGCAATTGTTTTCAGAAAAATCGCAATTCGATTTTTCCCTCAAATCGTGAAGCCCTACATTTCTTACTATACTTTTTTTTGTAGATACTATAATTTTTTTTTTATAAATATCTGCATGGGCTATTAAAAAACCCCTCCTAAATCTAATTTCTGACATAAAAAAATGTACACTTACAAAATATAAAATTTTCTATAATTGTATTACACCCACTTAATTAACACCAATCAGCTACAGTGATATTTCACTGACTGTAGGTGGCGCTATGTTCTCACTGTCACACAGAACCATTTATGCATACATGCTCACAAGGCCCTGAGTTAATCTGTCTGCTTGAGAAAGAAACTGGACTGTTGTGTCTTCCTCAACACACACACACACACACACACACCAGATTTATGAATATTTGTGAACATGCCCACACTTGCTCAGAGCTCAGGGAAATGCGCCCCCCCACACACACATACACATGCATGCAGTTGCTGCATATACATGCTGAGACAGCCAAGTTATATATGCTGATACATCATATCGAGAGAGGTTTATTTCACTGGGATATTGTGTCGCTTTGTTCTTGGAGTTTGCCAGGGCAAAGAGGAAGATGATTATGCCGAATCCAGTCTTGCACTCGGAGAAAGAGTTCCCAAGCCGTACAATTGGTAGGCAATAACCGTCAGGCAGCCAGTAATCAGCTAAGTACCATAATCCTCCTTGCAGGGTAAAGTCGTGCTTGACCTCCAGCTAAATACAGCCTGTGATAACAGCATTAAATTGTAACACTGCTCTCCGCTCCCAGAAGCCTTTGCTCCTCGTGCGTTCGGCCTCTCGGCTCCAGTCGGCACCTCTCGGCCCACTTCGGCTTTCTAGAATTGACTCTTCGCTCCGGTGCGGCCTAACCGTAACGCCTCCGTGTGCGAGGGCATGCTGGGAGGGGTGGATGATGTGCTAAGCTAGCAGCTGCTGTACTACGAGAGTAGTGCTTGTGTTTTCTGTAGTGGTGACCTGGTTTCCCCCCAGCTGGACCTCTTCAGCCCTCCAGCGTAGCGGTGTGGTGCACAGCGCTCAAACAGGGATTTGTGGTTGATGCAGCCACGCACTCAACATGCTCGCGCCCGCAGCCCAGATGTGCAACTCTTGACTTACAGGTGCGTGCATGTGTGACGCGCTCGGCCATGGAAGATTGTTTTTTTTTTTTTTTGTATTTTTTGCCTGTGCAGCGTTTGTGTGACAGTTGAGTGGCTCTCACTGAATGCTGCTTAGTTGACGGTTTTGTGAAAAGCGTACAGATGTTCCGAGTAATTAGAACGCCTGAGTAATGCCCGCACAGAGCTGGCCGTACAGTTAGGAAAGCTTATCATGCTTGTGGTGAGGTTTGCTTAGAATTTACACATTCAATTTGTCTTCCTCTTTTTGTCTCACTAAGATGCTGTTTTGAGCATCCTAATGGGGTTAAGTTCCTTTCCATGCAGTATCGATGGCCTGAATGTGAACAATAGTATATTACTATAATATATATATATTGTTTTAATATACACTACTATTCAAAGGTTTGAGGTTAGTAAGATTTAAAAAAAAAAATATATATATATATATATATATATATATATATTAAAAAATAATACATTAATTTGATCAAAAGTGACAGTAAAACATTTGTAATGTTTTAGAATATTTCTATTTCAAATAAATGCTTCATAATAAGAAATGTAACTTGAGTAGCATATCAGCATATTAGAATGATTTTGTGACACTGGATTAATGGCTTCTTTTACGTTTTAAAATATATTCAAATAGAAAATGTTTAAAAATTTCACAATATTACTGTTTTTACTGTATTTTTAACAAATAAATGCAGCAACTTCAGAGACTTTGTAAAAATATGTTCTATTGTGTTGTATTAGTTCTAAAACCAGATGTGGTGTTTTTATTTGACTACATTCCATCCTATTTTTGTAACATTTCACAGTTACTTTATTATCTGTCCTGTTTTAAATAAATAGTGTTTTTATATACAAATATCATCTGTAAATATATTACAATTAATTTGAATTGTTATATATTTGAATTGCTTCATGTCCATTACAAAATGAACATAAAATAACCTGAATTGGATTTTAAAATATGTAGGGACATAGTTAGTGATTTGATTCAACTCCAACCCAAGACCCTTCTCAACAACATTTCAGTGGAAATGAGGAATCTGTATTTTATCTGGGATCTTTTTTCTGGGGGTAAGAATATTGTTATGTACACAGTCTAGCATCTGTGCTCAAGATTACCTTTATTTTAAAGCAAGCAACCTATAATGTTGTAATTGTGTACTGTACACGGACAGAATGTTTTAAAATATTCTCCTGCTGTGCTGGGCTACTCTTATTGAGAAGCTCACAGAGCTTTGCACAGGGTTAACATTGCAATCATGCGTATGATGGCACAGTGGTTGATGGCTCATTTTATACATTTAGCAATCATTTAGTGCTGGAATATGGTACAGCTCAATATGGTACTGCTGCTGACTCTGCACAATCATTTAATTATATATCGCCCGTGTCAATAAAAGTAAAATATTTGCCCATGCAAAAACTCCCCTCTGTAAGGTATTGTTGCCAAAGTTTTCTCGGTGCTTCACTGATGCTCAGTGCATTCTTCTCAACAAGTCACATGATTTGAAGTATCATTCGTGCCTAAAACACAAACAATGAGAGATGAGTTACATGCTGAAGTTTTATTTAGGGTTTATTTAGTGTTATGGGTTTGCTCAAATCACTAACCGCAAGTAAGAGCAATAGTAAAAGTTACCCATCCCATTGTCTCCTTTTAGAAACAGTGCTGGAGAGTAGTGGCATCTGCTGTAAGTGACACTGGCTGGCATGACATGATGAGAAAGAGAGAAAGAAAGAGAGAAAGAAAGAAAGAAAGAAAGAAAGAAAGAAAGAAAGAAAGGAAGAAAGAGAAAGAAAGAAAGAGAGAGAAAGAAAGAAAGAGAGAAAGAAAGAAAGAAAGAAAGAAAGAAAGAGAAAGAAAAAGAATGAAAGAAAGAAAGGTAAAGAAACTCAGCGTGACATAATTCCCCTCATGACTGTAGCCAGAGCCAAACTCTCTGCTCTTAAAGGTTAACCACTATGAAAGCCATGGCTCAAAGGTCTGTTATGGCACACAGGTCCCAGGACCACCGAACCCGATCCAACTGCCCACTCTCACAGTCCCTGTGGGCTCCTCACGATGAAAGAGCTCCAGGGCAGGAACAACAGTGATGCTTGTTGACGTATGCCTGCTTAAACAAGAGAGTCCTGAAGCCAAATGGGAATGGACTCTTGGGCAGTGAACTTGAGGTGACTGTTTGCGTCTGTTTAGTCTGATGGTCTAGTAATTACGCATAGATCAGGATGGCTTACTAGTTCAGGTTTTTTTTCTGAATTTCTTGAAGAGAAAAGGAGGTGCCCAAAGCTCATTTGTGATTGTCTACATTTGTTTATTTGCTTTAGACTTGCCTCACTGTATTGACCAGTCACACTGACATTATTTTCTTTTTCCATTCTTAGAAATAGAAGCCCATCAGCATCCAGAGACCCAAACGCGGCATATAACCAAAGGGAGGGGGAAGGAGGATTGCAGTATGCCCCGGCTGAAGGTGGCATGCCTCGCTCTCCGTCCGACTACGGACGTGACCCTGGCCGTTCGCCAAGGAGTTCAAGAATGTACAACGAGGTGGGAGATTATCGGGACAGTCGAGGACGCTGGCACTCGCAGGGCCAGCGTTTGGACGGCCAGTTAGATGACTATGAACTACAGAGGCGCCGTGAGGAGGAATACCAGGCCCGTTACCGCAGTGACCCCAACCTGGCGCGCTACCCGGTCAAACCCCAGCCCTACGAGGAGCAGATGCGCATCCACGCTCAGGTGTCACGGGCACGGCATGAGCGGCGCCATAGTGACGTCTCACTTGCTTATACAGAACTTGACGAGCCTCTGCATGGCCCCGGTGTGCGGAAGTCACGCCTCCCTCTATTGGGAGGTCCAAGTCAACTCTCATACTCTGAGGACAGGAGCTCATCGGGACATCGGATGTCGAATCATAGCCCACCAACGCCACACCGCAGCCCTGTGCTGGGTGAAACCCGGCGAGGACTGGCGGAACCAACAAGGAAACCCATACCCCAACAGCACCACTTGGACCCTAGCTCAGCTATGCGAAGGAACAATCGGGACAAAATGGATAGCATGCTGCGAAATGACTCCCTAAGCTCAGACCAATCCGAATCGGTTCGGCCTCCTCCACCTCGACCCAACCGAAGCAAACGCCTTGGCAAGCTCAGAACCATGGGCAGCTTCAGCAGCTCAGAGGAGGAGTTGGCCACCACGCCAGAGTACACCAGCTGTGAGGATGTGGAGCTGGAAAGTGAGTCCATCAGTGAAAAAGGTAAACGCTGCTGGCTGAAAATGAAAATGAAATAATTTCATTGTTGATTAAAAACATTTGCAGTGTTTCAGTGAGAAAAGTAATCTAAGATGTGACTCCTGTTATATCAGTTGCCTAGAAAGAGCTGCACCTTCATGGTTGACCTTCATGGTGCTCCAGAGCTGATGGTGGCAGCAGAGAGTTTAATAATGTTGTATAGATTGTTTAGGGAGACAAATAAAAGCTAGTTAAACAAAGGCTGCATCCGAAATCGCATACTTCCCTACTATATAGTAAACACAACACACTTGTTTAGGAAAAACAATATAAATATGCTCGAATTCACTGTACTCATAAAAGAGTCTGCAAAAAGTACCCGGATTACCTATTTCTTCAGGCGAGTTTCTGAAGTGTGCATACGATTGACACTTTACTATCCCATGAGGCCACAGTAGATGATTCATGGATGGTGAGGAAGTGACTTAACTGATGCTGGTAGGTCACATAATAATGAAAACATGGTGAATGTAGTAGGCCTATGTCCTGATTACATTCATACTACACACACTCATACTATATAGAACATACTTTTTTAGCGGTTGTGAATTACTTATTCAAAATAAGAACCTACTCAAAAGATTATGCGATTTCGGACAGCCATAGGCTGCATCCAAAAGCTGAAAAATCATGCCTTCCCAAGTGTAGGAAGGAAACAAGGCAATCCCGAATCCAATGATTCTGCCACATTCTGTCTGCTGAGATACCTTCATCCAATGGATTTTTGAAGGCAGCATAGATGTATTCTTTGTTGCCCATATACCATTATCCTTTGCTGAAAGTTGTGGTTGGTGGTCAGTTTGTGTGTAAATGTATGTTTTTGAATGAGTTTGAATGTCATTCAACTTTTGATTTCAGTTCTAGTGCGAAATTAGTATTACCGGTATAGTAATCAAATATGTGCTTAGCTATCACCAAAGCTTGCTCTGTTTTCTTATAGATGATTAGACTGTTGTGTTTCCTCAGAACTCCTGTCTGAAATCAGTTTTGTGAGATACCTTTGTTTGCAAACACTGCTGTGAAGTCATTGCCTGATAGTGTAGAGGCAACAAGTCAGCTGCCTAAGCTTTTGGACGCATCCATAAACATGCAATTACTTAGTGCACCTTAAAGGAATCAACAGTCAGATGAATTGTGTGGTTTGGCATCCTGGATCTTAAATTATTTTGGTCACATTTTGGTTCTTCTCGGTTCTCCTTCTTCAATGAAAGTCAGTTTTGCCTGATGAATTGGTTGTATGAATCGTTGAATTTTTTTTTTCAGTTGTGCTTGATACAATTGCAATTATAGAATTAAAGGGATAGTTCACCCAAAAATTAAAATTCTGTCATAATTTACTCACCCATCAAGTTTTTCTTAACCTGTATGAGTTTCTTGGAATGCTAGAACTGATATATTGTGTGTGTGCGTGAGGCGATCACTTGAATTGTTTCCTTATAAAGGAGGAAACAACTTAATACAATCCGTCATAAGTGGAAGTCATCATTTGAAACTGTAAAGGGTTTAGTTTTATTTGTGTACACTTACAATAAAACAAAGCATTGTACTTTTTAAAAATAAAGAAAATAAAAACAGGATGCCGCATTCTGCCGCCAGTTTATTTTTCATGAACTTGTTTAGCACCATGTAGCCAACTACTTGCACATTTTTAGTTTGCAACTGTGGTTTTTTTTTTTTTCATATTATGGAAGTCAATGGGGACCAGCAATGGTTTGGTTACTTACCAACATTATTCAAAATATCTTCTTTTGTGTTCAACAGAAGAAGTACAACTCATACAGGTTTAGAACAACTTGAGGGTGAGTAAATGATGACATCATTTTCATTTTTGGGTGAACTATCCCTTTAAAAGGGTTGTTAAAAAGCCAGTGTTGTTTATTAACTAGATTGTAATCTACCAAATCTTTTCTACCAAAATGTCATACTTAATGCATTTTTAATTTAATGAACAATAAGTAAACCTTTAATACTGTATGGCTATACCATAACAGACTTTGAGAGACTATCAGACTGGGTGTGTAAATGTGATGTTTTGTAACGGTTAGTGATGTTCATTTAATTTTTTAACCAAAGCTTGTTAACCGATCCTTAACCTTTAACCAACAAGATTATGTTAAATTAGAATAAAAAAAATAAAAAAAGTGTCTGTGACCCATTAAAAATAACAAAATCTGTTTTCCAGGGGTTAAGTTTTACATGCACAACGATTCACTCATCGTCACATCACACACCTACAGCTCTTCTGTGAACGGAGAAAAAACAAATAATGATATATATATATATATATATATATATATATAAAGGAATAAATGCGCGAAATGTTTCACTTAAGTCATTACGAGATTAACAAAACAAAAGAAAAAATTTGCAAGTAGTTGGCTACATGGTGCTAAACAAGTTCATAAACCGTGGCGGCAGAATGCGGCATCCTGTTTTTGTTTTCTTTATTTTTAAAAAGTACAATGTTTTGTTTTATTGTAAGTGTACACAAATAAAACTAAACCCTTTACAGTTTAAAATGATGACTTCCACTTATGACCATAAATGACAGAGTGTATTAAGTTGTTTCCTCCTTTATAAGGAAACAATTCAAGTGATCGCCTCACGTACACACACAATTTATCAGTCCTAGCATTGCTAACTTGAAATCTTTGTTTTTTGACGTAATTGTAACGGATTGCACTTACCAATTTTTTGTATTTTGATTACTTAACGCTGTTACATGTTTTCCATTTCTTCCCAACCCTGGTGCCGAATGAACGAGGTTGTCTTCGTGAGTCCAACACTGGTTTCTATTTCAGTTTTGCCTTAAATTAATTAGTTTTGCCTTAATGTTTATATAGCTTTTTTTTTCATTCTTGTTCTGTTCTGAATACCGCTAAATTTAAAGGGTTGGTTTACCCAAAAATGACATTTCTGTCATTAATT
Organism: Meda fulgida; assembly: GCA_030578275.1. Classification (NCBI taxonomy): domain Eukaryota; kingdom Metazoa; phylum Chordata; class Actinopteri; order Cypriniformes; family Leuciscidae; genus Meda; species Meda fulgida. Next base: position 14,430,187 of record CM060634.1, read on the forward strand.
ACTCACCCTCATGGCGTTCCAAACCCGTAAGACCTTCGTTCATCTTCAGAACACAAATGAAGATCTTTTTGATGAAATCCGAGAGCTTTCTGTACCAGCCATAGGGAGCAACGTCATTGCAACTTTCAAGGCCCAGAAAGGTAGTAAAGACATCATTATTTAGAATAGTCCATGTGACTACAGTTGTTCAACCTTAATGTTATGAAGCGGCGAGAATATTTTTTTGCAAAAAACAAACAAAAATAATGACTTTATTCAACAATCTCTTCTCTTCCATGTCAGTCGTAGTAAACAACGGTGCAGCACTTCCAGCTTGTACGTCAGAACGCTGGCTCCTTATTTTAATTTCTTTTTTAAAAAATCCTGAAAAGAGTACTTTTTAAACTGTTTAACCGATAGTATTAATCTGTCAAAATTCTGTTGGTTACCGGTTAACCAGTCAATTATGAGCGCCCCTAGTAACGGTAATCCCTGAGAGACATTGTTAACACAATCACATGGGAAGTTGAAAAATTAGAAGATGAAGTGTAAATACTTGATAGGATGTTACATTGACCTCAGATTCAGTACAATTGCCAGTTCTCTTGGTAAATCTATTTTAGTTTTAATTTCTGTGCTTTAGAGTTGTTGAGATCAGTTGTGACATGCAATTTATTCTGTAACCTCTCACCTTTAAATTCAGTTTAAAACTGCACTTAAGACAAAGGAGAATACACTGAAACTGGCAATTACATGGGGTGAGTCACATGACTAAGGTTTTAAACCATGGAGGCTGTTTCATTATTCAGGCAGGTTTAATTATGTAATGCAAGCCGGGCTGAAGATACTAGAGTGTGAATGGGAATGATGTGTAGAGCTTCAGTGGACACAGTCATACATTGCTATTCAGTATTAAGTTGATTCCCATTACAATATGAATTTATACAGCTTTTTCTACAGGACGGTTAAAGTGAGTATTTTACTATGACCTCAAATGACCTGATGATGTAATGTCCTGTAGATCTGATAAAGAATTAAGAGCAATCCTTGATGTTTCTTTATCAATGTCATCACCACAGGTTAGATATAGATCTGTAACTAGCAAAACAAACAGACTGTCAAATCTTTGTTCTAGTTCATTGGGTAATTCCATTGGTTAAAAAAATCCAGGCTGATTTATGCTGGTTAGTGCTGGTGAAGTTGGTCGACCAGCACACCTAATTCATATATCCTGGTGAGCGGCAAACCAGCAATCAGCATTCCATGTCTAAGCATGCAAAACATACAGTACTTTATACTATACTATTAGGAGTGCTATTTACTAGTACATCCTGACAAGTATATGAGCTAGGGGTGGGAATCTCTAGGCATCTCACGATTCGATTCGATTACGATTCAGAGGGCTGCGATGCTAAATCGATTATCATTGCATCTTTTTTTGTGTGTGTGACTATTTGGTACTTTTGAGGCAAAGTATTTATAATGACCCATAAAGAATAAAAGTAAGGTTACTGTAAAAGTAAAAAGTAAAAGTAAAAACTGTAAGGTTACATTTGCCAGCATATGTCCCAACATTGCAAAGAACCAACAGGAAAAGAAATGTATGCTTGTACTAGCAGCATACTTGTAGTAAATGAATACAAACTTGAGCATGTTCTCAATCTCAAACATAAAATATTAGACTTATAACCAACATCCTGCTGTTACAATATGATCCTTCAGACAAAAAAAAAATTTGAATAACGAGAAAAAAAATTACAAACAGCTTTCATACAAAAATATAGAATTATGTACCAGCAGCTCTCATACAAAAATAATGTTTGTGGACTTACACATATTCTGAATAATTGGTGACATACAAAGCTGCCCAATAAATTATAAAGAGTCTAAGACTTATGACTTGAAATTGTTGCTGTATACCACAATCAAAAACAGCTTATACAAAAAAAAGTACATGATCATCTGTAGAGAGCACAGTCAAAATGTAACTTTTTGTGATTGGCATTTCATACTGTGACTGTGGAGGGCAGTACAGTAAACCTATGTATAACGTACGTATAACATATCTTTTTACATCAAATGGATGTGAAAACTAAACAATAAAGAAAGCAGCTCTCATACAAAAATACAAAATGAGCCACAATAAAATTATGCCAATTTTCCATACGTTAGTTTTTAACTCCGGGGCGTGCCGTTCGGGCGCTGCACTTCCACGCTTTAGAGTTCCGCCTTTTACGTTCCGTCAATATTACGTAATTAGATTTTTTTGTTTTTTTGTTTTTGAAAATCGATTTTTGACATTTGTGAATCGATTCAGAATCGTGCACGTCCACATCGGGATGCATCTAAGAATCGATTTTTCCCCCACCCCTAATATGAGCTAATGTGAATCTTAGAATTTTTAAATTGTTGAATAATTAAAATGCATCACCAAATTGCCTTTTTCAGCCGTGCTCATCATGTTTCTTCAATAGTCATACTGACAGGGTTTCAAAAACTGAGGTTTTCAAAAAAGGGTTCAAAGTGAGTCTCCTCAGCACTGCACATTATGGACATCTTCTTTATTTAACACACCTGAATTAACTCGGAATTAACTGTATAGTACTCCATGGCCTAAACTGGATCTGTCAAAAAATAGGCGACATTCAAAATGTGCAGCACATGGAAGGCTTCAGGAATGGTTTAAAAACCCAAGGAAAATTATTGCATGTTGTTTACAACCTGCTGCAAATTACATTTATATTTAAATGTATGCATTATATTAGGTACAAATTGTTGTTAATACATTTACCTTAGCCTGGGACATACATTGTGCATAGACATTTTTCAGTCACAAGTAATTTTTTTTTTTTTTTTTTTTTTTTTTTTGCGGTCTGCCAGCTTGAAACTTGCCAATAGGGAAAAATCATAATATACATGAACATGACACTTTTCAGTATTTCAGTTTCCGTTGTATCATTATTTTCATACTGATCATTGCCATTGTTAATTTTTGATGTGACCTTCTCACTGTTAGGTGCTTAGATAGATTAATTAGTTTGGACTGCAAATTAAAGGATTAGTTCACTTTAAAAAAAACTTTTGCTGAAAATTTACCCACCACCATGTCATCCAAGATGTCCATGTCTTTCTATCTTCAGTTGAAAAGAAATTAAGGTTTTTGATGGAAACATTCCAGGATTTTTCTCCATATAATGGACTTCAATTGGACCCATACGGTTCAAGGTCCAAATGACAGTTTGGCAGCTTCAAAGGGCTTTAAACGATACCAGACGATGAATAAGGGTCTTATCTAGCGAAACGATCGGTCATTTAAAAATAAATTTAAAAAGTGTACGTTTTATTAGCACAAATGCTCGCCTTGCTCTGTTCTGTGATGCGCGCTCGTGACGTCATATAATACGCAATTACGTTGAAAAGGTCACGCTTCTTGATGTTTGTGGAAGTACAGAGTCAGTGTTTACAAGTTGAACGTGCAAACAAAGTCAAACGCCGTTTACAAAAAAGGAAGTTAAAAGGTAAAACAACAATGTCGGACGATTTTGAACTTAGAGGAGAAGATGAGTTTTTCGCCCTGCCCTGCCCTACCTTTTTGAACCGGAATACACAGAGGAAAAGCGTGACCTTTTCAACCTAATTGCGTATTACGTGACGTCACGAACGCGCATCACAGAACAGAGCAAGGCAAGCATTTGTGCTTATAAAACTCAAACTTTTTTATTTAATTTTGAAATGACCGATCGTTTCGCTACATAAGAACCTTATTCATCGTCTGGTGTCGTTTAAAGCCCTTTGAAGCTCCACTGAAACTGTCATTTGGACCTTGAACCGTTTGGGTCCCATTGAAGTCCATTATATGGAGAAAAATGCTGGAATGTTTTCATCAAAAACCTTAATTTCTTTTCGACTGAAGAAAGAAAGACATGGGCATCTTGGATGACATGGGGGTGAGTAAATTATCAGCAAAAGTTTTTTTAAAAGTGAACTAATCCTTTAAGCACACAGAATGCATGAACTATGCATCAAGAGCCAGATCCACAAAAATATTCTTAAGAAAAAACTTTAGATCAATTCTAAGAAGTTCGTAAAACTTTTCCAAAGTGCAATTCTTGAAAAATTCGTAAGAATTTCACAAACATTTTTTACTTAAGAAGAAAATGAAAGGTGTACCAAATAACACCTTTCATCAAAAGTTTTTGGTCACTTTTTTGCGTTTTTAAGCCCCCAAAACGCTGTCGCCGTGTAAACGAAAGGCATATCCGATAAAATATTTTTACGTTTTCACCCGGAATCGTTCTCGTGTAAACAGGGCCTCAAGAGTACTCATCCACATTCATGGGACTAGTAGTAATATGTATTATAAGTAGCTAGCTATTGTTATGTTTAATGCTTAAAATTGTATACAACCCAGTAAATTCATTAAACTTCTTACATTTAGGTATTTAAGACATTTAAGAAGATTCTTTTTGAGAATATGAAGACTTAAATAAGAGAAAATAAGTAAAATCTTAAATAACTACAATATTAAGAAAAAAGACAAGAACATTCTTAAGAATTTTTTGTTTCGTGAATCCGCCCCATGGTGTGTAATGTCTGTGCATTGTACTACACTGTCAAAAATGTACCTTTAGAGGTAAAACACCTTGAGATGCATTAAGAGCAGGGTCAGTTTGAAATGAGAATAGATTGGATGTTTCATTGATCATGGGTTTCAGCAAATGTTAAAATTTTCTCTGGGTGCTTATTATTAATGTTAGGATACCAGGAAGGAATATGGAATACTACTTTCTTAACTATCTGTGAAGTACCTGTCCTTCCTCTTCCTGCTTTTTCTTTTATCATGCAAGATATGCCATGTGTTTCTGGCCCCTACCATAAAAGCTCTGATGTGGTCAGGGTCACAATTAGCTCAATTGGATAAGCCTCTTTGCACAGGAGCAGTCTCGAGAGAGCTCCCCAGAGCCTTTCCTCCATCTGCAGAGGTAGGGAGAGGGAGTCCCAGCAGCTTTGCGGTGGAGGGCACTTGTAGAGGGTCACTTTCATGTCAAAGTCAGGAAGTGAAATTGCACCAGTGCATATGTAGTGGCCACATCTCCACCACAGCTACTTAATGCACTCAAGAGACTACAGTGGAGCAGAATTTTAAAGAATGTGCCAGTCACACTTGCTTCCACCTTCAACCACGCTCATTCTTTGTCTCTCTGTTTCAGTCTGCTATCTAATGGCTAGTTCACACCTCCCCAACAAACACCAACAAACTCCAAATCCAATGGTTGTTTGGTTTTGTTGGATTAGTGTGATAACCATGTTGGTGTTTCTTGAGGCCATGTTTCCCTCTAGAGTTGCCACAAATCTAGCAGACATCCAATCACTCCTTCTGACCTTATAAGCGTGGCACACCTCTTGACTGTAGACAGGCAGGAGCTTGATCTCTGACAAGCTTATCCTTCCATCGGGTGCCATTGGACATACGTAAATCAGTCAGTGACAACCCAACCTGATTGGTTCAAAGTATTCAATTCCCTCCCCATCTGCGAAAAGAGAAAAGGATTTGGTCAAACTAGCAAACTGTTGGAGGCGCACACCGAGACGCTACACTGTGTGAAGCCAGGGAAAATGGTGGTAAGTTAATATTTTAATGAATGGGGATGACTCTGCTGCCGTGTGCTTTGGAGTATTCCTCAGTCTCAAATGAGTGGGAACATCTTACTAACTTATTTGTTCTCTCTGAACTGTCACTTTCATGTAAAACCCCCAACTAGAAGGTCGGAAAATCTAAAGGAAAGGAATGGGACTATTGGTTCTGTGCAGATGATTGAGGCCAATGCTTGCTGCTAAAGATTCAAGAGCGAGCTGTTGGGGTTCTCTGAGTCCGAGATCAGCCCGGCAAACTCAGGGAAACAGTCTGTAGTGATGCAGGGACTATGTAGGGCAGGGTGTTTGAGCTGGCTTACAAGAATAACAGTAAGCTCATTATTCGAAGGCATGAACTCCATCTCAGTGCAAGGAGAGAGAGAGAGAGGGAAAGAACTACACAGTGAGAGGCATTAAAAAATGGCAAACGTGGGGTGTGACATCTTCCTTGAAGGGGATGTGCCAGATCTTTGAGTACTGACCCAAGTGTGACTTGAAGAGCTGCATTTGAGTTCTGGTGGACGTGATTGAGTAAATCAGCTTTGTGGAATTTTAACTTGCCAAGGTTTAGAAGAGGTGGTGTAGCAAAGACGGATTATCAACAATATATTGTCACTACACAGAACAGATTCTTTTTTTCCTGAAGACGCTGGGGACGGTCTACACATGATGTGACAAATGGCAAATGCTTCTGGTTTGTGAGGCATGGTGTATGTTAAAGCAGAAGTAATGTCTACTGAAGTAAGCTTTTACAATGCTCATTCTTTTTATGGTAGAATACAGATACCACTGCTTGTTGGCTGGGAAATTGGGAGCAGGATGATGCAATGTTAGCGGTAGTAATCAGACTTCTGCAATATTATGTTTCTATGCTGTATGGTAGGATACAGTTTTTTTTCCATTTATTATAGTGCTGTTGTAATATTGCACTGAATTTGGCTGTTAAAGTTATTGATGCATAATGGCCATATTTTTCATCTTTAAACTACAGCTTGGTTTCTTAATCAAAGATACTGTTTCTTCTGTACTGACGGTACAGTCACAGGTAACTAACTATTTTGCACATTTCAAGTGAATCCTATTATGATGATTTACATAAATGAATCCAGTCCAGTTTTGTTTTGTACTGGTAAGTAATTATCAGTACAATAATACTTCAGATAATTCAGATAATTATTCTTCTAGGCATAATGACACGATTGAAATGTTACAGTTGGAAAACTTTACTTTTAAAAGTAATGTTTTACTATGTTAAAACTACTTATGTTACAATGATAATGCAAGGAAAATATTTGTTAATTTATTTATATTTGCACAATGTATAATGTTAAATATATCTGATTATCAAAATTTAACATCACAACAAAATAGTATGCATTTTATGGTATTATGTAGTCTACATTTTGCAACAGCGAAGAGCAATAGCAAACAGCAATAAACCAATGTGTGTTTTTAATGTCATTTAAGCACTTGATTTTAATGTCCATATTTAGATTTCTTAACTAAAAACTGAAATGCTGCTGTCTAGATATATGGGAGTCAGGTTATTTACTTCAGTGGAAAACTAACTGTCACATGTTACGCTAAGAAGCTGATAGAAGCTGTCTTTTTGCCTTTTTTGGGTCCTTTTTTGTGCCTTTTTTGGTGTTTTGTAGTTTTGGTGGTGGCTTTTATGTAACACAATTCACCTTTGAATATCTGTATTTGTTGTTTCTTTACATTTCCTTTTTTTAAAAAGTTAAATGTGTGTATTAAGAAAAGTAATATTGATTACTATGTGATAATTTAAAGGGATAATTAACCAAAAAATGAATATTCTGTCATCATTTAGGCTAGTCACCCTATGTTGTTCTAGTCCTGTATGACTTCCAGTCTTGTGTAGAATGCAACAACAAATATTTTTTTAAAGATTAATTACAATGAATGGGGACCATAAAAGTCCAATAAAAGTAGTCCTTATGAATTGTGCATCATATTCCAAGTCATACGATAGCTTTGTTTAATCAACAGAGCCATGTTTTCAGTGATAGTCTTCTAATCAAAAGTTCTGTGAGTTTAACTCTTGAATTTATCATTCCAATTAATTAATAAATGAATTGTGATTCATTTTTAAACTTGGATGGGTGCATCCATACTGCAGTGTCTATATATCAAGCTATTTATTTGGTATAAAATTTGAATAAAAATTACATTAATGCAAAACGTGTTTCTGCATCAATTTCAGACACTTTCAGTTCTTTTTTTAAAGTGTGTGTTAAAACACCCCTGTTATATTTAGCTAGCCTGTGTCACATGACTGTAAGAAGCGAGCATACATCCACTCACACTCACACTCTCTTCTCCATTAAACTGAGAGAGATGGAGAGAATGACAGAAAGGAAACATAGCATGGTGTGGTGCTACTTTTTACCTGTAGAAAAAAATACATCAAATGCCGTGGTACATGATTTATTTTATTCATATTTATGTTATAATTAGTTAATTTATTTAATAACAATATTTCTGTAAAATAGATTTATTTTTTACATCTATTGGTAGATTGCCAGGTAGATGATTTAATTTGCCTTTAAGCGTAATGATATATAATAGATAGATAGATAGATAGATAGATAGATAGATAGATAGATAGATAGATAGATAGATAGATAGAAAAAATGGCTTGTACATTCATTAAAATTTCTCTTTTCGTGTTTCAAGGAAGAAAGAATGTTATATAGGTGTGGACTGACATAAGGGTGAGAAAGTGATGACAGAATGTTCATTTTTGTTGAACTATTCCTTTAAGAGAGCTGTAAGAATGTGTAAGTGTGCGAGTAAATGAATGTTGTACATTTGACTATATAAGTTCTTTTTTGTTTATACAAGTGTGTGTCCTCTCACTGTGCTGTCCTCAGGAGATATGGATGGTCACTGGTGGGACCATGCGTCTTGGCATAGCGAGGCTGCCTCAATGTCTATGGTGAGGCTTCTAAACCCTCTCACCCCATTTCCCCTCGTTTAATTCACCTCTGCATGTTTTGTTTCTTCTCCTTTTTTATATCATCCATAACTTTTAGGCTACATTCAAAGGGGGAAAAGAAAAACAAATGAGCAGGCATATTTTTTGGACGCCAGTTATGCCCTGTCTGAGAGGCAAAAGACAGTCGTGCGATTTTGGGAGCGCTCCCACGACGAAGACGTGGAGTGGTGCGAGCCGCAGGTCAAAGATTCAGGGGTTGACACGTGCAGTAGCACCACGCTAAACGAGGAGCATAGCCATAGCGACAAGGTACTGGGACGACACTTCCTGTGACTGACCTGCTCGACACACTCACTGTCTGTTTCCGCCCCTAGAGGGTTTTCTACTCTAACCGTGCCTCTCAGGAGAGAGGAGAAACCTCTTGTTTGCTTGGCTCCACTGTCTTCTGGCTGCAAAGTCGTAGCGCATCCTAACACACAGCAAGATGAATGACAAACTTCCTGGCACTGTTTGCTCCATATGCTGCATGCTTCTCGATACAGACAGACGCTCCATTCTGATTGCAAACCTGTTTTTCCTCACTTGGTCACGTTACCCTCTCACACTGTTTCCTCCTTTGGGATTTTCCTGACATGATTTTTTCCACACAATCCTTCAGTCTCAGCTTAAACACAGGGATAGACAAGTGTGGGAATCAATCTTGCACTAAGCAGTTGTTTTTCTTTTCCCCTTTTCACTGTCTCATTCTTCATGCTGCCCTTTCCTGTCCTGTCTTTTGTTTTTGTTTGTTCACCATGTCTTTCAAAGTAGTGAATAGAAGTAGCTTGTTACATCCATACTGCTTGAGGGTGTGAGAGCAGTTTACTTTGCTTTTGTCTTTGGTTAATGGATTGATCTTGATCAGTGATTCTCAACTGGTTTTGCTTCAACTGGTTTAAAAATGTCTTTATTTATTTTTTTAACACAATGGACCAGATTTACTATCAACCCTCTTTTGGCGGTAAACTACTGTCAGGATTTACTAAAGGCACGCAGTGAAAAATTTGTGCTAAAAAGGCGTGGACAGGGTTATTTTTGCGGCTGACCTTATTGCATATGCAATTGTAGGAGTTTCCCTTTCAGACGTAAAATGTATGGGAGGAGAGTATTTAAATGAATCATGCAAGGTGATTTACTAAGGTTTGAGCTAGTCAATTTACTGTTATTTACACCATTATTTAATGCCCAAAACCAGACGCTAATTTGCGCTGCTCTTTGTAGATTGTGTTGGTCATTATGAAAATGATCCGGTTGCGTCTGTGTTCTTTAATTTGTGCGTCGTCAGTAGATCACGCGCAGAACTTTCCACTCACATCAGTGTTTTTTGGAATTGAAATCTCACACTAATTTATCCTATTCGGTAAATCTGGCCCTAAGTCTGTACCATATGCGATGCGATGAAGCAACAAGCATGTAAATTTGGGTTTTGTCGCAAATTCTAACCCCAACAAGTAATGAGACTTTTTGGTTTTTATTTCTGGTGTATTGCAATTAAAGACAGTAAATCCTTATTTGTCCAAAACTCCCCTCTATATATTAAACATTATATACTGTGTGTATATATATATATATAATTAATTTATATAATATATATAATTTATTTTTTAATTTTTATATATTTTTTTTTATTGAAAAGGGTCTGTCTGCGTCCCATACTGCAAACCAAGCCAACTACAGGTTGTTTGCATTTTATATTGTTTTTACTCAAATGGATAGTTCTGCGCCATGATTATGATTTGCTAAGTCACATTCTAACATGTAAAATGCTGTATAAACACATACCACACATTACATCAATATTACTGTACAACTCTGCTTTGCGTTGTGCCTATAGCTGTTCTAAAATCACTGTAAACCACTGCTTCTTGGGGCTTATTGCTTTAATATATTAATATCTGCCCTATCAGAACAGTGTTTTGATCCACCAGTTGAGAACTGCTGATCTAGTTCAATACTGTGAGTTGCTGTCCACAGAATAGTGTGCTTGATACCTCTAACCCTGTCCTGTCTTTTGTGTCTGTACTTGATGAACGCACAAACCGACCCCTACAGGGTGTAAACATATTTTGAAGACAATTACTTTCATGCTGTTAGCAAATGCCAAGATTCTGTCATCATTTACTCTCCCTCATGTCGTTCCAGACCTGTATGAATTTTTTCCTCTGTGGAGCACAACAGAAGATGTACTGCAGGATGCTTTATTCATAATGGCGACTGAGGCTGTCAGACTCAAACAATGGCAAAAACATGTACTGTACCACAAAGTGGTCTATACAAATCATATATTTTATATTTATATTATTACTTATAGTTATATTTTCTATATTTTCTGAAGCCATACAATAGCTTTGAGTGAGGAACAAGTTGCTTTTCACAAAGTTTGTAAAAATATGGCCTAATGTAAATGTTAATCGCTGATTTTCCTCACCTTCTTAGCAGCTTTTAAGTCTCATTCAATTCAAATGTGGTGCAAATTTTAACACCAGTGTCAAAATACAAAAAAAAGAGATGATATTACATGTAATTTACATCACATGCGGCACTGCATGTCTTGATGCACCATTTGAAATGCACCTAAGTGTATATTAGATTTGAGAACTGCAGAGGATGGGAACTCTTTCAGGCTTTTCTTTATTAGATTGGTTTATGACATGAGAGTAAGAAAATGATGACAGGATCTTCAATTTTGTGTGAATTATTTCTTTAAATATTTTAAATGTTATGGTGTTTATTGCTTTTATAAATTCCTCATGACAAGATAAAAAAAATCCTTCAGAATTCAACATGAAATGTGTGTTCCTGGTCTTATCATCTGCACATGTTAATCAAAAGATAAAAAAAAAATGGATAACTACATTCTGGTATATAAGGCCCACTTTTGTCATGACGCGATCAATCCTCAATAGATAAAAGCAAATGCCATCCTACATTTTTTGTTGAATATCCTGTTTCATTAGAATATACAATTACAAAAGTTAAAAAAGGTTGTGTATATGTATTTCATTTCACCTTTAAAACAATGCCTTATTTTGTAAGTAACACCTTGGGCTGGTTTGTGTCTTCACAGCAAGTAAGATTTCACCATCCTCCTCTAACTTCCCTGAGCCTATATATGTGTGTGTGTGTGTGTGTGTGTGTGTGTGTGTGTGTGTGTGTGTGTGTGTGTGTGTGTGTGTGTGTGTGTGTGTGTGTATGCTTGTATAAAAACCAAAGGTGTATTATTACTTTGACCCCATAGCATCCGGTGACATGGCAACCATCCAAAGATGGAGAGCGCCTAATAGGGCGGATAGTGCTAAACAAGCGGATGAAGGATGGCACAGTGCCCAGAGACACGGGGGCATTGCTGGGCCTCAAGGTAAGAGATTACCAAACACTGTCAGAGTTCACCCATTAAAAGTCATGCTAATAAACCTCAATCATAAGAGAACTTCAGCAAATACTTGATCAGCTTCATACGCAATACTGCAGCTTTTACTTTATCTTAATGATTTGAACTTTGACCTTTGTCACAATGTTGTGGATTGTATTCTAAATTGGTTACTGATGGCCCATTACACTTAAAACAGTACCCATTCCCACAAAGGGCACTATTTATGCTCATATAATGCTTGAGTTACTGAAAGTTTGCTCCCTCACTGTCTTTCAGCCATTATCTGGGTACATTTATGTGCATACGGAGTAATTTCCCCTGGACAAACTGCATTTAGTATAAATTTTGTGGGTGTGTTTGCTTTGTTGTCTGATTTACATGGTTTCTTTAGTAAATGGGGTATACAGAAAATGCATGTAAATAAGCAACGCTATCAGTTCATTCATAGTAAACTCGCCCCACAGTATTAGCACGCATGGTGGTGTAATGTTTTGGTGCCTTGGATCATCATAATTTCTCTATGGTAGAGGTCAAACTTTCTATCAAATCCAGATAAATAATCACCTTTCAGACCCTTTGTTCTGGAAAAATTGCAATTTCATGTAAAACACATTTTAAATAAATGTCATTGCCTTTTGTCTTTGTTGCAGGTCGTTGGAGGGAAGATGACAGAGTCTGGCAGACTTTGTGCTTTCATCACGAAGGTGAAAAAAGGAAGTTTAGCAGACACTGTCGGCCATCTACGACCAGGTGAACACTTCTGTTCAAAACAATTTAACACATTTCTTTCAGTACTTTAGCATCTTTGTCTATTATTGTAGAAGCTGCTGCTTCTACAATCCTGCTGAATTTTGTGGTTACACTGTATATATGACAAAAGAAGTTAAAAATCAAACTTTTTGTCTTTTTTTTTACTTATAATGTTAGCTCTCACACACAAAAATGAAAATAAAAGAAAATTCTGTCACCCTCATAAATTACTTTTACAATCTCTTCATGTAATTTAGTACATTTAAAGTTTTGGTGGAATAGACTTTCAATGGAGGGACAGAAATCTCTGGTTTTATGAAAAACATCTTAATTTGTGCTTTGATTAAACCGCTCGCGCTCGGTTCACATGGATTACTTCTACAATGTCTATATGAGTTTTTTTTATATTAAAATTTTGGATTACTTTAAAAAATGTATACTTCTTTATGAATATTTTGAAGTGTCAAATTTTGGTTTCATGGTCTTCCAATGGAGGTCTCATGGTTTTAGAATGACATAAAAGTGAGTAAATGATGTAGTAAAATTAAAAGTATGTTGTTTTAAGTGGAGATACTATTCTATGTTATAGACATCTTGTGTTGTATCCATCCTCAGGTGATCAGGTTCTGGAGTGGAATGGGAGGGTCTTGCAGGGAGCCACATTCAAGGAAGTTTACAATATAATTCTAGAATCCAAGCCAGAGCCCCAGGTGGAGCTGGTGGTCTCACGGCCCATTGGGTGAGTTAAAGCGGGTGATGGATTATTACTCAATATGTCAGTTCAGGGACACAGAGCACATTTTCTTTGACAATGGAGGCTTATGAAGAAGGATAGCCTGTGGTAGCTCAACATATGAATGATTATACACACACACACACACACACACACACACACACACACGCAGAAACTTCAACATTCATGATTTTTTAAATGAAAGTCCTGCTTCAGGTCTGTGCTTTAGGAGAACATCTTTACATGCTTTGAAATTATTATTTGTGTCTTTCAAAATGCTAGACATTTTTCTACCTTCAGCCATTTAGAGTCTAGCACCAAAATGGTCAGATGCTCAGGTTAACATTGAAGAGCTGGGCAATATATCAGTGATGCATTTAAAAATATTTTGATGGCAATATAGAGTAAAAATACTTATCATTGTAAATATTTGATACTTTAATGATCTTTTTATTTGGTAATTATATTTCCTAAAACACAATCAGGTAAAGATTGCTGTTTATAACTATTATGAATCTGCTTGACAAAAATGGCTGTTTGGTTGAAGTGATTGAGATTAAAACCATTTCATAGAATATATATATGTGTGTGTGTGTGTGTGTAATCAAAGTTTGATTTTTTTTTTACCTTCCCGATTACTTTCTGACATATAGTTGGGATGCTCTCCATTAAAATGTTCTTCTCTCTTTCCTTGTAGAGATGTCCCTAGAATACCAGAGAGCACACATGGACAACTTGAATCAAGTAAGTTTAGTTGGTTTTGATATATTGTTTGAAACACATCAGTACTTTAGCGTTGCTTTAGCTAGCAGGAGGATCAATGATCTAAGCCTTCATTCAATATTTTTTTTAGGTTCAAGTTCCTTCGAATCCCAAAAAATGGGTCCTTCTATCTCTGTCACGTCCCCAATGAGCCCTGGCATGCATCGGGACAACCCTCAGTATCTGTCTGGACAGCTCTCAGTGAGTACCAGCATCTGTTCAGATGCTCTGCACAATTGACTGATATCTAGACTTTTTTTGCTTGTCTTTGGCTGCTCAACTCAGGGTTTTTCTGATGAAATGGTGCTAGCTTTGATGTTTAGCCATTATTTCAATACATCTTCTGGGCATTTGCCGGCACACACTATTCATTCACACAGATATTGGCTCAGATCAAAAGGCCAAGGAGTTATAGTAGATAAGATTCTATAAAGCTTTAAAAGAGTATGTGCGGAGTTGACAAATGGACATGATTCATTTTTTTCAACATCAGGAATATAGGTAATTTATACTACTGTTCAAAAGTTTGGGGTGGTCAGTTTATTCAGCATGAATGCATTACATTGTCAAAAGTGGATGCATTACATTATTTCAAATAAATGCTGTTTTCATCACATGAATAATTAAATTTTCAAATATATTCAAATAGAAAACACTTAAATTGTAATAATATTTCACAATGTTAATGTTTTGCAAATAATTGCAGCCTTGGTGAGCATTACAGACTTCTATGGAAAACATAAAAAAAAATCTTACTGACCTCAAACTTTTGAACTGTAGTGTATTATAAGCAAATGGGAAAAATCATGTTTACAAATAAAAAAAAAAATCACCGCTATTATCAGATTTTTTATTTCACTGGTTAATTTGAAAAGTCCTGCAGTGTGACAAATTCATTTTTAAAAATACAGATATTTAATGCGATCTCTCCTGATATGAGGTCATAAAAACTGTATGCCCAATAATTATAATACAATTTAAAAACATTCAAAAAATATTTAAAATTCTTTGTAATTTTAACATTACATAAATACATTAACATCTAGTTCCACATAAGTAGGAGATAAACTCTCCCTCTTACTAATTTACAAGCATAAAACATATTTTTTAATACCTACTATTGTCATAATTAGAAATGTTTGAGGATTCCCAATTGATTTCTCATTTAGAAGTGGACGTTATGAGTCACTGCACAGCCAGGACTCAGTAAGTGGTAAAAATGTTATAAAATTACAATATTGTTACAACTTACTGAGTCCTGGCTGTGGAGTGACTCATAACTATTTAAAAAGTCTATTTAAAAAGTTGACCCTAATTAGGTTGGGCCAGTGTATTACAATTGTACTTCATTTTGATACTTGTATTTAAGGTTTGTGGAATGCTAAATGCTACTCTATGCTGCAAATGCTAAATTTGAATAAATAATTGTATGTTAAATCTGTGTTCTATGCTATAAAGTTAAATGAGTAAAACATAGGATAAATAAAAGTTTTTTATTATTTAAATTAAAATCATTTATTACATTTAAAAAAGTTTATATATATATATATATATATATATATATATATATATATATATATATATATATATATATATATATATATATATATATATATATATATATGTATATATGTATATATATATATATATATATATATATAATATTAACATGTATAAATAAATAAATATACTCCTATAAATCTTATGACGTCTTACATTTGTTAGTTTGGGGCAGGTACTGTGTGATTCTAGACAGTTGTGTCAGTCCAAGACAGTGTCCGTCACAGACAAGCCTGGATTCTGGAAAGACGCCCATAATGGAAAACGTATTCTTAGTTTTCAAGCTTGTTACTCGATTGACGTAGACTGTGCAGGTCAGCTCTGACACAGCGCAGGTTGATGAGGATGTTAGGTAGTCATTTCCTTGAAGGGGTAGCTACTGTACATTTCTCTGAAGTTGTTCAGTCTACTGTAACGTTCAACCTCGGTCTTAACGGCAGTTTTAAACTTAGGGGAAGTGTTTAAATAATTTACACAGTGTGCATTATCTGTGGTCCTAACTGTACGCCTGAGACGTCTGTGAGGTAAGTTTCATCCAGGTGTTAGTGCTTTCATACAGAACAGTAAATTGCTTCAGGCATGGGAAACAATTAGCAATTCCTTTTAATTGTTTAATAGGGAAATGAGCTGTAGCAACAATTGGGGATATATTAAATGTGGAGAGATTGTGTTTAAAAAGGCAATGCTGATTAACAATAATAGTAAAATAAGTGTTTTTTTTCCCTGTTTTTGCGCCGAAGTGTATCTGTTCTTCTGTCTTGCTATGGGTTGCGATGTTGTAAATGTGTTGTAAATTCTTTCTTTGGAATGAGGGAGATTTCTCCTAAAACCTGAAAACACACATATACTGATCATTGCTGCATGTTGTTGTTGACTGTATACATTATTGAGAAACATTATAAGGCATTTAAAGTTGAAAGGTATTCTACACAAGCTGTACATACCAACATGTGTCACTGTGGTTATATAAGTATACTTTCATTGCGTTATAAGAATCATCTTTTGACACTTTTCAGTCAACTCTGTTAGGCTAAATTTCTTCTCAGATGGTTTGTTTTAATTTGTGTGCCTCTGTGCAGTTTGGTTTAGTTGTCTTGCTTTTGTTTTCTTTGTTAATTTTGCTTATCCAGAGTCCATGCCTTAGTAGAAGAACCACGCCTTTTGTCCTTAGGGTCCAGGTAACATCGTCAGACTTCTCTCTCTCTTTCTCTGCTTTGTCTTTTTTTAAATCTTTTCTTTCATTTCTGGCAGTCTTTCTCAGTCCTTCATTACTCTCTCTGTGCGTTAATTGGAAAATGCACTGCAGAAAAATGGCAGCATTCCAAGTTTCTCCCCCTTGCTCTTTTGTTCAGTTTTTATTTCCCACACCAAATATGTCATTGCCCTTGCAATTTATAACCTCAATTCATAAGAGCTGTTTAATTATTACAGTCTCATTTTTGCTTAATTAATTTAAAGGCCATCTTACTGAGTTTTGAAATATTCTGCATGAATTACATACCTGTTTTAATAGTTAAAAAGAGACATTTGTTTTAACCTTTTTAAATGTGGCATGATTTTGTAATTAGCGTAGGTTACTAAATTAAGTCTTTTTAATTTTTAAACTGATTTTTTAGACATTTTTTTATTCTTTGTCATGTAACATGGAACTTTATATTTGTATTATATTTTAAAGAAATTATTTGTATGAAACGCATGTTGCTAGTTTACATTTTTAATACAATAAAAAAATGAAGATATATTGAAGAGATACACTATGTTATAATGAAGAGATACACTATGTTAAATGCCACACTTTCAAGATAATATTGCATTTTCCAATGTAGAACATTTTTCTAAACTTCATAGATAAATAAACAAATTGTACCAAATGACTACTGTTTAGGCAAACCTATATGACATGCTTTCTTCTGTGGAACAAAAAATAAGTAGTTTAAACCTGGCATGTTATGCACACAAGACATCATTGACAAAAAAAAAAAAAAAAAAAACCATGCAGTGACATCTTAATGTGCCAAGTATTTAAAAAACAAACAAAAATTGATTTGTGTTTCACAGAGAAAAAAAAAAAAACATGTTTGTAACAATATGATGTAGAGTAAATGATGAATATTCATTTTTAAGTGAACTAATTCTTTAATAGCACTTGCTAATGATTTCTCATTAAACTGTAATAACTCCAATAGTTGTTGCTGTAGTTTTCGAAAATTTTGTTGTTGTGATGTTAGATTTTCAGACTATTGTTTTCCGATTAGGGTTGGATCAAAATAAATTTCATTTCTGGAATCGGATACTTTAGGTCAAGGATACTTGTAAAAAATAAAATAAATAACTAAATAAATATATATATATATTTGATTCCACTTATTGATTCCTATGGCTCGAAACCATTCAAGACCAAGAAGACGCAAAATAAAACTCATTTTGGCACTTGCGTGCTGGACACATCCAGAGCGCCGGCACAAAATTTCATCTCTCATATAGTGCATGAATACTAAATTGAGTTCCCTTTCAGTCGAGAACGTCAGACGTAGTCGACGTCGACTGAATGAGGATCACGCTAGGGAGCCTGTCTTCTTCGTACTACAATTTAATCAAGCCAATTCAACATTGGCGTGCGTGATTACACGCTCCTCCCCACAGCGCGGGTATTAATACAGAAGTGGCACCAGTTGCCTTTCGCTTCGGAGCCGATCGTTTGATGTCTCTGAAGAGTCCTGTTGTTTACAACGAGCGAGTGTGTCGGTGTTCTTCTGGAAGACTGTCCACAATGCTGGTGGTTTCTACAGCGCGAGTGCAGCGGTGATCGCGAGCTATGAGCTCTCAAATGCTGTTTTAACAGCAGCAAATTTCTGAATGTTTGCGTTTGTTGACGGCTGGTTAGAAAGCGGAAAAGTGAGTGCTTCACTGTTTCAGTTCTCTGTTCAGTGTTGCAGCAGTCATTCCCCTGTGTGCTCCGGCACTGGTGATGGGTCCTATTTCCTGAAAGAGCAACACTGGTGCGTTTGCGTCTTTTTCAAGATGTCATTAAACCCGTGCGTTTCTGGATGCGGTCGTTCCCTGTTCCTCTCTGATGGTCACAATTGTTGCATCATGTGTTTAGGCAAAAAAAAAAAAAATGCTGAAGCAGCTTTTGTGGACAGTTTATATTCCCATTGCAGGAATATGACTGTCGCGGTGTTGAGATCAAGACTCACCTTCGTCCGCGAAGCGCGAGTCGCCATTACCACGCCCCGCCCTCGGGTGCTGCGTTGGATGGGTGCTAGGAGGATAGTGTTGGATGTCTCACCCGGTAACCATTTCCTGTGGGCTCCTCACTCCTCCCTTCCACTGCAGCCGGTGGAATCCCCCGTGGAGCGTGCTGGTCCACCTGTAATGGGTGGGCCAGCCGTTTCACCCGGGGCTCCCCCAGAGGACAGGATGCCGATTGCAGCATCGGAGGGTGAGCTGGCCTCTGGAGATGATGAATCGACTGCGTTATCTCCCTCTGGGAGCATAACGTTGCCCGAGCTGTATCCAGAATGGTCAGCTATGCTGAAACGGGCTGCAGAGGCTGTCGGGCTCGAGTGGAACTCTCCACCGTGTCCTGGTCAATCTCGGTCGGATGATTGGTATCTCGGGGCGGTCCGTTCTGGTTCTCAGCCCGCCACCCCAATACCCTTCTTTCCCGAAGTGCATGGAAAATTTACTAGGTCGTGGACGGCACCTTTTACTGCCGAAAACTTCCTGAGTGGTTTCCCCCCCCCCCCCCTCGCTACCCGTGATGGAGATGCGGTGAAGGGTTATGAGGTTATCCCTTCAGTGGGGTGGTCTGTCACATCACAGGTGCACCTGTGTCCGGTGGCCGCTGCTTTTGGGAGGATCCTCGTTGTTTCGATGTCCTCGTTGGGGGGATCTTTTACAAGTATCAATCCTTGATGCCTACGGGCAGGACTTACAAAACCTGTGGGCAAGCTGCCCCTCCTCTTTGTGTGCCATGACGTTGCTACAGGTCTATCAGGCCTATCAGGCCAGGTCACTCATGGACATGCAGGAGGGTAGATCAGACCGTGTGCTCATTGGTGAGCACCACACTGCATCTGACCTCGCCCTCTGGGGCATGAGTGTCGTGGCGTGCGTGATCGGTCTGGCGATGTACACATTAGTGGTTCAGAAGTGCCATTCTTGGCTCAGCCTGGTTGATATGGTGGATGCGGACAAGGTTCGGTTCCTGGTCTCCCCAATTTCCCAGGTTGGGCTGGTCGTCCAAGCACAGATGGCGGCCAGCTGCTGCCTTCACCTCGCTGCTGGTGGAGGTTCCTCCACCTGCTCATCGCCAAGGGCGCTCCCCTGCCGCCGCTCTCGCTAAGCCACCGCAGCAGCCTCCAGCCAGGCCTCAGCATGGAGCCAGCCGCAGTAGGGATGCCCAGCCCGCTCCAGGCACTGCCAAGCCAGGTGGCAAGCGACAGCATAAGCATTCCTGAGCGGGCTGCTCAGGGATGGAGGAGGATGCTCTTTGAGTTGGTCACCGATCCACTCCCTCCCCCCGGGTGAGGGCCGGGTGGACTCTTTGTTGGTTCCCGCAATACGCTTCCCTCGCATGTTACAAGCCCGTCATCCTCCTCCTCGGAGTCAGAAGCTTCTGAGGTCGCTTGATTCCACTATTTCTTCCGACCTGCTCAATTGTGTCGCCAACGAGCCTCACCACAGCCTATATCCAGGGAGAGTGGAGACTCCATCTCCAGGCGGTCTAGCTGGCAGGACCACTTCGGGGACGCACAGTTACATCTGTTTGTCTTTACGGATTCATTCCTCTGCCAGTTGTATTTTTTCTGTCTGAGCGGACAACCCTTGGACAGACACTGGCTCTCAGCTGACCCCGGGGCCCCGCAGAAATGTGTTCCCCAGTATGCCTTCTAAAGCGGCTATGCAATTCATTGTCCCTTAGCGCCCTCTCCAGTTCAGTGACTTTTTTTATCACACTCAGGTGTTGAGCAGGGAAGCTCCTGGAGCTCAGTGAATTCCATAACACTCAGGTGTTGAGCAGAGATGCTCCTGAAGCTCAGTGATATTCTTCACACCTAGTGTTGAGTAATACTCCTGTCTTGTGCGTGCATGTTGCTTGCACGTACTGTGCTAGGTTAGGAGTGGAGCAGGTCTTGATAGTTGCCCCTTATTGGCCCAACCAGACCTAGTTTTCGACAGCCCTTCCTGACTTCCCCTGAAAACATTCTCAGGGACGGGGCATGATGGCACCCGTTTTCGGATCCCTGGAGACCCAGCTCTGGCTTCTCTGTCCGTCCGCTTATTGTGGTTGTACGTGCACAGAGCTTATGCTTTGGACCTCAGACCAGCTCTTGTCTGTTAAGGAAATCAGTGGAAAAGGGAAGGCTGTTTCCAAGCGAGGTTGGCCCACTAAATTAGTGGTTGCCTTCATCTTGGTGAAAATTCCGAGATCCACGTGTCCACTTAGGTGGTGAGCTCCTCTGAAGTGAGTGTGTGCTCCCGCCTAGGCGTTGACAGAGTGCTTTTCTGACAGATTTTCTAGAGTTGGGGGATGGGCAACACCTTTAGTCGAACCGCTGCTTCCCGTGGGCTCCCTTCTTATGAAGCCAGTTTCACCGTGAGCCCAGTTCGAAGTGTCGGCTTGCTGCGCCATTCCCCTCCTATGGACTGGATACGTGTGGAATTCTTGCTCCAGTAGAGTTCCACTTATTAGCCAAACCCTGTTGAGTTCCTCCATACCCTTCTGCTACGGACCTATCACTCGTATGCACTGGTGGAACCTGTGTTAGGCTGGGTCCATATATTGTGATCCCTACGGCGATCCCATATGTGTATTCTTCCATGGTACGGCTCCCTGCGGCGAGCCCGTGTCTTCCCTCGGCAGAGCCTGCTCTGCCATCACTGTCTGGTTGAGTCTCCCCCCTGTCATAGGCTGGAGCCACCACAGTGATATTCCATATGTTGTACTGCCTGGTCATCTACCCAGTTCATATGTGTATTTTCCACATGTTACGTCCTGTGGCAGGACGTCCTTCCGCAGCGTCCCTTCCTTCCATCTACATGGAACGCTTTCCCAGTGATCCTGCAGGAACAGCAGTGACTTCCCTGGACTAAGCCCTGTCCCGTCTCCTTAAATCGGGGGGATCAGGTGGCTCTGTCTAGGCACTGGAAGGTGGTAGCACTAGTGGCATTTTCAAATAGATCCCCATTAAGTTGATGTCGACTACGTCTGACGTTCTCGACTGAAAGGGAATGTCCTGCTTGCGTATGAAACACATCGTTTCCTGAAGGAGGGAACGGAGGACATAGTCCCCTCGCCACTACTGCTGGACCACCGCTGACTCCGGGGGCCGATCAACTCCTCAGCGGAAAAGTGCGTCTACTTCCGTATTTATAACCGCCTTGCGGGGCGGATTGTGTAATCACGCACGCCAATGTTTAACTGGCTTGATTAAATAGTAGTACGAAGACAGGCTCCCTAGCGTGATCCCCATTCAGTCAACGCCGACTACTTCGTCTGTTCCCTCCTTCAGTAGGTTGCATACGCGACCAGGACATTCTCTTTCACGTCTTCTTGCGCTTGAACGGACAAATACACACAAAATGTAATCTTAAACAAACACAGTCAGTTATGTCTTAAGTGAACGTAAACAGTTGAGAAAGAACACATGTGTAAAAGTATATTGGATCTGTGCATTAAGTCGTAAAGGGACAGCAGCCTAATAAACCTGCTGCTGTCTGTCATTACTGTTAATCAAAGAATAAAAGAAAAAGAAAATCACTCACTGATCTTGACTGAATAACCTTTGTCATGCAGAATAAGGCATTAAGGCACTGCATATGTGATTTATAAGTACTAATAAACGGGCAATATCCTAGTACTATGCAAGCTAATGGGCAACTAGTTCAAAGTGAGAACTGAACCCTAAAATAAAGTGTTACCGTTCATGGTATTCAGAATGTTTTGCAAAGACACAGAAACAGAATATAAATGTTTGTTATCTAATTTATTTATTTATTTATTTATTTTTTAGCATGTTGGAATCAAAACTGGGAATCAATAAGAATCGGAATCGATAAGCAGAATGGGAATTAGAATCGGAATCGCTAAAATTCAAACAGTACCCAACCCTATTCCTAATGCAGTCAACTAATAAAAACACAGACCTCAATACATCTGTATAAGAATCAAATGGTACAATTTGTTTGGACTGAAGCCTCCCCCTGCTGTTTTTTTTTTGCAATGGAAGCTACCTGAATTGCCCTAGTCTGTATTGAGCACTTTCTGTTGCTTTGCTGCATGCATTAGTAATGGAGTATGTTTTAGAATAGTAAGTTCTCTCTAAAGATGCATTAAAGTGTTTCTTTTAGCTCTTTTAGCTCTAGTGATCTGAAAGGGCAAATGCTTGGAAGTGAGTTAATTAAGCTACTATCAATGCTTGAGAAGTGTTCATAGAGGACCAAAGTACTCAAAATTGTATAATTAAATGTTTAATTTGTCATTCGGGAAGTAAACCTAGTGTTATAAATATTACAAACAAATTGGAGCATTTCATTATTTGATTACAAGGTAGGGTAGGCAATTTTCGGAGTGGCTAGCAATTGTAAGGAGATCCCACCCTCCCTTCAGAGTGATCTCCAAAGCTACGTCTCCTTCAAAACGCATGAACGCACACAGCGGAGTTTTCAAAGCGTCACGAGACGAGAAACGACATTAAACTAACTCATGTCTCAACGCACATATCATTACAATACTGTAATAATGAGCATAAACAAATAGCACTGACCTGTACCACCTGACTTCTTCAGATTAATTTTGCAGGTTGATAGAGTTGCCTTTGAAATGCAATTTTGTCACAGAAAAAAAACAAACGGATGGAAGCGTCGATAAGAGCATGGTTGTGTGCAAGCTATGCAACAAGGAATTCGCTATTGCTATTAGTGTAGTGTAGTAATATGCTATTGCTACACTTAATGGCAAAAAACACTGGACTGCTGGACTTGGTTGAACCAAAATAAACAATATTTTGTTGCTTAAGCTTATGTATTCAGTCATTATTCAATGGTATACTAAAAATCCATGTGAAAAAAATTAATTCTCACTGTTCTCAGGTCAAATATTTATGCAATTAAAATGCGATTAATTTCGATTAATTAATTACAAAGCCTCTAATTAAGATTAATTTTTAATCGAGTCCCGACCCTTATATATATATATATATATATATATATATACACACACACATTTAGAGCACTTAACTTAGTGATTGCTATCAGGATGTGGAGACTTTCAACCAGCCTAACAAAAAAATAATAATTCTGGAGAAAGTTGCCTACACTGCCTTTAATAAATAAATAAATTAATAAGCACCTTTTAACTCATTATACTGATTAACACTGATTTAATTATTTCTAAATAAATGAATACATGTAACTTTTTGATTTATGATTTAATTGTTTATTCAAGTAAGGACATTTAAGTTTAGATTTATTTAACTGCTAATTAATTTATTTCAAGATAAAGTAATAACTTTTGATGAATCTGATTATTTATTTGATTTATTTATTCATATTTTTATCCGCCATGTTTGAAAACCTTCCAGTTTTTGCCCTTCATGGTTTTAAGGATAATTTTAGTATGCATGTATGAGAATGAATTTTTAGTTTATTTCATTCCCAGATAGATGCAACTGAGACTTTCAAAGCTGCTTCATTTAAATTCTAGTTTGGGTTGAAATGAGATAATCACACAAAGTTAAAAAAAAAAAAGTTTTGTTTTATGTTAACATTTCCTTTGCTTAGTCTCTTGTGGTATTTTATTTTATTTGGATTGCTGGGCTTTGAAAGTGTCTGTCAGTTTTAGAATAAATTTGACAAATTGTGACTACATTTGAGTCATCTGATTGGATGAGACTTGTGGTAGACATGCCCTTATCCCCTGGCCAGCCAATGAGGGATGGAATATTCCACAACCCAGACTAGCACACAAACAACTGTTCAAATCCTCTCACATGTAGCCTAACATGCAATATTTCAGAAATCATAGACAAGTAGTTCACCTCTAATATTTTGGGTTAGATGCAGTTTAATATCAATTGATGTGGCATACTTCAGATTCTTACAAAAACTCGTCCCTCAGTTTGTAAAAGAAAAGTAAAAACACATTTACATTAAAGGTGTCCTTCCGATATTTCATAAATTAGCTGTATTGGACAAGTGTGAAACATGAGTGAATTTATATGTGTAAACAATTTCTAAAATAATTTTTTGTAATGTAAATTGTCATCATGAATGTAGACCATTGTGTAAAATTCACTGGGTTTACCAGTGTCTGGTCTTGTCATTAGAGTATGTAACTAACCTTGTGTGTGAAACGTTATAAGACAGTTTATCACTCTAGTCACATGTTACCATGTATAGGTCCTTCTCAAAAAATCAGCATATTGTGATGAAGTTCATTATTTTCCATAATGTAATGATAAAATTTAAACTTTCATATATTTTAGATTCATTGCACACCAACTGAAATATTTCAGGTCTTTTATTGTTTTAATACTGATGATTTTGGCATACATCTCATGAAAACCCAAAATTTCCATCTAAAAAAATTAGCATATTTCATCTGACCAATAAAAGAAGTGTTTTTAATACAAAAAAAGAGCCAACCTTCAAATAATTGTGTTCAGTTATGCACTCAATACTTGGTCGGGAATCCTTTTGCAGAAATGACTGCTTCAATGCGGCGTGGCATGGAGGCAATCAGCCTGTGGCACTGCTGAGGTGTTATGGAGGCCCAGGATGCTTCGATAGCGGCCTTAAGCTCATCCAGAGTGTTGGGTCTTGCATCTCTCAACTTTCTCTTCACAATATCCCACAGATTCTCTATGGGGTTCAGGTCAGGAGAGTTGGTAGGCCAATTGAGCACAGTAATACCATGGTCAGTAAACCATTTACCAGTGGTTTTGGCACTGTGAGCAGGTGCCAGGTCGTGCTGAAAAATGAAATCGTCACCTCCATAAAGCTTTTCAGCAGATGGAAGCATGAAGTGCTCCAAAATCTCCTGATAGCTAGCTGCATTGACCCTGCCCTTGATAAAACACAGTGGACCAACACCAGCAGCTGACATGGCACCCCAGACCATCACTGACTGTGGGTACTTGACACTGGACTTGAGGCATTTTGGCATTTCCCTCTCCCCAGTCTTCCTCCAGACTCTGGCACCTTGATTTCCGAATGACATGCAACCACTGAGCAACAGTCCAGTGCTGCTTCTCTGTAGCCCAGGTCAGGCGCTTCTGCCGCTGTTTCTGGTTCAAAAGTGGCTTGACCTGGGGAATGCGGCACCTGTAGCCCATTTCCTGCACACGCCTGTGCACGGTGGCTCTGGATGTTTCTACTCCAGACTCAGTCCACTGCTTCTGCAGGTCCCCCAAGGTCTGGAATCGGTCCTTCTCCACAATCTTCCTCAGGGTCCGGTCACCTCTTCCTGTTGAGCAGCGTTTTTTGCCACACTTTTTCCTTCCCACAGACTTCCCACTGAGGTGCCTTGATGCAGCACTCTGGGAACAGCCTATTTGTTCAGAAATTTCTTTCTGTGTCTTACCCTCTTGCTTGAGGGTGTCAATGATGGCCTTCTGGACAGCAGTCAGGTTGGCAGTCTTACCCATGATTGCGGTTTTGAGTAATGAAACAGGCTGGGAGTTTTTAAAAGCCTCAGGAATCTTTTGCAGGTGTTTGGAGTTAATTAATTGATTCAGATGATTAGGTTAATAGCTCGTTTAGAGAACCTTTTCATGATATGCTAATTTTTTGAGACAGGAATTTTGGGTTTTCATGAGCTGTATGCCAAAATCATCAGTATTAAAACAATAAAACACCTGAAATATTTCAGCTGGTGTGCAATGAATCTAAAACATATGAAAGTTTAATTTTTATCATTACATTATGGAAAATAATGAACTTTATCACAATATGCTAATTTTTTGAGAAGGACCTGTATATTCTTAGTATTTAACATGGCTGTTCATTCAAATCAGCAGTTTTATTAATATTTTATTATAGTGTTTATAAAATAATATATATACGCATCATGACGTAGCGTTTGATGGCGCACCACGGAAGGTACAAAGGTAAGCCAGTACAGCCTCAGCTTCTGATAGGCTGAAGCAAGCTGCTCTCAATCATTCAGGAGGTGTGGCAAAGGGACGCAGACTGTAGAATCTCATAAATGTGTTCACAGACTTCTTGGAAGGAAACCCCCGATAATAGAGCTTTCGAGGATGTAAGACTCCTCATAGAGTGTCCCCTGATCAACAGAGGTTAATGCACTGGGGACCCCTTCTTGGGAGACCCAAAGCACTCGGCTTGGCCACGCCTGTACCATGGCATCCAGCCCAAGTGGAGCTGCGTTGCCTGAGGGATAACCACAGCGAACAGTGGGTTGTCTATCGAAACGCATCTCTTATGTCTGTGTGGCAAGTATTCGGTGAGTTCCGGCTCATTTTTATGAAATGTTTCAGAAAGAATTTCCCAGAGACTGAGATGGCAGAAAGCGTACCCTGTAGGTTTTCTTTGTTTTACAAAAGCACAAAGTTGTGTTGTTATTGTGAGTGTACACAAATAAAAGTAGATATAGTTTATAGAAACTTTATAGTTTCAAATTATGGCTTTCACTTATCTGTATCCCAGTATTTTGAGTTGTTTCCGTTATAAGGAAAAAATCCAGCAGGACCATTCTCAGAGGGTTAACTCCACCATCTCTGGGAAAACCTCTTGGTCCTGAGCCACCACTGCAGGGGTCTCATTTACAGCAGGTCAAAATATATTACATTGGAAGCAGCTGCCATGAGCCCCAGCAATCTTTTGATGTTTTACAGTGATGACTTGGCCTAGATTTATCCTGGTTACTGTCATCATGATATACTCGATACAAGTGGGAGACAAACGTGCCCGCATCGTAGTGGAATCCCAAACTACCCAGAGAAAGGTAATTTTCTGAAGGGGAGATTACACACTCTTCTTGTAATTGAGCCTCAGCCCCAAGCGCCTTATGTGGGCAAGAACAACATCTTGATGTCAAACCGCCATCTGTCGGGACTGGACTAAAATCACTCTCCTTGATGCGCAAGAGGTTCAACCATAAATGCCTCTCCGTTGCCACCGATGCTGCCATAGAGTCCATTATGTTGAATACACATTTGCTGATGGGCTCGATAAACAGGAAGAGAACGACTTCTTCCATCTCAATAACTCGACATGGAGATCGTGAAAGAACGGTAAGCCCCGGCGCTGAGGTTGTGCTTGGCTTAACAGAAAGTGTTTATCTGGTAGCCAAACTGAGTTCTGTAGAAACTAAATGGAAAAGCAAGCTACCACGCACAAGTCACAACCTCAACCAGTTCCACATAAGTGGGGGAAAAGGGTGGCAAATCCTCAATCTTCCCCACCTCAATTCTAAAAGAGCTTTCAATTGCTCAGAACTGAAGAACTCAAGCATTGATCACTTGCTCGGGTGGAAGAAGCCGCAGAGCAGGCTTCCGTATCCCAAATGCGATGGCTGGAACCTGCAAATGATCGAAGAGAAAGGGCCGAAGCTGTCTCCACCTCTTCTGCAAGCTCCATTTGCGAATATCATGATTTTAAGATGCTGCACTGCCTCGGCAGACGCAGGTCCCGAACCGCGAGGAACGTGAGCCTGGAGGTGGGAGAGGAACATCCTGAGCGGAAGCTGCTCACAGTGACTACAGGCTACAGTGACAACAAGAGCTGCCCATGGATGCTCTGGTCCCAGACAGAGAACACAAAACTTGTGTGTGTCCCCTCCTGGGATGTATCTGGGTCAGGGAGGCACACACTTTATGTATCTTTCTTACTCGCCATAATTTCTTTCTTTTGTCAGGATAAACAACACCAAATAGTACAGAGAACTTTAAATGACAGTCTCACACACAGAGATCACTTGCTGAAGAACAGAAGCTGATACTATTGTGTGCCAGCTTACCTTTGTAGCTTCTGTGGTGCACCGTCACACATTACGTCACGGCGCAATGCCAATCAGGATTGGACTAGTTTCACTCGTGCTTCAGACACTGTCACGCTGGAGTAGTTCTCCAAAGTGTCGTCATTCAGCACAGCCCAGATTCCCTCAAAAGGGAAAGGGTTTTAATCACTTTTACATACTGTGCAATACAGTATGTTTACTGTGAACAAAAGTTTTTTACAAACTGAGATGCAAGTAAAAAAAAAAAAGATTCTGTGGTAATGAAGCTGTATTCAACCTGGGATATTGAGTGCATCAAAAAGTCAGCCCCGAGAAACATTGTGGTATCAAACTATGTGATTCAGTGTTTAGAAATAGTTTGAATTTCGTATTTGTTTTTTTGTGGTGAATTTAGTTGATCTTGAGAGGTAGTTAGCTTGATTTAGTTGGTGTGTGCTGGTGCTGTACCTGCTCTGGGAAAGTTCTGCCAAGCATGTGACGCTTCTGCAGGGCTGCTCTGGAACCTCTGGGGCAAGCTTTCGTTACATACCACCCAAGAGAGTCCGTGTTTTCCTGCAGGTCAAGCTATGGTACGATAAAGTGGGACATCAACTCATTGTCACTATCCTGGGCGCCAAAGACCTCCCTTCACGAGAAGACGGGCGGCCTAGGAATCCCTACGTCAAAATCTACTTCCTCCCCGACAGAAGGTACCTGCACTTCAGAGTTCAGATATATTCAGCTTTTGTCCTTCAAAAAAACGTTGAACTTGGATTTTAATTATAATCACAAATGATAAACTTTGTAAACAATACTTACACTGCTGTTCAAAAGTTTTGTGGTCAGGTGGTGCGTTTTTTAAAAAAATTTGAAAGAATTCTGTATTGCTCACCAAGTCTGCATTTATTTTATCAAAATATATTGTGATATTGTTATAAAGACATTATGAAAGATTATTGAACTTTTAAAGGACTGTTTTCAATTAAAATATATTTTATGACAAATGTGAATTGTCAGCAGTCACGACTTCAGTCTTCAGTGTCACATGATTATCTGTATATTTGAATACATTGATTTGCTGCTCAAGAAGCATTGTATTATAAATAATAATGTTGAAAACAGTTGTAGTGCTTCATATTATTGTGGACCTGAGACTTTTTAAAGATTATTTAATGAATAGGATGTTCAAAGTAAACAAAAAAAACATATATTTAATTTAAATTTTTAGAATTGTCTAAATAAAAATAAATATAAAATATTTTCTAAAATATAAAAAGCAATTAATGTGTAAATGCAATGTATAAAGGTTTTTTTTTTTTTTTTTACTCTAAGCCAGGACAATAAATTGAGGTTTTGATATGTGTGTCTATTCGCTGTGAAACCTTCAAAATCACTGATATATTGACACAATTACATACATTTTTGTTGTAAACCCATTAAGTATTTTTAGGCCAAAAAGTGTTTTTCAAAATACATAAACATTACATTATATACACTAATATATACACCAATATACATTATCAAGACTTCAAAACCTAGTGAAAATGCACTAAAATCCTCAAAATCCTTCCTTTATAGAAGGGATTTAGACTTGGGAAAAATTAATGGGAAATATTCCACAAACACAGACTGACACCTACTGAAAAAAAATATAAATTCCATTTGAAATGAAAATTTATATCTGAATATAAATGAATGAATGAATGAATAAATAAATAATATTATGTGTAATAATAATAATAAATTATCAAAATGTGTAATAAAGTCTAATAATGTATGCGATATATATATGTGTGTGTGTGTGTGTGTGTGTGTGTGTGTGTGTGTGTGTGTGTGTGTGTGTGTGTGTGTGTGTGTGTGTGTGTGTGTGTGTGTGTGGTGTATATGATTACTTTTTTCAATAAGGGGGTCCTTGAATTGACTGTCTCTATGTGGGTCTGTGAAACTGTAAATGTTAAATCCCCTCAAGTTTAAGTCATATTAGCAGCAGTAAAATATGAACTCACCTGTTCTTCTCAGCGATAAAAGCAAGAGGCGAACGAAAACAGTGAAGAAATCTCTGGAACCCAAGTGGAACCAGACGTTCATGTACTCGCCAGTGCACAGGCGAGAGTTCAGGGAACGAATGCTGGAGATCACGCTATGGGACCAGGCCAGAGTCCGAGAGGAAGAAAGCGAGTTCCTGGGAGAGGTGAGAAAGGAACACCTTCCCACTGTATGTCTCTATAATGCCACGTTCGTAGTAATAAAAGAATTCACACTGTTTTCCCGGTATGATGCAAGAAAACTGTTGTGGCAGCAATATCAGACATGAATAGAAGTTTTAGTTTAAATTTCACTTTAATACTTTAAATATTGCACAATTGTGCAGTTTAAACTCAAAACATCTTAAGTCATTAAAATGGCTCTGTATTTCATACCTGTGTGTTTGTGTGTGTAGATTCTGATAGAGCTGGAGACAGCGCTGTTGGATGATCAGCCTCATTGGTATAAGCTCCAAACACATGACGTGTCCTCTATGCCGCTGCCTAACCCCTCACCCTACATGCAGAGACGTCTCTTACATGGAGAGAGCCCAACGCGCAGGTTACAGAGTATGTACACACATCTACTGTTACAATAAACACAAACATACTCAATTAAAACTGCTTAATAATAGTAAACTGAAGTCTTCACAGTACAATTGAATGTGATCTCAATCTGATTTTGCCCGAACAGTGTGAACAGCAAAATATTTTGAATCACATATTTAAATCCAGTCAGGGCCACTTTCAGATGTAGAAATCGACTTCTGTGAACAGTCCTGTCAGAATTCATTTTATGTCAATCATTCATCATATCATTTTGTTTCATTTACCAGTTTGTTTAAATCATAAAATAAAATTTGAATTGCACTGTATTACATAGACGTGAAAAAATACACACTACCATTCAAAAGTTTATCTCTTATGCTCAGCAGCAAGTCTGCATTTATTTGATCAAACAATAATATTGTTAAATATTATTACAATTTAAAATAACTGTTTTCTATGTTTGTATATTTGCTTATTATTGCTGGGGAAACTATGATGCATTTTTCTTTAAAATTTTATGTGTAGAAAGTTCAAAAGAACATTTTATGTATGTTTGTTTTTGTTGATGTGTTTCTTGTTTTCATGTTTTTTTTTCCTTCAAAAAAATATTACTATCTATCCACCACTGACACATTTCCAGTCAAGAGCCCGTATTTATACAACTCAGGTAACTTTGACCTGCTTGCTCCAGTTAGCATGTGATTGGCCAGCAATGTGTTTACTATCCTTTACACTGTCCAAAGTGTGATCTCCCCTCAATTCCACCTCATACTCTTCAGAAACCCCCACTATTCCACACAGCTTGCATGGAGTCAATGCTCATCGCTGCTGCTACATGCCACCAATCCTCATTTTAAAGCTTATATACCTTTTTAGGCCTGATCTTCACCATTAAAAAATATATAAATCAGCCCAGTTAATAGCCGTTCCTGAGCAGATCTATGTATGGACTGCTAACGCTTTTCCCAGTCTCTCACAAACCTTTCTGTGGTTGATGTTTGCTGTGTTTCACTATTTTGATTTCAAAACTAAATGATAGCAAAACTCACTCTGCTTCACACTTGGTTCTACTCACACTGACTCATTTTGTATTATTTGGGTCTGAACCAAAGTATGTTTCTGTTATCAGTGTGAGTTTCATCGTGAGCTGCAGCTGTTTTTCCAATGTAGAAAGGTAACAAATGAGAAAGCGTCAGCAACTAAAATGAACTGGCATGGATATAGTGTAAGAGATACAAAGAGCCTCTTGCCTAAAGTTATTTCATTAGAAACAAATGCATTTTGTTATACATGCAAATTATACATCATCAATATAGTGACTTACTTTCACAAACTAGTCCAGGTTGCTTTCACATAAGCTGTGCCTCAGCATGGAAAAACGTTTTCATGTCTAATATTCTCAGGTCATTCTCAATATATTATTAAAATCATAAGTTGCATCTTTTAATATTATTTAATGGACTTCAGCTAAAAGGGACTAACATTGAACAGTTCTTTTAAAAACGAATGTTAACAAATTTTACTAAAGACTAACAAATGTAATACTCGTTATTTAATGCTTTTCGAAATTATAACTACAAATGGACCAATATAAGCATTATAATATCCAATATAAAAAATATTGGGTCTTTTTTTAGGTCAAACTATACACTCTTCAAAGCTTTCAGAAGTAAAAATCGTTTTTTCATGCCTAAAATTTTAATTAAAATGTAAAAGTGAAGGATTTGTTTATTGAAAGCTTTTTTTGTGAAATGAACAAAAAAAATGTTAGGCAGAACTATATATATATATAATATCAGCCATCATATCAGCCACATAAAACAAAATAATTCATAATTAAGAACTAATTATAAAAATGATTCATTTAGAATTAATTAGAAATGTTAAAGTTTTTTTTTTAATTATTATGTATCATAATTTCAATATTGGTGCATCTCTGATAACATGATGCTAGTTTAGTATGTGTGTTTGCTGTGCTGTGACCCTAGCTAGATTACTTAACCTCACGTGAACCGTCCTGTGGATTACAACAGTCACGTTAAGAGGGTCTTTTCCTCATTATGTCCTTCGTGATCTGTTCCTCCACCCTTCTTCTCTCTCTCTCTCTCTCTTTCTCTCAGGATCACAGAGAATCAGTGACAGCGAGTTCTCTGATTACGACTGTGAAGATGGGATTGGTGTTATCTCAGGTACAGCGAAGTCACCTTTCTCTCCTTTAGTACCACACTGTACTTAGAAAACTGAAGACTTGAGCGTCCTTGAAAGCATTTTATTCAGTACTTTTCAATTAAATTCAGTGCTCTTTTATATATCAAGTTAATTGATAAACTTTTTTAGATGTGTTGCAAACATAAAACAAAGTTATACTGTAGAGTTATTTTTTCACTTCACTCACATTTTAGTGTAAAGTGGACACAACAGTGTGATTATATTCAGAGTTTGGGGTCAGTCTCATAAGTCTTGTTCAGACTTAGTCCAAATATTGGAATTAGATCATATTTAGCAAGTGTGAATGCCAAAAGTCACATGAAATCCGATTTTTACAAATCCGATTCAAGCTACATTCACATGGTTTGAAATCCTGAAAACCACTCTGATATGATTTCTCACAGCTTTTCTGATATATGTCTCTTTCTCACGTCAGTGTGCTGGTCACGCAGAAAATAATATAATGGTGACATCTCTGTGTTGTCCAGTGATGATGTGTATTTACTTTTTCTACTGTGCGGCAGAGACGGCAGCATGGAATAAAGCTGTTCATAAAAGTATCCGTTTCTGTCGCTGCTTCATTAATCCAGCGCTGCAGTCAGATACACATTGTCTTATTCTAAGACAGCATTGCAAACCCCCTCCATGTTGTTTTTGGTGTAGTCTTACCAACGCAACATCATTGCCATGGAAACCAACACAGATATTCTTGAAAATGAAAAATAAAAAAAAGCCACAGGACACACAAATCAGACCTGAACAGTTGTGATACAGTTTGGACAGTCAATCGTTTAGATCAGATTCCAATCGATTACACAAATAATCAGATTTAGACAGACAGTGTGAACGTAGTCTTATAAAAGTCTCTTATGCTCACCAAGGCTGCATAAATTTGATTTAAAATAGAGAAAAAACAGTAATATTGTGAAATATTATTACAATTTAAAATAACTGTTTTCTAGTTGAATATATTTTAAAATGTAATTTATTCCTATGAAGGCAAGGTGAATTTTCAGCATCATAACTGCACTCTTTAGTGTCACATGATCCTTCAAAAATCATTCTGATATTTGATTTTCTGCTCAAGAAACTTTTCTTATTATTATCAATGTTGAAAACAGTTATTTGATGAATTCTTTGATGAGTACAAAGTTCAAAAGAGCATCATTTATTTTAAATAGACATATTTGTAACATTATATATGACTTTACTGTCACTTTTGATCAATTTAAAGCTTTCTTGCTGAACAAAAGTATTATATTTTTTTCATATATTTTTTTTTTTAAATATAACCGTTTGAACACACAACCTGATTTGATCTAATTAAGTGAAACTCCAGAAGGATGTCTATTGTGTATGGAATGATCTTTTTGATGTCTGATTGCACGTGGGCTACCCAGGCCTTTGTGTGCGTTCACACATGGTGATCAACAAATCGAATTAAAGGATATTGTCATTGAGAAGATTACTGTGAACTTTAGTCTCTCCCAACTCAGCACAAGGAAAATCCTCACCGTCATCTCACTCTGACGTTGTGACAGGACTCTTAACGGTTGTGTTCACTTCTTAAGGCGTTGTATTTTCATGTTCATAAAGTGTCATTGTGTAGTAGACAAAAATGTCTGAATGCCATTGTATTAGATAATACTAATTATAATGCTCCTTTATTTCCCTGAATGTTGAGTTGAGTTGTTAAATGTCTGGTGCGTTGT
Organism: Meda fulgida; assembly: GCA_030578275.1. Classification (NCBI taxonomy): domain Eukaryota; kingdom Metazoa; phylum Chordata; class Actinopteri; order Cypriniformes; family Leuciscidae; genus Meda; species Meda fulgida. The sequence goes on from CM060634.1 coordinate 14,465,433, forward strand.
GTTTGCCTCAGATTACCGGCACAATGGCAGGGATTTCCAGAGCTCCACTCTGTCTGTACCTGAGCAGGTGATGTCATCCAATCACTGTTCACGATCAGACATGATCCGCACACGTTCACGCTCACCCAGCGTTCCTCCCCCACAAAGGTAATCTACAACTGAAAAAGACAAATGAGTGATTTTTGTGTAAAGGGTCATATCATGAGGAATCTTAGGAAATATGGGTTCAATGTGCAATGAAAAACAAATGGTAATGTCTCTTTGTTAATATTGTAATATAGTATATTGTTAATAATATTTCAAGATAAACACTTACTGGACTTAGGTGTATTTGATAATGCATACATCGTTTATCTTTTTAAAAAAAATAATGCTAAAACTTGAGCATCAATTATGATACATCAGGCTTTTGAGGAATGTTTATTTGTACATCTCTCAATCATCATTGTATTTTTTTGCATTAAATGTTTTTCCCCCAATAAAAAAAAGTTGATCATAAAAATAAGCATTTAAATATCATCTTCTTACTAAGACATATTAGGAGTTATAGAGTAACAACTGATATTTATATGCATTTTATGTATGTAGTCGTCTGTACTTTTATAAAGATCCTATAATTTTACATTACAAGAATTTCCCCTTACATTTGGCCATATTAATATTAGCAACTGCACCAAATTACATATTTTTATTCAAATGAATAAATGTATCATTCATTTCATAAATTTGTCTGAATAAATATATTGTCCTATATCATATGATATGAGCCATAAAATCCTGAAAAAACACATATGCAAACTTTATTGTTATTTTTTTAAAGAACAATTTTTTGTCGAAAGGTTCAATAAGGGACTGATCGTTTTTTATTTAAGGGGCCACCGGAGGAGATTTGAGATCTGTTGTCAAAAAAGACTTGACCCTCCCTTCGCCAGCAATAAATTTTTCTATGACCCTCCAAAATGATTGTGAAAAAATGCATGACCCTCCCCGATAATTTATTGATTTCTGTATCGGTTTGCGCTTGGCAAAGATGTTCAGAAGCCATTGTTTTTTTTTTTTACAACTATGGCAAACGACAAACCTCTCCATAAACACATCACACTCCACTGTTATGGTGGCCATTTCAGTAGATTTACTCACCAACATTGTTGTTGAAACACAATAAGCAACACTTCCTGCATATGTATTAACATGAAATATAACACTAAACATTGAGATCATTCAACAAAGCACAGTAACAAATTCAACACATTATGGTTGCTATGGACTCGTCACTAGGCTTCCTCAGTCATTGTATATAGCATATAACGTTACCTTAAAAAGCTGCCGAAGCTGAACATTATCCAAAACTCCATATCTCAGACGAGCGTCAATTTGGAAACTTGCATGTTTCCTTCCTTCTCAAATGAAAAGGCTGTCGTTTGCACAATTTCAAAATCACCGGGACCAAAACGATATTTGAAGAGTTGCCTACGTATTGGCGCCAAAAATCACATTCGCTCTTTGCTGCAAGTGCCCTCTTTGCAAACTCTGTCTGGAGCGACCTTTGATTGATTGTACGTGGGTCATGTGACATGTGGAGTATTTATTTTGCATGTATTTGAAAAATTTTTCAGTGTAATTCTATTCAAAGTTAATATTATCAATACTATTATAAAAAAACTGAATTAATTTTTTTTTCTTTAAATCACTTGCAACACATTTTTTAATTCTCGCGACTGAGGGAGCTACATGGAAAATATGGACTGAAACAGCCACTTTGAAATTTTGCTGTTTTCATGAATACAAAAGTTGAGTGACCCTCCCACTAGACAAAAAAAAAAAATCAAATGACCCTCCCCTCAACGAGGAAAAAAAAGACATGACCCTCCCCTATTTTCCTCCGGTGGCCCCTTCCATAAATACCGACCGGTCCCTAAACGGTTCTATTTAAAACTTGTTAAAAAAAACATCTTATCCGTTAACTGAAATAAAGCGGAAATAAAATATAAATATTACATGCAGAAATAAACTAATCTACAGAATAGTAAAATAACACATTAAATATGGCACTTCTGTTCCTGGTGCTCATTGTCAAAGCAGAGCTCTCCTTTTCTTTCCCCTCCTTCAGTCGAAGTTTAGACCATGGTGTGAGAGGAGCACCCTCGCTTTATGGCCCCCGACAGCACCTGTCTGAAGACAGATACTCACCAGACAGGTACGTGTCACATAACACGCTTGTGTTTATTGTTCCCATAAAAGTTCTTTGTGTTTATTGTTCCCATCAAAGTCTTAGATTGCTTTTTTCTGATAGAGGGAACACAAATGGGAATGTTGCCATATACCTTCATCTTTTCAGTTAACGTGATTATAGAAATTCAGTGACAAATATGATGTGCCAGCAGCACAGAGAGAACCGGAAGAAGGTTTAGTTCATTTTGAGAAAGCAGGGGAAAAAAATCTGTTCCTCCTCCTTTCTCTTTGACATCACACTTTTTTTTTTATCCGTCAATCTCTGCCTCTCTCGCTATTATCTTTCCATCGCTCCATATTCAATAGCTCCATTCAGCCATATTTCTGTTCTTTGCTCCCTGTGGTTGCAGCCAGTATCTTACCCTCCCTCCTCGAACCAGACACAGACAGCCAAGCATCGACCTCGCTGTCCAGGACCCCAGGTATTCTGTTACCCCAGAGCAGCATTACGCGCCCCTGCTCACCTCCCCCTTCTATCCAATCACAGCACTCCTCTCACTTTCACCCACCCACTTACCCCCTGCTGCTAGCTGATTGACAGGTGACAGCTTGCCCACACATGGCACTGTATAAGAAACACGAGGCTGTTCTTTCACTTTAACAAGTCATAAGAAGTATGTAATTAATTCACTCATGCATTATAGATCTCATCTTCGGATGACAGAGTCATGTTTTTACATGAGAAAACGTTCAGCACCTCTCTGTTACTAATACTGTCACATTCTTACTGCCTTAAATGAATGTTCAGGTTTCAATACAAGGAAAGACCTACATAGATCAACATAATCTGTGAAGAACTGAAGAACTTCCATTACCAACTATTTTGACTTGCCCTTGTTCTGTAAAAACAAACAAAAAGTAGTAATGCACCATTAGACGAAATGCAGCTTTTACTATTTTTTAAAACACTTCTTACTTAAAGAAACGTTATCATGGCAAAATCTCATTTTAACCCTTATATTGTGATATGATTTGGTTTAACACTTACGCTGTATACTTAAAATAAAATAAAAATATTTTAGTATAATAATATAACATTTCGGTGGAAAGCGTGACTTTTTTTTCTCAGAAATCTTTGAGAAGAAACGTCACAACAACAGCATTTATTTGAAATAGAAATATTTTATGATCTTTACTCACTTATTTTTAAATCAATTTAATGCAGTCTTGCTGCATAAATGTATTAATTTCTTGACCCCAAACTTTTGAACAATAGTGTCATATTCTCCGGTCAAATCTTGTATTAAAACCTTTGGGGATTCATTTTTCAAAAATCAGGCAACAATTTTCTGTGCTGAAAGTGATTTGCACACTATAGTTATGTTCTTTCGGGTCAGTTCTGAGTACTATACAAACAAGCAAGGTTAATTTTTATTAGGCAATTTTCACTATAATTGTATGGCATATCCGCACCACAGAGGTCCAGACACCGTAATCTCTTGAAATTTGCTATGCTTCTACACGGATAAATGCCTGGTAATCAAATCCCAATAATCGCTCATTTCCATAATTTGATCATCATTACTACTCCCATGAATAGTAAAAATATTTAAACAAACATCTTTATTAAGTGATTCAGTTTACCTCCTGCCTTCCATAGCCATAATAGTGTGATGGAAAGCCTAAAGTATACTTCAGTTTCGAAGTAAGTGCTTAGCGTCGAACGCACAATCTTCATCCAATTTCTGTGCTGTGTCTCTACAGTCATCTACAGATGCCTATATTTATGCCATGCGCACTGTACACATACCCTAGCCTACGCGTAAAACCCCAAATATACTTTAGCCAAGCAAATACAGTTTTGGAAATAAAGTTCTTATTTAGAATAAAGTTCCCCTCTTAATGCGCCTTGAAAGGCTAATGGCTTTTGGTATTTTTGACACGCATAAAAAGGCGCACACTGTTTAATGAATTCACCCCTGGATGCCTTTAAAAAGATCTGTGTAGTGTTGTGCATTTGCTAGTGCTTGCTAGCGTGTGATAGTAATGCATGCAAGTAGTCGTACTTTCACATTTTTAATTCGCACCACCGGATAAGCACTACATTTTCACTTCTGCGGGTTTTGCAAATCTTTGCTGCTGATGTTTGCTGCAACATAAATTGTTTCGATAGCTGAGATAGTTCTGTTGACTTGAGGTTACTTGATTTCTGCTTTTGTGCTTTGGGTGATCTTCACCTGTTCCTCCTTTCAGAGTGGAGGTGCCAAAAAAAGGTGTCCCACTCTCTTACCACCCATATAATGCCTACTTGTCCCACCCGTCTCTAACTACTGCACTTTCACTTTCTGTTCTGACTCATAGTATGTGCCCCCTCTATCGGGAAGACGCGGTCAGGTTACTGCGCTCCACTAGGATGGCCCGTGCATACTCAGAAGGGTACAATAGCGTGGACAGGTAGTAAACCACAGCGGTTCACTCTCGTTCTCATAATGCTTCATATTAGTGCCGTGGGTAGTAGTTTAGGCTAGAATAGCTAGTGGCGCCTTTCAAAATGTGTCATGTTTATGTCTCCAGATTTACGAAGGAAACTTTCCAATGGGCGGAAAAGGAGACAATAACGTCAAATGGGCCATTTTCTTACAGAAATGTGGTAAATGTTTGAAAAACAGTGGCAAATTTAACGGGTCGCTGTAGCGTGAGTCCTCTGCCCATTGAGAAAGCTTTGTGCCGTCATCATAATGATATGGAGTCATTATGGCTCCTCTCAGGAGGATAAGCATAGATGATAGCGTTCAGATTGTGACTTTGCCGACTATGCTACTCAGTACGCCAGTAATCTGAGAACAATTTTTCCCCAAGGAAATTTGTGAAATGTGTATGAATGTCTCTTTAGCAGCTCCCACTCCACCATTCCCACTGTGGCGTAATGAATTGCATCTTCAGCGCTGCTCACTGGATGGCTTGTGTTGTTTTGATGACTGAGCAGTAGCTCTTTCAGTCCCAAGCCAACTAGTGTCACTATGACAGAACTGCCAGTCAAAAAACTGCAAGCTACAGTGAATGTTCACCATGTTATATATATAAATATAAGATTTACCCCTCAGAAATATGGGATTGAATCTATTTAGGATGTGTAGTCGAGACTCAGATATTATGCAGTAGACCTTACCAGCTTTGGTGTAAGGAAGCCCTAAGGTGTGTTAAGATTCACATATAATTTTTGCGCCATTTACATTAGCAAAATTTCGAGGGCACAAAAAAGGTTTATTTGTCAATATTGTTGTGATGTATGAAACAGTTCACATAAAAGTCACTTTCAAACCAAGCCGAGTTCACATGACCAACTTGAACCCATTGCGGAATCTGTGTTGGAATTTACCCTCTCGTGAAATTCAGTCATGTGGATTCCTATTGAAATGACTTGATTTTGCCTGGAAAAATTCACCTTACAACAGTAAATGTGACCACACCTTAATATACTTGCGTATATATCTCTTCACTCTTGAAAATAAAGGGACTTTATTGGCATGGTTCCATGAAGATTCTTTAACATCCATAGAATCTTTCCACTCCACAAAAAATATTTATAGTTGAAAATGGTTCTTTAGATTATTAAAATGTTCTTGTCACTGAGAAAAAGAAGTTGTCCTTTTCATAACTGGGAACCAAAAATGGTTCTTCTATGGCATCACCTATTGAGTATTCCGTGATGTAACCATAAACATCTCAGATGCTTTTATCTAAAGCAACTTACATTTCATTCGAGGAATTTATTTGATCAGTTTAGGCATTCACTGGAAATCAAAATATTATATTAATATTTACGTAATAGTAAGAATTAAATTTTGAAATGTAAGTTCCTCAAACCATGTGGCTTGTTGACAAGAGACATACCATTGCTGGGAGCAGTGCTGGATAGTATCTGATTACATGTAATCTGGATTATGTAATGAGATTCCAAAAATTAAGTACTTGTAATGGGACTATTATGTGTTAAACTTCTCATAATCAGACCACAGTTAAATTTTTGTTGTTTATATGATGACATATTCCTTGATTCTCCCCAAATCTTCCATTGTAAAAAGTTTATCACTTATAAATGTTTGTAAAGTCTTCTCGATTTGTGGAATTTCACACCAGCCACTAGTCAAATGGCTAAAATAACATGGAAAATTGAGAGGCGAAAATTGAAAACAACAGAACTTGGCCACTGAATTTACAGAAATCAACTTTTAAGGATTGTTTGCATATCTAATCAAATTTTGATGAACACATTTTAATTATTATTCAAACTATCATTTAAGAGTCATTTAACCATTTATTACTCTATTTGAAAGGCTTTTTTCTTTCAAATGTTAAAATTCACAAATTCATGTAATTTCATATTTACATTTAATGTAGTTTTCCCCCAAACCTTTTAGTCAGCTGCACCTCTTTTGATACAATATATTTAATAATTAAGTCAATAATTTAAAGCAGAACTCCGGGCAATTTTTAAGTTAATCTTGATCATTATACCTTTGTGAGTACTGTCTATATATAAAAAAAAAAACGGATTGGTGCAACACGGAGCTGCGACGGCGAATGCCCAGAGCTCCCACTCAGATAAAACGGCAGTTGTGGGGGCATATACAAAAAGAGCGTTTTTGTGCCTCTTAACAGACACAAAATGCAATTAAAATGTCTGTCCAACATGAATGGGCCTTACATGATGCGTTTAGCAACTTAGCCATTGTTTAAATTCACCTAAATAGTGTTTTAGTCGGAAATGTGGAGTCTCGCGCTGAAGTCCCGTGGGAACTTGTAGCCGGAGAAGGTAAATAGTGTCCAGGTGGGAGGAGCGTAGTGTGTGAAGAGTGATGATCGGAGTTGCTTACAAGTGAAGAAGAAATGGTTCGTGTTTGTGCCTTTCTGAATTTTGGCAACTGTGTGGCAATTGTGTATTTTGTATATCAGTATGGAATCCGTAAGATTGTCCATTCAAATCAATATGATAAATGAGTTAGGTCAAAAAGTAATCAAATAGTAGTCAGAATACATTATCTAACATGTGTAATGTTACAAACTACAATTTTCATCATGCAATTTGCAATCTATACCGGACTACAATTTGTAAGTAATCTACCCAGCACTGACTAGGATATGATAAAACTGCTTTAAAGACCTAGGGATGGGCTCTTTTGATTTTTACCTATAGCAATGCCAAAAGCAACATATTAAAAAGACACACAGAACCCCTTAGCAACTCCCTGGGAACCACCCACAACAACCTATTGCTGTGGTGTCGACTTTTACATTGCCAATCTTGTATTTCCTTGAAAATTTAGATTTTTTTAGAATTGGTGTAGCTCAAATTGTTAGCAAAACACCAAGGTTATGGGTTCAAAATGCAAAGGAATGATACTGATCAAATGTATACCTTGAATGCAATGTGAGTCATTTTGGGTAAAAGTGTCTACCAAATGCATAAAAGTAAATGAGATCTTGAGAAAACTGTTTTGTTATTTAATTACGAATTTAAATAATTCTTCCATTATCTTGGAAAAATCATGAGTGATGTGTCATGCCATATCATAATGACATAACTAACTTAAGATCTGTTATCGTGAGCACATGTGAATCTATAGCACTTTATGGCTGCATTGGAGTTCTTTTTGGAAAGTAGAATTATGTATGGCAGTAGGATCTGATTATGTGTTATTTTGTGTTCAGGAGGATGAGGAGAGATAGACAAATGTCTACCTACAGTGACTCTTTTGATTCACCTGAGAGGTAAAACCCAGATACTTAGGTTGAGACATGCATTATGTTTATGCATCCATAATAGTATTCAAGTGGACTATTTTACTATAGAGACATAACTCTCACCCCTTGCCCGAATTCAACTGTTGCTCATTCTAATCACACTTTCCTTTCTTCATTTCAATCTATCGTTCCTCATCCTCCATTTAAAGATATTACAATGGGCCCAATCATGTATCTACTCCATGGCCCAATCATGTCATGAATGGAACCAGTGGGGACTACAGGTAAGACTTCTGTAGAGATAAACACCCACAATACATCACAAACTCTCTTTCTTTTTTACTCATCAGTTATTAACTGCTAGGAACAGATGCCCAATTAATGTTCCCACTGAGACTTTGTGTCTAGATCCCAGTTATGGATTTGAGACTCCTGTTTATTTTATCTTCTCAAAACCTCTTATAAATTTTCAAGCAAGTAAAACTTGAATATCATGTACTAAGTGTGGCACTAACACACTGAGGTTGGTTTATTCAGTAGGACATGCCCCAGGATAGAAATTGAGCCATCTACAGATACAGAAAGGTATTATTACATTGAGTGAAGTAGTTTCAGTAGACGTTTTCAGTGCAGACCTTAGTTCAATTTAGGCCCTGTTTACATGAGAACGCTCGCGGGTGAAAACGTAAAAATATTTGATCAGATGTGCCTTTCGTTTAGACGGCGACAACGTTTTGGGGGCTTAAAAATGCAAAAAAGTGAAACCACCCTCCAGAGTGGAAATCTTAAAAACGCTCAACCGTCGCGTTCCCGTCTAAAGCCCCTTGCACACTGAGTCCGAAATTTTCGTATGCGTTTTTTCGTATTCGTGATTCGGTGGCTCTGAATTGTCAAAGCATCATTCAAACACCATTCAAAGTGCTTGCTAAGGATGCGAGAAAAACGCAGACAATCGAACCTGATCCGATTTTTTACGGACGAAAGTTTCGGAAGCAGTGTGCAAGCGTGATTGACATAACGTGTCGTCGTATATATTTTTTAATGTGAGAATTTCGGTCGTGAATTTCGGACTCGGTGTGTAAGGCCTTAAAGGGTAAAAATGTAGTATGCTAGACAGTGTAGGCACCGATCTGCTCACGGTGGCTCTCGTCACGTACGCGTTTACGTCACAGGCATGCACCAGTACAGGAAAATAACAACAAACATTTCGGATTATTTCCATACGTCGGACCTTCAAGTTGCCCTAGCAGCTCTGATAAACATACAAGAGTCTTTTCAGCAGTTGTGTGAAATATTCTCAGAGAGTATAGTCTGTCCAGACAAAATTGTCAGCTTTTGCTTTTCGCTTCGCCATGTTGTGTTTTGATTTCACGCTACTAGGTAGAGAAGTAGAAAGAAGGTTGTACACAGGCGCGCGGACTTGGTGGTAATGTGTGTCAGTGCTTCACATTGCCACCTAGCCGCCTGGAGTGCATACTACATCGAATTTCACTAACTTTTGCGTCACCATATGCACGCAGATTCCCCCCCCCCCCATAACGCTCATCTAAACGCAGAATAAAAAGTGATAACGCAACGCCACTTTCGCGTTTTCTCTTCAGATCGTTTCCGTGTAAACATAGCCTTAGTTGTTTTAGTAATCCTGTTACCTTTACGTTTTTACGTTTTTAAATGTTCACTAATATTCTGGTAAATGGAAGCTTTAGCACAGTAAAAAACAAATCACATTTTGCTTAAATTATTAAAATATTTAGCAGTAGCACAACTAAATAAATGTTTTATATTAGTATGGTACCTAGTTTTAAAAATGTAATGAAGTTAATTAGTTTTACTTAGTTTGTTTTGAAGTAGTAACCCATTCTCTCTTTCAACAGTATACTATGCATTACATTATCTATAAACTCTTTTGAAAAAGAAGAACACTTTAGTATACTTTAAAAAAAAGAGTACTTATTATGGAAATAATATACTTTAAAAATAATATATTAAGTACGAAGTGAATGTAATGGTTTACGTCACTTAGTTCCATGTTAATTGCAATTAAATGAAAATGTATTTGTTTAGATTTATATTTAATGCAATTGGCTGACTTTAATTTGTTTTAACCAATTAAGTACACTAAGTGTACTTCTATAAAGCACAACAAAAGGTTATTGAAACATAATGATTTAAAATAAAACTTTATATTTGACATTATTTTGAAATACACTTTCAGAATTAGTCGTGAAAGTGTACTCTCTTTAAGTATACTTAAGTGTACTTTCATTAATATTATATTATCTGCATGTACAGTTTAGCAAAAAAAATATACTTTTAATATTTGAAGTACACTACAAGTGCTCATTCAATACAATTAAGCACACTTCTTTTTCACAAGGGTATATTGTGTGATAAGGCTATTTAGCAACTCCTGACAGCTATGAGAGCAGCTAAATGACCATTTCATGTTCTTCTCTTATACACCTCTATAGAGAGGATCATATTCCAGAGTTCCCAGCTAACAATGAGTACTTTGAGGAAGATCTGAGGTAATACAGTAGAATTTGTAGAAGTATAGAGTACAGTATAGAGGAATAGAGTAGATTAGTCATGGGGCTTATTGTTGTGTCAGTATGAAATGTTTTCACTTGTTTTCTTTGCAGAAGCTTCCAGAAGCGTTTATTTGTTTGTTTCTTTAACTTTTGCCTACCTACACATGCCATTTTGCTGACTTGCTCTGGTTAACACTTATTTTTGGTTGTTTCAGTTTGGTATTTCTTTGAGTTTCTGTTTATGCTGATGACCCTGAGCAGCCAATATTGAAACGTTTTGTTTGGTTGTTTTTTGCCAATTATTAGCCAACCGGCATCATTTCACAGGAACAACCTAACGAGCTGCGATTATAGAGCGTTTGATGCCCTGTGGTCCCATGATGCAGTGGGGCTCAGCTGAGCGTGGCTTTTTGACTAACATTCTGCAGGTATAGCCGCAGCATGGTGGACAGACATGACCATTACAGGTCCAGGTCAGCTGACCAGCGGCCCATGATGGAGCGACCGGTCTACACCCGCTCCCGCTCGTCTGAGCGGCCCGACTCCGGCTACATGAGATCCATGCCGTCCTTACCGTCAGGGAGATCCGCTCCTCCCTCTCCTGCCTTAACGAGGTGACCCAGACCCATCACAACAAGCACTAAAGCCCAAAACCAAACCATGCCTTCTGCTTCCTGTCACCTGGAATGCCTCTCTCCACTTCCTCTTATTTTAACCCTGTTGTAACGATGCTGTTTTTGATTTGTCTTCATTTATAGAGTAGAGAGTAGTGATGATGGTTGCTACTAACGTCTTTTCATTTGAATTATAGACACACCTGTTATATCCTCTTGAGATATAATGGGTTGTACCTGGCATCGTACGGTTTACTTTCTTATTTGTTTGAATTATTATCATTTTTTTGTGTTTACTAACATTATTTGTGGTTTAACAGTTTATGCTTTGAGTTATGGGCTGTTTTGAGTGCCGTGTGTTCATGCATTTAGGCCTTTTCACTTTCCTTGCAGCTTTAGCAGCCACAAGCACCTCTCCTGATGCTGATTCCATCCCACCTTTTGAGACACCATAAAACCTTTTGACTTACGACTTGCCCGGCACATCATAAGTCACAAGGAAATTACAGAAATGTTCAGATTTACGCATGAACTTTCACTGATGCAAGAGACGCAGTAGCTCTTGAATGTGCCGCAAATTTACTTTGAGATATGAGGCACATGTACGATCATTGGAAAGCAAATGTGACATTGAGCTCAAAAGGTGCTAAAGATCATTGTGTTTACTGTGGAGTTGATGTGCATTTTAAACATATATATTTGTTTACGTGGCTAAAATGCACATGACTGTGACATATTTACTAAATGCATGCTCTTATATGGTTATATATGTGAAATTTGTTTAATGGTTATTTTTCTGTAGTTTTACACAAAAGAACATGTCAAGAACTTGTTGGGTCATATTTTACCCCAAAATAAGAAGATAAATATAAGAAAAAATATTTTATAAAAAGAAAATGAAGCAAATTACATAAAATTATGTAAACTCGCAACTGTGAGAAAAAAGTCTGAATTATGAGATATAAAAGTCGCAATATCATTTAAATTGTTTTATACCGTAACGGAAACAAGCTAACATAATTTATATATTTTGTGCAATAATATTTATAAAATTATTTTGTGTTTTTGCACATAATATTAAATCATAAAATTTAGATTTTTGTTTGTTTGTTTTTACCAGAACAGGCGTTCTGTAACAGTTTAAATGGTGGTTTGTAAAAAGCACTTTCCCACAATTGAAAAATACATCAACATAACTCAGCAAATCAGCATAAATGAAAAGAAATGCAACAAACACTACTATAACTTTACAATTTAAATATAATATAATATATAATTATTTGTCTCCATCACAGTAATGAAAATAAGAAGTTTTATAGTGAGAAGTTATAGTAACGGGTGAGGAGAATGTGCTTAATTTTCGTGATTTTTTTTTTTGATACGTAAAATAGGCCTTGTTGATGAAATGAAAAATATAATTTATCATGTATTTCTTTTGATATTGGGGTGAAATATGACTTTGAAATATGTGAAATATGAACATTTTCATGAGATTCACCTACAATATTATGTGGGTTGCTGTACCAGCTCATGTTGATGTACAGAACGTATATTTCACCAAATGTTTTTACTTCCTTTTAGTTTTTCTTACTAACCCTTGAGAAAACCGTGCCAAATATTGACTTATTTTGTTTAATAGTATATAGTATGTGTCCCTTTTTATAGCAATCAAGTGGAGTGTGTTTTCTGACACTATTGCATCATTAGTAAGTGATGCTACTGCCAGTATAAACATAGTTTGTTTTTATTAGTATTCTCTCACCAGCGTGTGTCTGTAGTCAAACAGTCTGCCCTGTCTTGGGCAGGTTTATGACTCGACGACAAACACTTCTTTAGATGTAATGCTTTATGTTCATTACTGACACACCATCTGTCCCGCAGGGCAAATCCCCGCACCGGATCGGTCCAAACAAGTCCCACCAGCACGCCAGTATCGAGTCGAAGAGGTCGGCAGCTACCGCAAGTTCCACCAAAGGGCTCTGTGGACAGAAGTGAGTAGATAAACCAGGCTTCTTCCAAATTGCAAGATGGCTCATGGGTAGAAAGCCTTTATAATTAGTCAGGTTAGGGGCACCAGATCCCACCCAGATGCATTATATTAGCGATATGTTGATGATAAGAATAACCTTTCCATTGGGTAAAAATTCAACAAATAAGCTAAGTAAATAACTGTAGCCTTTTATTGCACAAATGTATTAGTTATCACAAAGAAAATGTCTTATGCATAAACAAACATCTTGACCAAAGGTCAGATAAAGAATATTGTGTAACTACAATTTGGATAAAATAACATTATTGTCCTTATTGCCCAACATGGATTGCTTTTTCCTCCACCCTTTTTCCCAGAAGATGGCGAGGGCATTACTGAGCCTTATGAAGGTCTGTAAGCACTAGCTTCTGTGTGTTTAGCTACGTTTCAGTCTTCTTTATTACAGCTTTATCATCTACTCTGTTTCACTAAACCTGTTAGCTCTGGTCTGTGAGCGTTACCTGTCATTTTTCTAGCTTCTGCCGTTCATTGGGTATAGTGAACAGATGCTTCAGCCTTGGTTGTCCAATTAATAGTGCTGTACATGTATCATTATAGATGTATGCTTTGTGTAGTCTATGTACTCCGTCCATGTCTGGAATCATGTCCAAATCTGCCACAGTGGATATCAAAAGTATGTAAGGTTGTTTTTGTCACAGAGTGTAAAAAAAAAAAAAAAAGGGTTATTGTGACTTTATCTTGCAATTCTGACTTTATTTTCTGGCAATTGTGAGTTTACATCTTGCATTCAGTACTTTTTTTCTCTCAGAAAAACAAGTCTGAATTGTGAGATATAAACTCACAATTCGGAGGGTAAAAAATGTGAGATGTTTACTCCAAAATGTGAGATAAAAACTTAAAATTGTGAGAAATTAGGTCACAATGGTGTTATAAACCTGCAATTGTGAGAAAAAAAGTCCAAATTGCGAGGTATAAACTTACAACTCTGAGAAAACAAGAGATAAGAAAAAGAAATAAAGAATTGCATGTTGTTAACTCAAAATTGCAAGATACAAACTCAGAATTGCGAGAAATTAAGTCATTTCTGAGAAAGAGGAAAAAAGAGAGAAAAAAAAATTTGAGAAAAAAAAGTCTGAATGGTTATTTTTAACTAAGAAAATATAGAAATTGCGAGAAATAATGTCAGATTTCTGAGATAAAAAGCTGCAATTACCTTTTTATATATTAATTATGTGGCGTAAACAGGTATCCATACAAAGTCTACATGCCCTTATTGAAATTTGTTGAGGTAAAAGCAGAAGGCAATTTATGTCAGAACTTTAACGATAGTAGCATCTTCTGACAGTATTGTAAGTGCTAAATAAACTGGGTAAATTCTGGTATGTTTATAGCAGAAGGTCGGCAACCTTTGAAGGGATGATCATTGGCATGTGAGCAACATTGAGAGATTAATATATCTTTATATATTTATGTTGTATATTTAGTTTTAGAAATGTAAGTCACTTGCACCTGGAATGGCGGTCTGCTCCTAGCAGTAATCTTCTCAGTCACACAGTGATAATTATGGTTTATTAGTAGTTGTTGGTTTCTTGACATTTTGGTTTGCTTTCTCTTTTGATTTGCACAACTCATCAACCAATGAAGCAGGAACAGGGGTGGTACCTCAGCCTCCTGCTCCTTCTCCTGTTCTTTCCCAGCTTCCACAGACTGTGGCTGGTAAATGATTTAGGACACATGGGATACTTTATATCAGTCAAATGCAAATATGATCTTTATATTCTGAGAGTAATTGCATGTGCATCAAAGTTGTTTTAATAAGTTTGTTAATAGACTACGTAAATGACATTTTAATGGATCGTTATCACTTTTTATATTTTTTAATTATTCAATATTCAAAAACAGAATTTTCAGAATTATATTTGCATTTGTACTGCAGGACACTAGTTAGTATGTTCAGTCACCAGGTGGACTTAGAAAAGAAACATTTCAGTCTGTCAGTAAATTGTAGATTCGTTTTTCTGCTTCTATTTTCATATTTTTATATTTCTCACCCTAATGTCTGATGGCATACTTCTGTCTTTCTTTTTTACACTGATTTCTGTCTGAATGTTGAAGCGGTGGGAGGGTCTTCACAACCCCCAGCCCCACCTCCTCCACCTCCACAAGTCACACAAGCAATGGCTGGTAATGCTGTGATTGCATAGCAAGCAATTGATCCCATAATAAGAATACACAAATAATAAAGTATTTCAATTCAAAATAAAATTCAAATAAGCATTTAAAGTAAAAAATAATGAAGTTTATTCTGGAAAACTAAATTGTAATAGATTATGATTATAATAAATTATTATATCACAATAAAATATGATGACAGTTAAACTGGATTGTTTCATATGCTTTTTCTCATGTCAAAATATTTGTTAACGATACCTGTTAAAGTAGCGAGTTGCCTGTAAATATTTTCATGTTTATTGTCTGTTTTTTTATTTATTTATTTAATTTCAGTACATTTCATAAATCTCCGCCCAAATAATCCTTTTGTTAATTTTCCTGTTTTTTTTTTTTGTTTGTTTTTTTTTGTCCACAACCCTGTCTCTGCCAATCATGCTGTCTCCATTGTCATCAACAAAGCTCATGAGAGGATGGAGCCTCCTGTCCCGGGCCCTACCATAGCACATGTCACCATACCTCCTCATGTCCACTCTCCTCTCCCTCCTGCCCATCCACCTCCTTCAGTGTCCACTCCCCCACCTGCACAGGCCCCTCCTCCTCCAACACATGCCCCTCCCTCTCCAGCCAATGCTCCTTCCCCTCCAGCCACTGCCTCATCATCAGCCTCACCTCTTGTACAACAGGCTTCTGTGCCAGGTGTGTCAATGCAAAAGAGTACTTCTTACTACATACTACACCGTATACACCAGGGATGCAAAACATATAGGGTGTTTTCCAATCAGCTGCCTAGTTCAGTAGTCAGGGAACTGATCAGGGAGTCTGCCATTTAAAGGGCTGTCTCAACCACGAAATCCTACTAGTGCACTGAAACGTTCGCTCCCTAAAAAGTTCCACAGTGCACCACTGTGTTCCTTTAACGGAAGTTCTGAAGCACAAAACATCACGTGAGCCAACTCACCACACAGTAGATGTTTTTTATAAAAAAAAATACAAACAATTATTTAATTATTTTTCAACATAAACATACTTCGCTAGACAGGAAATGAACATAATCTAGCTAACATTTTGCACGTATATGTACATGTAACAAGCAAAGTATTTTTTTATAATGTACTTTGAATAACATTTAAAAATGATGTCAGAAAGATATCAGTTCTGCTGTTGTTAATATATACCAGTACAATGGCATGTCGCTGGAAATAGGTCATCAGTGACCCAATGTGTAGTGTCCCAGGGTCTTTACTGTCCTTACCAGTGCCAATATTTGTGTACACGATATACTAATTCTCAACCTTTGAAGCTAGGGAGCTGATTGAGAAGCACCCCTTAGTTCCTTGTGGGCCACAGCCCTGCAGAGTTTAGCTTCAACCCTAATTAAATGCACATGATCCAGCTATCAAGTATGTTTGTTGGAGCAGGGTTGGAACTAAGTATTTTTGCACCCCTGGTATACACTGTATACTTCCTGTGATACTTTATAATAGTATGTCAAACAGTATGCAGTATGCAATCATAAACAGTATTAGATACTGCATTCCGCACAAATAGTAAGAGTAGTATGCTGTTCTGAACATAGATTGAGTGCTCGTAGCTTCATAGGAGCATGAGTGTGCATATGTGTGTGTTTTATTATGGTTAGACTGTACCTGTGTGGTTCTCGAAAATACTGATTATTAAACTCACCTTCTGTTTATGTGTATGCCATTTCCAACAAAAGAATCCCAGGAAAAGCCTGTAGCTCCCCCACCTGTCAATGGGAGGAAAGGCAAGTGTGTGTGACCGTGTGAATCTCTCAGTGATGTTTTACAGTGTGTTTGTGTTGCAGAGATTTAGAAAAGTTAATGTTTAAGTAGATACGTTTGTACGGCTACACTTGTATCAGATATATTTTTTATATCATAGCCTATTTACACTATGATTGTGTTGATGTCATTAAGAGTGATGTGATTGAAAATGTTTAGAAAATCTGGTTCTGCACTAAGCTGAGCTATTTTTCTAGTTTTGAGGGATTAGTTATTATTTTAGGAATAATTGTTTATTATGTTTTTGAAGCCACTGGACACTCGTGTAAACCAAGTACCTTCATCCACCTGTAGATGGCTCAATGACACTCCTTTTTTAAAAACTAGACTTCAAAAATCAACTAGACTCATAGTTAGAGTACAAGTTTTTAAATATGTTTTAATTCAAATGAATTTAAAAAAGTGATTAAATAAACAAGATTAAATTACTATTTAATTTAAATGTTTCCATTTTTTAATATTTGCAAATGATAAATATGCATGAATAATGAAAACTGAAAAAGGAAAGTATTTTTATTTATTTTTTGGCTTTATGTAGGGAAAAAATAACTGGATTTATTTAACTATGAGGGTAAACGGCGTATAATTGTAGTTTAATCATGCTAAATGTGCCTTATATGCACTCTGCTGGCTTAAAGTATTCATATCTAATTAACAATTTTGTTAACTAGGACCATTGACTTTTTCTCCTTGTCTTGTAACTTCAGAGGTGACATGGGAGGACCAGCAGAAGAAAGCTCCTGGTATGCCACAACCTGTGGTCTTCATCTGCCTTTAGTAGAATAGATCAACACTAGTGCGCTTCCAAAGGAACTAGATTGCAGCCCTTCTTCTGCTGTGTAGCTCTCTTCTTTTGCTGCTCTTGTTTCTGCCATGTTATTTATTTAGACTGAGCCCTCTAATTACAGCTCTATAAGGCATGATTACTAAAATATATTTTAAAAAAAAGTGTTTCTTTATGGTTTATTTGAACATCAAACAGGTAATAAACTGGTTTGGTGTGTTTGAATACTGGGAAGCGCTTACAAGTCCGATTCAAGGTGAATTCAGATTAAACTGTTAACCAACTACAAAATTATTCCCAAATAGGGTTATCGCTGTTTTTATTAAGTGATATAGGTTTGTCAAATGTTGCGTTGCAGCAATGGGTAGCTATTGGGTCTGAGCCACTGCCCCTTTGCCCTCTTGGGCCGAGGAATCCCTCTAGCAAGCCGGGTATTGTATATGAGTGGAGTGGATTTCAATTCCCGCTAAATGCATTCTGTAATGAATCTGCAGCTCCAGATCTACTCCGGTCCGGGCTTTCCACTTATCCCTCGCACCACAGCCGTGCTCTGAGTTCCCTAGAGGAGTAGCGGAATAGGGGAAGACCCCTGCTTCATAATTACTCGTATATTAACGCGTCTGCAGGATTGATGTGCTGGCAAGCAAAACAATCTCAATAAATATATTGGTGTTTATTCTCTTTATGGGCTGTGAATGATAGATCAACAAGAGCTATTTAAGTTTTGTTAATGTTTGACTAGTCCTCTTTCTGGCGAGGGTGATTTTTTTTGCAGCGCGGCTCACACTGAAGTGAGCAGACAACACGTTGTGACACGAAAATGCACTATAAACCCATTTTTCAACATGATCTTTTGCAATGCATTTATGAAGCAGCACTAAATATTTAAAGTCCCCCTCTAGTCAATAATTGTATCTCTTAAAACTCATCTTTGATCACCAAAATGACATATTTAAAAAAAAAAATCCTTGAAATAGCTTTTCCTTAAAATAGCTTGAATGTAACTCTACACACGTATATGCAAATTAGCCCCGCCTCCACTCTCTCACACCAGCTCAGAGATCCACTCGTTGCTGATCACACGTTGACGTGATTGGTTACAAGGTAGTTTGTGACGTCTGAAACACCAGCGATTTCAAACCGCGTTTTTGAGACTGTCTTTAGTTCCTGTAAAGAGAAAATACTCAGCAATGGTGTTGACTTAGGAATTTGCACATGGTTGGTCTTAAAGCAAAAACACCACGTAGAAACAACTTAATATTTACCAGAGGGTGAACTAATCACACAGTGCTTGAAAAGGTCTATTGGGATTGATGTAGAATAAACACAAAGTATAAACACAGTACAATACCGTACAGCTGACCTAATCTGGAAGTTCAAGCAGTTTATTTTATAGTATAGCATATTTCTATAGCATAGTTCAGTATAAGCAATTTTAGGTAAAAATCTGTCTGTTTTTAAGATTAACACATTTTAATTATACAACATATTTTCATGAAATTGAACAGAGTAATCTTTAAATGGTAGGCTATGTTATGGTTTAGTATATGTCTACTAAATCATAACATAGCCTACCATTTAAAGATTACTCTAGTAGTCGATTTCTAAGTGAAAAGATAGGAATAAGACCAGGGTCAGAAATGCAACCAAAATAATAATAATGACTCAAAAATTCAAGATATGAGAGCATTTTTTAACAAGGTATCACACGAGCAAGAGAGCAGTTTTTTTCTCGAATGGCCTATGAGCACGATTGCAAATGTGATATTGATTTTATACAACAGTATCATTTTCAGTTCAGTTATATTTTATATTTCAGAAATAATAATGTCAAAACAGTATGTTTTCGCTCTATTGAAAATAGTTCCAAACAAACAACAGAACATTTTTCTCCCATTTTCCTGGTTTGGGCCACTGTCCCCAAAAATGTCTGTGCATGTCCCTGTTGAGTTGATTAGAGTTCAGATTTAGTCAACTCAAGTCACCTTTATTTATATAGCGAGATATATTTTATTTATATAGAGATGTAGAACTAACTTTTAATTGTTATTTGTCATCATCACTATGGCAATAGGTAGAAGGAAGGTTGTAATGAAGTGATGAACACTTTTATTGATGCTGAGATGAACGGTTTTCACTGATACATTTAGATCATTTTGATACATTATGATAAACAGCTGAATAATCTGATTCTGAAAACTGAAAGATTAAAAACAGAAGAACGGAATAAACTACATTTAACAGTAATTTTATAGCACCTGCATCATTCGTTTGGTCAAATAAAACTGGAGACTTGTGGGTTTTTGGAAAGCTAAAATGATTCCAAAATATGAATTAAAAGCTGGCCTTTTTGTTGTTATTTTAGAGTTAGAATATATTTGATTGTGCTTCTCAAATTAAACAATTAATATCAATAAAAGAAGAATTAAGACAATAAATCATGAATCAATAATGCCATTGAGCTATGTTAGACATTACTGTAGTGTTGAATGTATAAGTATGTAGTGGGGAAAATAGGGCATAGATGTTGGCCTGTTTGTAGTGTGTGTTAGAGACGTATATTCCACATTAACCTTTGCTTACTACACTTCAGTACATTCTTTTGATGCTTTAAGGTTTTTCTGAGGTGTTGGATTTCTCAGATCTTCTTTTATGTTTGTTTCGGCATGAGTGATGAGTTTCTGAATCTGAAATTCATCTAAAATCCTTTGTGTGTGTGTTTGTGTTTCCATCATAACATTGTGTGTCATGTGTCTGTTTAAACTATCTTGTTTTCCTCTCATTTTGTGTTTCATCCACACATCAGCAGTAGTGTCAGAGTCAACAGTATCAGAGAATGGAGATGCAGGTAATTTAGACTAACCCTAACATAAACCCCTCCAAGGGTGTGTGTGTGTGTGTGTGTGTGTGTGTGTGTGTGTGTGTGTGTGGGTGGGTGGATGGTTATTAAAAGAGTTTAAAACATTGGAACTAAACCGTTCAAAAATTTGGGGTCAGTACTTTTTTTTTAAAAGAAAATTAATAATTGTATTCATCAAGGACTAAAATTGATCATACGTGACAGCAAAGACATTTATAATGTTTCATATTCACTATATTACTGTTTTTACTGTATGTTTGATTAAATAAATGCAGCCTTAGTGAGCATAAGACTTCTTTAAAACAAACATTGAAATATCTTGCAGACTCCAAACTTTCGAAGGGTAAAGGGTTTAAAGTGTGCACGTTTCTGCACACCCTGCCAAAAACACCAGCTTAGATCTTTATGACTTTACAAAGCTTGTTAGAATCAGCGCGTATTGTCTTTCTAATGAAATCCATTTGACCATCTTGCTTAACAAGCTAGACTGCTGAACTAACTTTTCCAGACCAAGTCATGCTGGTTAAGTTAGTTTAGCAATCTAGTGGAGAGAACAGCATCACATGTTACAGACCAGTATTCAAAATCATTCCAGTCTTTTCAGTGGTTCACAGAATTAGGATATGATGTATTATCTTTCAGACAGATTTGTTTTACTTCATTGCATAAATGAACATGGCAAAATATGTGGAATTCAGTAAGTTATTTTTATATGAGACCAAAATCCCCAGGCATTAGTTTTTTTTAAATCAAGTCTGAAGTAATGAGTGTTGAAATGTTTTTTTTTTTTTTTTTTTTTTTTTTTGATGGTTGCTAAATGTTATTTAATTTGCTCGTTCAATAGAGTGCAATAGTCAGGTTCCCAAAGCAAAAACACCATTCTTAGTTGTAAAATAAGCATAATTTTTGTCCAAAAACTACATTACCCATGATGCTGTACAGACAATTCCACCAATCAGAGAGCAGAACTAGCAGAACCTATTTAAAAGATCTATTTAGCTGCACCCACTGCCATGAACGCTCTCAAAATACTGAAATATTTCTATATATGCATGTTTTGCAATACACTTAAAACCTATTGTTTTATATATAATCACATTTTAGTAGTTTTATATACTTTATAATTTGATTATGCTGTTCGCAATGCTTCGTGGGATTGTAGTTCTTTCCATCAAGCCGTATGGTACACAGTCTTGTACCTTTGTATTTTTGTCTGATTTCCAAATACTTTGTTGCTTTGACAAAGACTTTTTAAAATCCCTATCGGAGAAATGAATGGAAAAAAATACTTCCGGAACTAGTGCCGCTAAAGTTAGTTGGCACTGTTGTACTCTATTCCTTAGAGAATCTGATTAGTTTACTTTATTTATTTATTTATTTATTGGCTTTTAGTCCATTACTCTATTACGAGCTCATATATGTTAGCTTTGATCTTATCATATGCGAGCGTACTCCTAAAAGCCGACAAAGTAAATCTTTAGCAGATATACAGTACATGGTACAAAATACAGTCCCTTCCTTTTTTTCTGCCAGAATTATTGATGACATCATCTCATACACAGTCATGTGTAACTTGCATTCATAAAATCATTTCATAGGGTCTTTAAATGACTGGTCAAATAAATTGCCATTCAGTTGATCAATGGCCTTGTGTTCTCTTTCACATCTGTTTATTTGGGTTGGACTGGATCTGCTATAATTTCCTACTGTTGAACAATGCTGTCCATATAACTTCTGTTGTCTGATGTGTGTCGCTTCGGAGTTTGTTGGATGTGCATTTGTATCAACAAGCAACATTTACTAATTTACGTACAGTAAATTGTGCTTCTGTGTAATGGGTTTCAATACATCTAACTTTTTTGTCTTTTGTTGTCACACAGGCACTTTGAAGGATCCATCAAAGGTATGTTTCTTTCTGTCATTGCTTGAGTTTTTCTAAAGTAAAGCAATTGTATCCTTAATATTTGGGAATAGATAAGGAGCTGTTTGTTTGAAGCTTTTCTTCATGGTGACTTAATGATTTTTTAGAATAACCCTGTAGAGAAGAGAAGTCTCAGCCAGTGTATTATTTGCTGCCTAGTTCCCTTAGGTGATATTTGAAGCATTTACAAACATGTCCGATGCCAGACGTTTGGCCTTTGTCACCAGTGGACTGAGAATAGTTTACTTTGCAGTAAGGAATGTTCTCTTCAGTTGGAGTACAATTAATTTCCACGCTTACATTGTGTCCCGACAAGGTAAAATAAGACGTTTCTCTGTCAATTTTCAAAGCAAAATGAAAATGACTGCGTCAAGTCAAGTCAGGTCATCTTCATTTATATAGTTAGTTTACTATAAGAAAAGACGAGCACTGAGAATCCTGTAGTTATATAACACGTCTCTTTTATTTGATCTCCAACAGAGGCACATGTGCACTGTTTACCATAATTCTGGCATATGTTACAAACGCTTCACTTGGTCCTCTATTCTGTTTTGATTAATGACAGAAGTTATATAAAAAATTTTTTTTTTTTTTTTTTTTTTTGTCAGGTCAGATCTGTGTGTGTTCTGGAATATGACATCCTTTGTGACTTTTATAAACATTTTAGTTATTGGTTGTTTTAAAACCTAGTGAGTTGCCTACCAAGACAGCATTCAATGCACTCTCTACTGTAAATAAGGACAGATAAACAACTTGGACCAAAATATAACCCTGGATAATGCAATTCAATTCCAGATGCAATCTAAACCATCTTAGATTTATCCAAGATGTCTGATGGTGTGAAGAACTTCTGACCAAAAATATACTGATGTTTAATTTTGTACTGAATAGTAAAAATAATTATTTGTGTGATCTGTGATCTGATTTTTATGGTTATTAGAGTATTAGTGTAAGCTTAGCAGCATGTTAACATCAAACTCTAAAGTGCAACTGTCGCGTTTTGGTAACATTCATTTTTTCACGGGAAACTGATTAATAACAATATCTTTAAAACCTTTAAAGACAGACCTGTTGTGAGGTTGTTAATCGATCATATATGTCTTTTAAGCCATCTCTTTCCATTATTTCAACTTATGGAATTTGTGGAATTTGTGGTTAAAAACATTGCCCATGATGCTGTATAGTAAATTCCACCAATCAGAAAGACGAAGAGGGCAAATCGCGCCAACAAAGCTCTACGCAACCCCTAAGCTCAAAATACTTAAATATTTAATTTAAGTTTATAAATTTATATTTATTTGTGCAAATTTTGCAATGCACTTAAACAATATTGTTTCTATAGATATAATTAACAACTTTAAATAAATAGTTACATTTTTTGCCATTGGTTTTAATTTGATTGTCATTTGCAATGCTTCATGGGATTGTTGTTCTTTCCCCCACTAAAGCCGAAAGTCTTTAAACCTTTGTCTTTTTGTCTGATTTTTTTGCTTCAAAAAAACATTTGTAGTGATTCACCTCATAGCTGATTGGTTTGTTTCGTGGCGTAATGCTTTAACAAAGACTTTTTTTAAATCCCTGTGGAAAAAATTAATGAAAAAATACTTCCGGAACCAATGCTGCTGAAAAATTGGGTTGGGCACTGTTGGACCGTGTTTGAGATTTATTTCGTTTCTATTTTGAAGTCAGTTTGTGCAACATTATTTTAATGTAATAATCAGCTTTTTTTTTTTCACAGCAGGGGATGGACAGTCTCTCCATGAGGTCATCGGACAGTGATGTAAGCGACGTGTCCGCTATGTCGAGTGCATCTCGGCTTAGCAGCACGAGCTACATGTCTGTCCAATCAGAAAGGGTGCGAGCGAGCCGCAAGATCAGGTAGGCACACAATAAACCCACTGACCTGTTATGCCTGTGGATGTATCTTCAGCCATGGACAAACCCTCTGGTCACACTTACTGTGCTTCTGATGAGTTCAGGTGTGGCTCTGCCTGCTTGCGAAGTGAACCAAACTCTGAACTTTCCAAGAGTGTGTTTACCACTGGCTGAGATGACATCACATGTTTTTGAATAGACTTGTATAGGTGACTCTAATGAAGAAATGTCCAGCTCATATTTCACCTCAAAATCAATGGAGAAACTAATATTCTGCATAATGTTTTTAAACATATAAATTACTGTAATGCAATAAATATATACTATTTCAAGTATATATTCAATTTTTTTTTTACTAATTCAAAAGTTTGTGGTTGGTAAGATTTTTTTTAATGGTCTTGGAAATAGTCTCTTATAGCAAGGCTGCATTTATTTGATCAAAAATACAATAAAAACATTAATACTGTCAAATGTTATTACAATTTAAAAGAACTGTTTTCTATTTTAATATATTTTAATAAGGCTGAATTTTCAGCAGCCATTACCTCCAGTCTTCAGTGTCACATGATCATTCAGAATCATTCGAATATGATTCTTATTATTATCAATGAAAACCTTGATACTTTTTTCCCTCAGGATTCTTTGATGAATAGAAAGTTCAAAAGAACAGCATTTATTTAAAATAGACATCTTTTGTAACAATTTAAAATACTTGCCTGTCACTTTTGATCAATTTAATGCATCCTTGCTGAATAAAAGTATTAATTTCTTTAACAATTCATTTAAATTAATTAATTTAATTATATAACATTATTTTATTTTCATATCACAGAATTGAGCAGACTTTTTCACATGACACTACTACGAGTTTTGTGTAGAAAAGCTTACTTTTCATGAATGTTGCAATACAAATAAAAAACATTTTATTTTATAAGTAAGCTTAAAGTGTATTATTAAAATATGAATTGGACATGTTTTGTAATTGAACTCTATTTTTATAAGATTAACCCCTTAACAGAAGGATTGATACTTAGGAGAATCTCAAAGTATATGACAGCATCATTCTGTGGCCTTTGTCACAGAATTAGGACAGTTCGTTTATTTTAACACTTTCATTCTGTTATCTTGTTAAAGATTTATTTTATTTTCATCATCTGCATGTCTGCCAAGCTCATGACTGTCTGTTCTGTGTCTTTTCTGTCCTGCATGCTTCCTTTCATGATGTCATGGCTTGGTTTATGTGTTTGTGCGTCTGTCTGACTGTCCGTGTGTGTATATGTCAGCCGTGCGGAGGCCCTTCCGAGTCAGGGAGAAGAGGACGCTGTTGTTGTGGAAGAGCAGGTGGAAGCAACTACAAAAAGTGCACTGGGGGCGGGGCATGAAGGGGGGGTGGGGTTGTCTACTGAGAACCCAGAGGAGGAGGAAGAACAGGAGGAACCTGAGAGGTTAGAAGCAGAGTGTCTCATAAACCTAGCTAATGTCCTCCAACTAGTGTCCTTTAGCTAATGTCCTCCACCTTAGTGTTCTCCAGTTTGTGTCCTCAGCTAAGGTTCTTCCCAGTCTGATCATGCCCCTAAATCAGGGGAGGGGTATTTAGATAAAGTTCCAAAAGGTCCGGTATCTATATTTCCTTCCTAGTGGAGGTCCGGACAATGCTTTTTAGAACAGTTTTACATTTCCATTGGGTCAGTCATAGTACTTTGTAAAAGAAAAAACCCTAAACACTCAAAATCATCATCATAGATGGGAATCCGGCACTCTGAGAGCCAAAGCATTGATGTCTAAGAATTTTTACCAGTATTTACCAAAAAAAGTAAATATTTCTCCCACCTGGATATGAATATAAAAAGGTACGATCATATATTGTATCGGTATCAGTTAATCTGCTGATTAATAATGTTAAATAAAATAAAATAAAAAAGGCCGCAACACATTCACTTGTCACAAACCTGCTTTACTTAAATAATTTTGCTGTATTCTCGTTTTATGTTTTCAAAATGAGTCTCTTCTGCTCACCAAGGATGCATTTTTTTAAATAAAAATAGAAAAAACAGCAATATAGTGAAATATTATTACAATTTAAATTAAAAATAATTTTTCTTTTGGAATACATATGATTTATTCATGTGATGGCAAAACTGCATTTTCAGCATAATTATTCTGTCTTCTGTGTCACATGATCGTTCAGAAATCATTCTAATATGCTGATTTGCTGCTCAAGACACATTTCTTCTTGTTATTATTATTATTATTATTATCAATGTTGAAAACAGTGTAAAAACAAATCAGGATTATTTGATGAATAGAAAGTTCAAAAGAACAGTATTTGTTTGAAATGGAAAGCTTCTGTAACATTATACACTGCCGTTCAAAAGTTTAGGGTCAGTGAGAATTTTAATTTTTTTGGAAAGAAATTAAAGAAATTCATGCTTTAATTTAGCAAGGATACATTAAATTGATCAAAAGTGCCATTAAAGACATTTAAAATGTTACAAAATATTCTATTTCGAATAAATGCTGTTCTCTTGAATTTTCTATTCATCAAATAATCCTGAAAAAAATGTTTTCAACATTAATAATAATAATAAATTAAAAAAAACTTGAGCAGCAAATCAGCATATTATTATTTCTGAAGGATCATTTGAAACTGAAGACTGGAGTAAAGATGCTGAAAATTCCGCTTTGCATCACAAGAATAAATTACATTTTAAAATATAATCAAATAAAAAAAGTAATTTTAAGTTATATTTCACAATATTACTGTTTGTTTTGTAATTTTAATCAAATAAACACTTATGGTAAGCATAAGAGACTTCTTTTAAAAACAATCTTACTGATCCCGAACTTTTGAATGGTAGTTTGTATACGTATGTATGTATGTATGTGTATGTGTGTGTGTGTATATATATACACACATACAGATAGATAGATAAATAGATAGATAGATAGATAGATATAGATATATACTATCCTATATATATACTATCCTATATATATACTATATATATTAGGGCCGGGACTCGATTAAAAAAATTAATCTAATTAATTAGAGGCTTTTTAATTAATTAATTGAAATTAATCGCATTTTAATTGCATAAATATTTGACCTGAGAACAGTGAGAAATAATTTTTTTCACATGGATTTTTAGTATACCATTGAATAATGACTGAATACATAAGCTTAAGCAACAAAATATTGTTTATTTTTGTTCAACCAAGTCCAGCAGACCAGTGTTTTTTCCATTAAGTGTAGTAATAGCATATTACTACACTACACTAATAGCAATAGCGAATTCCTTGTTGCATAGCTTGCACACAACCATGCTCTTATCGACGCTTCCATCCGTTCGTTTGTGACAAAATTTCCCATCCACCGGCCAACCAAAGCGATCTCGTCAGCTTCTTCGTCATGAACGCTAGTTGGTGCGCCAGTATAATCGGTCCGCCGAAACTCATCCAGTGAGAAACGTTCCGCGGTGCAAAAATAAGTGTGATTAAAAATATTTTTTTGTGTAATTAATTAACGCGTTAAAGTCTGTAGTTAATTAATCTTAATTAACGCGTTAAAGTCCCGGCCCTAATAAATATATATATATATATATATATATATATATATATATATATATATATATATAGGAGGAGGGTTACAACAGTAAAAACGTTCACTTTTAGTCAGTCAGATTCAATGTTACGTCGATAATGATGTATGGGCTCCCTATGGAAAGTACCATAACCGCTGACCCTTCCCAGCTCAAAATGTAAGTCGAACAGACCTCCGTACCTAGTGGGACGGAAGGACAGAACTTTCTGAGGGGAAGATCAATAGCTACTGTTCCTTCACCATATTCAGCCACGCACGACTGGTTGGATAACAATGGGGAAGTGTGCAGAGTCCAGATGGAAAGGGACGCTACAGAGGCCACATCCTGCCCGTAGGGAGGTAACATGTGGAAAATGCACATATTGACTGACCGTTGGGGCAGTACTACAAATGGAAGAAAACTCTGCGGTAGGTCCTACCTGGAAAGGGATGGAACTACTACAAATGCTTAGCTATGACAGACCAGACACCGTCAAGGGAAAGACACAGGTTTACCAACGGGGAAACCATTTCATGGAAGAATACACATATGATATTACCCAAGGGGATTCAACTACTTATGGGCACCTAGCGCAGTACCCATACCCTGACCAAGGGGGCTGATATATACACAAATATTGGGCTTAGTGTCAGACTCCTCCGCCAACTACCAAGAGTGTTGGAGGAACCTCAAACCAGGGTTCAAGCTGCGGAACTCATCTGGAGAAAAAAATAAGCGCTCACACCCCCTCGCTGATGGCAATGGTGCTGCACCTGCTACACCGAGCCAGTTTTCCAGCCACCTACCTATTATAACGTTAACATGGTATACAACTGTATCTGGAAACTGGATCAACCCTGAGATTATAAAATCTCGAAAAGGTATTAGGTGTCACCCGGCCTGACAATATGCAGATGTCTGCTAAAGAGGCGCCATGTTGAGTGAGCTCAGAAGGGGCACGGCATGGCTTGAGTTTGGTACTCCAATGCAAAGGCATCCCCTATCCATTTGGCCAACCTTTGGAGACAGACTTTCCCTTCTGCTGACCTTCACAGCTCTGCATTCTGTTTGGGCTGGGCAATGTGGGGGATAGGTCTGCCTCCTCCAGGGGGAAGCACTTGAAAGTTCACCACCTGGTCCCAAAAAGGAGTGGTGGGAACTTTGGGCTGTCTCTGCAGGTGCCAGAGATCTTTAGGCGGTACAATATGGTGCCCTGCCTCTGAGAAAGAAGGTCCAGGAGCATCAGGTCCAAGAACCAGGTCCAGGTGGGCCAGTATGGTGCAACCATTAATACCTGTTCCTCATCCTCCCTGACCTTGCACTGTGTCTATGCAAGTAGGCTCACTGGGGGAAACGCATACTTGCATAGACCCCAGGACCAGCTGCGTGCCAGCGCATCTGTGCCGAGGGTCCCCTCGTCAGGGAGTAAAAAAGCTGCCAATGGGAGGATTCCGGAGAAGAAAAAAGGCCTAACTAAATGCGTTCCCGAATCAAATCCAGATCAGCTGGACCACCTCGGGATGGCGTCTCCATTCCCGGGAGTGTGAGCTGTCGTGAGAGTGCATCAGGCGCACCTTTTAGCTTGTCCGGAATGTGAATGGCATGGAGTAACTTGAGCTGCTGCTGATTCCAGAGGAGGAGATGGTGGACGAGTTGCAACGCAAGCTTAAACCACGCTGGTGGTTGATGTGCGCCACCGTTGCAGTGTTGTCCCTCTGTACCAATATGTGCTTATCCTGCAGCAACGGTTGAAACCAGTGCAGGGCTAGCATTACTGCTAGCAACTCCTGTCCAGGAGCCCGAAGCTGCATGCCGTTGCATACAGTGCCCCAGCCCAACCTGGAGGCATCTGTTGTGACAACAACATGCTTAAAATGCTTGAACACTTATTCTACGGGTACCCCTGCCCGTAGAAATGCAAGGTCCGACCACAGGCTGAAATTGTGGCAACGGATCGCTGTGATGGATGCTTTATAGCACGCCCAGTGCCAAGAAACGAGTACGAGTTCAGGGCAAGGTGGAAGGTTCCACTCAAGCCCAACGCTTGCCCGGAAAGCATGTAGCTAAATGCGCCTTTTCTCTAACAGAAGAACATCGCCAAGGCGGATGGCAGAGTGAGTGACAACAGGTCGGCTCCAAAGCAAAAAGCTGAATGATCGAGTTGCCAGCCAGCTTATATACCCGTATGTCCGGGGGAGTGGCTTGGCATGCAAATCTCACACGCCAATCTTCAATGGCCTGATTTCTTGCTACCCGAGGGTGATTGGGCTCTTAAGTGGGCTTCTCAAATATCAGTATCGAGTTAACGTTGAACATGACAGACTGAAAGGGAACTTTGTTTTTAAATTAGACCAACATAAAAATGCACTTTAAATAAATTAAAGTTATTTAACTTTTTTTCAGTGCATGTGTTTTTTTATTCAATCCTGTGTTTCGTAGTTCTAGATGGCACCACTCTCCACTGCCCTTTAATTTGTCACATTGTCCCAAAAGAGTTTGAGTCTTGCATAATATCACTGTCATCTTATTAACCCTGGGGAGTTCTGCATGAACAGCTGCCATCTCCATTCCAATTAGAGCAAAAACAAGAAACAAGCTTAAGTTCTCAAGCATTTCCACCAATTTCCACTTCAATAAGTTTTCAGTACCATTTGTGGGTCACTAAATGAATATAGATGAAGTGTTTGTGATCATTAAAATGTTACAGCAGATAAAATAGAATTTTAATGTTGTCAACTGAATTTTTCACCAATTAGCAACTGTGCTTTCTTACATAACCAGCACTCTGTGCACTCATACGATGTTGAGTACCGTAGACTGCATTTTTATTAGGTTACAGTCATTTCAAAGCAGAACCAGCGCTCTTCAAAATGTTTTATGCCTCTTACTGTTTGACGTGACTGTATGACACCCATTCATGTTGCTTTAGTGAGGGGTTGTCTCATTCATAGTCAAATGCCATTGTCATAGCAAGACAATGTTATTTCCTATCTAAGTTATTGTGTATTCATACAGACACAATCATTAAATTTCATAGCTTCTGCCTATACGTCACAGGAAATGAAAACATTCAGCATTATTCCTCTGTCTTCATTAGTTTCTCAATTTTCCACAAACACACTGAGCTGCTGCAGCATGAGATTAAGTGCCAAGATGAAATGCCCTAGTTAGCCGTAGTCCTCCTTTGTCACGTGAAGTCCTTCTGTCAACCCACCATTTTCATTTGTTTTGACTGATGGCCCTTAAAGTCCCCCTGCAGTCAATAATTGTATCCCTCAAAACTCTGATCAAAAAACTTTGATCACCAAAATGCCATATTTCAAAGTTTTTTCCTCTGAAAAAAAAATTATTCATGCCTTAACATAACTTGAACTTAACTCTAAACCTTTGCTTCATTTAGTATATGCATATCTGTGAATATCCAAATTAACCCCGCCTCCACTTACTAACACAAGCTCAGGGATTTGGCCAACTTTACTCAAATTACTGTAGTAAACCCTGCACAATGATATCGCTCTTTACAATGTCGGACACATAACGGTAATTAATATGATTCGCTTTTTGATTGACTACGTTATCAAACAGCTAATGATGTGTTGCTAATGTTACACAAACCATGTTCGTGTTTGCTATCTCAGTCTGCCTTCTAAATATCAGTATCTTTAGAAACTCTTTGAACAACTTAGAACGTTAGTGGAGAAAGGCATATAGTTTGTCATAGCATTGTGTTATACATCAAATACATAATTCACCCTCTATATTGCTAAATGGACCCTGTACCCGATTTTTCATATCAACAGAAAATGTATCGGGACAACCTGGCTACTCTTGAGACTCCCCTGCTTCAGAGCATAGTATTGATATGCTAAAGCTAAAGTCTGCCCACACATTGATGTGATTGGTTACAAGGTAGTTTGTGACATAAGAAACACAGTCGATTTCAAACCACGTTTTTGAGACTGTCTTTGGTTCACTGATTCACTTTTAATAAGGAGAAAATAATCAGCAATGGTGTTGACTTATGCTTTTTAAACATGTGAACACCATTTTAAACATATAAAAAACACCACATAGACATACAAAACAACATTAAAAACTTGATTTTCACCACAGGGGGTCTTTAAACCAGTATGATGCAATACTCCAGGGACTCAGTTCTAGTGAATGATACTACGAGCCTTCAGTACTTTATAGATACTATATTGTTCAAAAATGTGGGGTCAGTAATGTTGTTTTTATGTTTTTGAAAGAAGTCTGTAATGCTTATTATTTCAGTCTTCAGTGTCACATGATCTTTCAGAATTAGTCTAATGCTGATTTGGAAACATTTCTTATTATCAATGTTAAAAACAACTCTGCTGCTATTTTTCTAAAAACTAAATACTTTTCAGTTTTTAGTTTTTTTAAAGAATAGCAAGTCTAAAGAACAGCATTTATTTGAAATACAAATGATAAATGTCTTTACTGTCGCTTTTGATCAATTCATCTTTGCTTTATAATAACAACAACACAAATCTTACTGACCCCAAACTTTTGAATGGTAGTGCAGATACTATGTAAATATAAATATAAAATATTCTCAGTATGTATTAAAAAAAAAATAGATTGGTCATTTCACGAGACATCAAAATTAAATTTATATAAAATAACAAGGCTTAATGTACTATGAAGACAATGTAATTTTCAGATCTCAAAACCTGCTTCTCGGTCCCAAATACTGCAAAAATACTATTGTGATTGTCACATTACTAAACAGCAGAAGATCTAATGATTAAAGCAAAATTGCTGTCAAACCTTGTGCGCTTTCTGGCTGTGTAGCGCCTACTGCTCTCCTTTTCCTTCTGAGGGAGTTTTTCAGTCTAATCTTAACCGTTTCCATGTTTTCATATTTTCATATTTTTCATAAAGTTTTCATATAAGTGTTAAGAGTACAGTTAAAAATGGCAAAAACTTGTCTAAAATCTTAAGTACAGTATTTCAAGAGTATAGGATAGTTTGTCCAGACTATTTTAAGATATTTTAAAAAGTTAGACAGTTGTAGACAGATACAATAATAGGACTGCTGAAACCTGATGATTGCAATATATAAAGCAATATCAGGTTGTAGAGGCATATTAAAAAAAATAATAATAACATTTGAGTCAGTTTGTATAGTGTTACAGTGTTTAATGTCTGATGATCCTGCCTAATAAAGACTTTAACATTCAGAGCAAAGATTATTGTTGAAGATAGCTGTCAATGAAACAGCTTCATCCTCTTCTTCAAGACTGTAGAAATATTTCAACTCAGTGTCAATGGAACAATCCTCATACAAGTCTTTTGATAGTATTTTCATATGGTAGATACAAACCCAGAAACAAAGTTCACTCCAAAACTTGCCATTCACAGAAAAACAAAGTAATCTCTCGTTTCTATTAGTAAGACGGATCACTAGCACATGATTCAATCTCATGTTAGTAGCCTAAAGCCATCTTCTCCTATCTTTGCAGGAGAGAGAGCTTGAGTTTGATGAGTCACTGTCTCATTATTTCCCCCTTATTTGACTCAAGAGCTTGTCTCGCGTCACTAAAATAGGTCATTATACAAGCTTTCTGAAAACTGTACCTCTGTGGATAAATACTTCATATTACAGTCCCTGCCCATACCTGACCTTTCTACAAGATATGCTGGAGTAGACCTTTTAAATTAAATTACATAATGCTAACCCTAATGCTAATTAATTAAATTAATTGTGTAGAGATTGACTTTGCTGTAAAGAACAAAAATGTATCTAGTGTAGAGATCAGAGATTTTGGTCACACTTTACAATAAGGTCCCATCAGTTAACACGCATCATTACTAACTTAAATTAACACTGAGCAATACATTTGTTACAGATTTTTTTTATGTTAACGTTAAAATAATCTGTTATTTAAATTGTGAATAAATTATATACAGAAACCAATCAAAGAATAGCCAAGAAATCTAGACGCACCCTAGCGGCAGCAAATTTTATTTTGCAGCCAGTGTCGTCTAGCAACTCTCCAAAAAACCAAACTCTAGTCAGGCCAATCACATCATGTATAGAGTCAGTGGTCGGGCTTTACATAATGACGGCAGAGTTGTGACGGTTCCGCGTGAATTCCTTGCTAATTGAAAACAAAGAAGATGGCTGATGCTGCTTGCAAACAGCGGCCTTTAAAAACGGCTTTGGCCGTGACTCTGGAAAACTTGGAAAAAACGGCACTGAAGTCCGTCGCTCTGACTATGTCACCTTCTTCATTGTTCTGGTTGGTTGTAGTGCTATCCTATTGCGAGCAGAGGGAATTTGAAAGACAGCCGTTTACCCCTCGGATTGAACCCTGACAATGGTGTGTTCCCAGACCCAACATCTTGATGTGGGTCTGGCTTGTCAGGCTAGTCAAAGAATGCTCCCTTTATAATCGCTGTAGCTGTCAATCACACAGCGTGAGTTTATCAGTGACTGAGTTCTGGACTCTTGCCAAAACTCCCCTTATAGTTAATGACACTTTCTATATTGCTCAATGAATCTCTTATTTTCATCGTGTTTGAACTGTTATGATGAAAGCATTTGTGAGAGTTCAGAGTTGCATAGATAACTGCATTCATGGACTACACAGACAAATATGTCATCGCATCGGCTACAATGCTCATCGCTGCAACGGGAGTAGATCAAAATATAATACTATAATCAACACTTTTCGCGATCAGGTAATCTTGCCAGCTATAATAGTAAAAAAAATGTAGTAAAAGATTTCGAGAGAGTTACACATTTAATACTTATTTCATATGCAAAGATGTTAGCCAATCACAGCAGTGGGCGTTTACATTCAAGTCTCACAGCAGACACACCCCTTTCAACAGAGCTTTCAAATCAAAGGGCTAAAATCAGGGTGGAAAATGGTCTTTTATTTCTAAAATATGACCTTTTTTATGTAAAAATCATACTAACAATATAATTGCACCTCACGAAACATTATAAAATCATTTAAAAAATCTGTTTATAACCCCTTTAAAAAAGATTTTGTTTTTTGCAAGCAACAATAGTTTGCAAGAGCACAAAACACAATGAGGCTGGTGAAAGTAGACTAGTGAGTATTTATCTGTTCAGCATGAAGACGTTCAATGTCCCAGAGAACCTCTCTAATTCTATTTAGACACTTGTTTACCTATGTATTTTATGTTGTAGAATAAATGTGAAAATAACCACAGAACCTATTTCAGGCCTTTAACCAAAAACCCATTCAAAGCCCCAATGACTGAAGTCCGATGGAACTGGAAGTGCTAAATTGCAACTTGTTTCTGGGTTTTGCCCTACAAAAAATACGTCATCCCTGCGGCACTGTATATCTCCTGGTCATGTTGATGCCCGGAGATGTCATACACTGTGGCTGTTATACCAGTGTCCTTCACCTTTGACACTGCTCCTAAATCCTATAGCTTAAGCCTGTCCCTTCCTCTCTCTTCCTGTCCCTGTCCTCCTCTCCTTCCCTCTTCCTGTATCACCTCCGTCTGATATTGCTGACAGTGAGTTTACATCTAAAATGAAACACAGGGCTCAGACGGCCACCCCTGGCTCCGTCATCACCAAGAGTTCCAGTGTGGGTGGAGACATGTGCTCGCTGGGCAGGAATGACGAAGAGGACGATGACAAGAAGAGGCGCTCCAGCTTCGGGGCGAAGATGGCCGCCATGGTGGGACTGGGAAAAAAGAGTCAAAGTACCTCACAGCTGGACCCAGAGGGTGAGTGAGCTGTGCTAGTACATTAACCTATAGAATAACGAACTTTCCAACACTTTACACTATACCGTTCAAAAGTTTGGGGTCAGTACAATTTTTGGTAACACGTTATAATAACTGCACGC
The DNA here is from genome assembly GCA_030578275.1 of Meda fulgida. Taxonomy (NCBI): domain Eukaryota; kingdom Metazoa; phylum Chordata; class Actinopteri; order Cypriniformes; family Leuciscidae; genus Meda; species Meda fulgida. Next base: position 14,501,345 of record CM060634.1, read on the forward strand.
TATTAATCATTAGTTAAGCATTAGTAAACAGTCATCATTTATAAAGCATTGATATAAATTAATAAGCAGTTTATAAATACAAATTATGTATTCTTGATTTATAAGCATATCTATAGTGTTTTTAATAATTGTATTTTCAAACTTTATTAATGATTATTTATCATTTCTGGTATGAAGAATTGCATTATTTATAAACTAGTTATTTAGGAGTTGTCAGTGGTTCATAGGATCACTTATAAAGTGTAATTATAACTATTTAAATGTACATTCATACATCTTATTTTTCAGACACATAGTAATAGTTACTTAGTGTCTTAATAAATACTATTAACATGTATTTCTATTGTAATTCATGGTTAATTCAGGTAGTTATAAAGCATTTAGTAGTGGTCAGTTAACTATTTTTGTGAGCTCATCTAAAGTGAGGACTATTTATGTTTTGTAAAGCATTTACAAAGGAGATTTAAAGGCTCAGTTATCTTCTAAACAGAAAAAATAAACAAGTATAACACAGTGAGTACATATAAATATTTAAGATGTATGAATGTCCATTTAAATAGTTTATTATTTTTTTACTTAAACTTTCTAAGTGATCTTATGACCCACTGACAACTCCTAAACAACTGGTTTGTAAATAAAGCAATAATTCATTTAGAAATGATAAATCGAGCATTAATTATGAAAATACAATTATTAAACACATTATAAATATGCTTATAAATCAAGAATAAGCATGTAAAGCTGTATTTATAAACTGCTTATTACTCTATATTAATGCTTTTTAAATGATGAATTAACTGTTTATTAATAGCTTAGCTAATGGTTAATAGTGTGCGGTTATTATAAAGTGTTACCCAAATTTTTATTGTTTTTTTTTAAAAGGCTCTTATGCTCACCAAGGCTGAATTTATGTGATTAAAAAATACTGTAAAAACAGTAATTTTGTGAGATATTTATGCAATTTAAAATACTTCTCTTCTTATAATTTAAAATGTAATTTATTCCTGTGACAGAAAAGCTGTCAATGTCAAATTTCAGCAGTCAATACTCCAGTCTTCAGTGTCACATGATCACAGAAATCATTCTAATAAGCTGATTTGTTGCCCAAGAAACATTTCTTATTATTATCAATGTTAAAAAAGTTATTCTTCTTAATATTTTTTGTGGAAACTGTGACACGTTTCTCAAGATTCTTTGATACATAGAAAGTTTAAAGAACAGCATTTACGGTATTCAAAATAAATATTTTGTAACATTATAAATGTCTTTATGATGTCTTTTTGATTGGTTGAATGCGTTCTTGCTAACTAAAATTATTTTTTTAAAAACCAATCTAAATATTTAAAATCTTACTGACCCTAAACTTGATTGTATATACTCCTTTGCACTTCCTGGCATTGGTTTCGAAGATTTTTATTTCCTTCTACTTTTTAATGTAGTTCTCACCCAACTTTTACATGTTGGCGCTCCATTCATTTTACAATGAATAAGGATGCATGGCTGATACTATGTTTTGCTGCTGGCCTAAATGGTAACTGATAGAGGTAACAGATAAAGAGAAGACCTTGTTGAGGTATTTTGCGGAGCATTCAGTTTAAATGTAAATGCAGGTCATAAAGTCACAAGTAACATATATTAGGGGTGTCGCAATTAATCGTTTCTACGGTGCATCGCAATGCAGACAAGGACGATTCGGTATCGGTTCAGTAATAGACCATAACCGATTATAATGTACTGGCGCTTTTCTGACGTCATTTATCGCGTATGTGCTTTGTCGCGGTAGCATAAACTGACAGAGGGAAACGAGACGCGAGTGCGAGTAATTAGACATGCTCCAACTACTTTAAGAGCCTAAATCTGGGCACATATGGCTTTTATGAACAACCTGGTAAGCAGACCTGGAGAAGATACGCATACGCTGTGTGCGCTCATGTCACGCACAAATAGAATATTCAGGAGGTAATACCACTAACTTGATAAACCACGTTAGCCGTGTTCACCCGAGCTGTAACGCCTGCAGAGTCTGAATGCTTTAGAGTAAGATGAGCTCCGTCGCCTGAATCCACAGCCAAAAACATCATCCACCCGCACTAATAATGTTCTCTGATTTAAGCATCCGTACCCGATGGTCAAATTACAATTATCCTGTGTTGTTACGGGCGATTATAAATGGATGATCGTCACCTTCAACACGGACTCGGCGACGGTTGATGCACGCATCTGGTAACATTATACACCGATGAATGAGCGCTGCTTTTAAATGCACATTTCTTTCAAACAAAATTGATTTGACAATTTAATTTTCTTAATGGCATAAACAGGCGTTACTCCCTTGAAACTTAAACTAGAATGTCACTCCGACTTCCCGAACAGGCGAACACGCACACACACGCCGGCGCGCACACTCACACATCACTTTGAAGTAAAATTGAAAATTGAGGATGCGGTGCATCGCAATGCATCGAGATATCGAATTGAACTGAATCGATGACATGATAATCATAATCAAACCGAACCATGAGACCAGTGTAGGTTCACACCCCTAACATATATGCACAGATTCAACCTGTAAAAACAGCCCAATTCTCTAAAATGTTATTTGTCTATTTCTGTCAGTTTGAGTTAGTCAGGGTGTTGTGTTTAATATGGCATCTATCAGCACAATGGCTTCGAGCTGAACCTCTCACGTTCTGCTCTTCAGATAGATGTGGAGGAAACATGAAGGTGTTTTTCTAGGCCACTGTGTTTGTTATTGTGGAGACGAATCGGGTCTGGCCAACTCAAGTCGATATTCAGACCACGACGTGGCAGCTGCACTAGTGGCTGTATCATGAGTGCACGTCAATATTTCACTAAGTGCTTTGTGAGTGATGACCACAACAGACGGCTCTGGAGGAAAAACTAGGCTGAACTCCATCAAGGGCTGTCTTTATTCAACAATACATTGGTCATACTTGAGGTCCACGCCGATGTCCTACGCATTTTAAGGATGCACATTGAGACTTGTTGATTTAACATTTTAGTGACTTTTTGTTTTTAATTAAACTTTATAGTAAACCTGTGCTTAAAGGGATAGTTTAGGGATAGTTTCTTCTTCTTCTGTTGAACACAAAAGAAGATATTTTAAAGAACGTTGGTAACCAGACAGTTGACAGTAGCAATTGACTTCCATAGTAGGAAAAAATACTATGGAAGTCAATGGCTCCAGTTAACCGAAAGATACTCATCCAAACTCGTACAGGTTTTGAACAGCTTGAAGGTGAGTAAGTGATGACCAAATTTTAATTTCTTTCCTTTAATTCGTCCTAAGGCTGTTTGATTAATCAAATTTTAGTTTAAATTACAAACATGATCCCTGCTGTAAGCCATGTCACACTGGGATCTCAGTTGTCTTAAATGTCAGACAGTCAAGATTCGTTAAAAAGGGTTACACGTAAGAAGATTCATCCAGAGTTTTACATCATCAATCTGTGACGTGTTCGGGTGACGGTGAGCTGCATTTACATGTGGGATTGAAATGGTGGCTAACAAACAAAAACAATCTCTAGCGTTAATTATAATCATGGCCTAATAAACCTGCTGCTGTCTGTGTGATTAATGTTAATCAAACAACAACAAAAATCCTCTTGAAAAAAAAAGTTATTTATTGCCATCTGTGGTTCCATGAAGAACCTTCAACATTCATCTCTGCACAAAAGATTCTTTATAGTGGAAAATGGCTCTCTGGATTTTTAAAATCTTCTTTACAATAAGAAAGAACTGTTCACTGAAAGGTTCTTTGTGAAACCAAAAATGAGTCCTCTATCACTGCAAAAAAAACAACAAAAAAAACTTGATTTTAAAAGTGTAACTTTGATCCTTCTGAATCCATCCATGTAGAAGAAAGTCAGACTTTCCATTGTGCTTTTGTAACAGCAAGATGTGATATTTTCACTGTTATGCAAGAGGTCCCTTTGAGCATATAGCTTAGTCATTCAAATCAATCAGGATCATTATTACTGATCATCTCAATGGATGGAGATCCATTTGGACCATGCAGTGCTGCTGGTACAAATTCTGAATAGGTCTGTTCTCATTCATTATATAGCCCGTGCAATACAGGCTTAATCAATGCCAGTGGAAACTCATTCAGAATGTCATGTGGTGCAACTAACATGAACAAAAAACAAACAAAAAACAGTGATTTAATAGAGAAAGCACCTGCAAAGCCCCATGGTCAGTAAGTTTCCTTAAATAACAGATAATTTGACCTTTTTATTGCAAAGCAAGGTTAGTTTCGGTTGCAAAATTCACATGGTGTGACTCCTCAAAAACGTAATATTTGTAAATGAATAATTCATGATATGTTAAAAAAAAAATATTACCATACATTTGTTTTTAATGATTAAAATGGTTATGTTGTCATCATTTACTCACTTTCATGTCACTCCAAATCTGTATGACTTTCTGGAGATATTTTAGTAACCTGCAAATGAAAATACTAAACACTTATACAGTTTTATAGGAAATATTTTACCTTAAAAAAGAATATTTAAAAAAAAAATCCTTTAACATCCTACAATGACCTCCTTTTCTTATTCTGAGAAACAAAACACTTTGTCACTCACTTTATCCATGATGGAAGTCATGAATAGCACACATGCAGTGATATGAGCTAGCTTTGAGGAAGTGCATGTCCCTCTCTACAGCTCACAGGTAGGATTCAGAGGTCCTACTGGTTAAATCGTGCCTCACACCCCGCTCTGCCTCATAAAAACCTGCTGGGATGGGATGGATTGAATCGGATGCTCCACGTGGTTATACTGTGAAATCATTAGTCTATGATAGATGAAGCACGTTTACAGCATTTTCCACATGCAAGTGTGTAAATTTCCCTCACAGATGCCCCGTTGCTGTCTGTTGAGGAAAAACTGTTGGGTTTTAAGAGAGCTTTGTTGCTGGAGGCCAATCCTTCAGCACTTGTGTTGATTTGACTGGTGAGTTGACATTACACTCTTAAAAATAAGGGTTCCAAAATAGGGGTCATAGAAGAACCATTTTGGTTCCCAAAAATCCTTTTAGTGAATCGTTCTAAAAATAACAAATTTTTTTAGATGATTTAGCCGCTCATTCCACCTAGTGTCAGTTCAAAAATCCAAAAGTCATTCTTTATTAACTTTGAGAAAGGTTTGTGTAAGATAACTAATCATTCTGTTAAATGTAATGTAATGGTTCTTTATCTGCAACATTGACTCCGTAAAGAAACATTTTGTTCCACAAAAGTTTATTTATAGTGGAAAAAGGTTCTTTAGATTATTAATATGTTCAGAAAATGGTTCTTTTTGAACGATTCACTAAAAGTTTTTTGGGGAACCAAAAGGTGTTCTTCTATGACCCCTATTTTGGAACCTTTATTTTTAATAGTGTACTGATGCAAATGAAAGGGCATTATTTCACTTGAGTGATCTCATCTGTGTTGGCAAGAACTCAAACGTTCCTCTGGCTTTGTGTATTCAGTATGTACAGTGGGACCACAGGCTTGCAAAAAAAGAAGTGCACGTAATTGTAGTGAATGTGCTTTTGTAGTGTACTTAAAATCTTAAAAATATAAAAGGCCACTCAAGTGCACTTAAAGAGAGTACTCTTTCATGACTACAAAAAGTGCACTTTGAAATAATGTCAAATTAAGTTTTACTTTAAATACATTTTAAACCATAAAGTTGTATTAATCTTTTGACATGCAATAAAATACACTTATGCTGATGTGTTGAGTAACATACTAAAGCACATGTAAAGTACTTGATTATAATTTTAACCGTAGTTTGTGTTTCAATATTAAATTTGAAGTTAATATATTTTAAATTAACTAAATTGCAACTTCATTATTTCAAATGTGTAATTGCATGAATAGAAATTACATTAAAGTAAACATTATATTCAGTTCCCACTTTATTGTTTTTCTCTTAAAGTATATTGTTTTCATAATAAGTTTTTTTTTTTTTTTTTAAGTATGCTTAAGTGTACTACTTTTTCACAAGATGGAGCATTCATGTGCTTTTTTGCGAACTTTGTGGTGTCATTGATTTAGCAAATCAGCAGAATTGTTGGCGACTGCTGGTAAATTTACTCCAAAATTAAAAATTGCCATAATTTACTCATTTTCATGTTGTTTCAAACATGTATTTCTTTCTTACTTCTGTGGAAGATAAAAGAAGATGTCGAGAAATTTTTATAAAGTTTTTTTTAATTATTATTATTGTTATTTTTAATTAATTATTTAAATATTTGTTTATTTATTTATTTATTTATTTATTGTTGGCCATACAATGGAAGTCAGTAGACACTAAAACTAACACAAACAATCTTTAAAATTCTTCTTTTGTGTTCAGGAAAACATAAATCCAGCTCTAAAAGTATAGTGTTTAAGACAGCTATACATGTTCTACTATATGACTGTCGTACATCCACCAAGATCCCCTTAAATAGGTTGAGGATATTTTTGTGGCGCAGTAATGATTCACTCTCCCGCTGTACAGATTGACATGTTTCCATACTTAACAGGCTCATTCTCACACCCGATGCTTGTTCCTCACATATTTAAAGATCGTCTCCTTTCTATTTCCTGCCGGATCAGTCATATACAGCTAAAAATAAACCTCCCCATTCCTCTGATTTTCACACACAGTCTGGAGGAGGATACACTGGCTGTGTACGTCAGTATGGCATGATGTAAAATGCTGTCCATATGTCTCCTGAGTGACACTTCATGATGTATGTATATTAACCATAAAAATAACACAAAACCACAAAGCATATAAAAAAAATTCTGGATTTCATTTAAAATGCTTAACATTAGCTGTATGATTTGAGGCAACATTCATGGACAAATTCTGTGAGATAAATTTTTTTAGCAAACAGTACTAACAATATTTTTCTGACCAGGCCATTGGCTTTTTTCATCCTGTCCAGTTTATCATTGGTTGTGATATTGCAGTGTGTTTGTTTCAAGGGTTTTGAGGTCATTAGTTCAGTCAGGTAGTGAGGGTTGTTAATGGGTCATACTGTTTTTCTTCAGAAAGATAACATGCTGTTTCTAAGAGCTATTTACATTTAAAGCTACATTACAATAAAGCTACCAGAATGTACTTATAGTCTGGAAATAAAACACAACTGCACAATAATCATGTCTGGTGTGTATAAGTTTGTAAAGTGTAGTTTCTCCTTGTAATTGGACACGCATAGTTCTCCAGATTTGTGATCACTCCTATGAATGTAGTGTGTTACTGTCGCTGTCAGTAGTGTCGCTGATTTGCAAAGATTATTTGTCCACATTGTTTCGCTTTGTCTATTCGAGTATATATATTATAAAAAAATATATAAAATCTTGTAGCTTGACAAATAATAAAAGTGGCTTTCAAAGGAAACCGGAAACTCTACATTTGCACTGTTTTAAACCCCAAAAATAGGGCACATCAGAAGAGTTTGCCTTTTGCATTTTTATCCAATATTACAGAATTAAATTAAGTATATATTATCAACATATCTCTCAAATCCATCTTTAACCCTTTGTACAATCAGAATGTGTGATTAGAATGTTCAGTGCATCACGTGATCAACTGCTGGTTGGTGGAGCTGAGCCAGAGACGAGTTCAGTGCTTGTCATATTCAGTGTTTTCAACCACATAATGTTTATTTTAGGATTCAGACATTCAAATACACATAGGTACTAGCAAAACAATACATTTATAGTTTGTAAAATACACCCTGATGTCTATGGACGTGGCATTAACAATCCTTTTAATTACTGACGAGGCGTTTTAGTCATGTCAAATACACATTGTATACACATTGTATAGGTAACTTTAACATCCGGCCACTTACTTTCATGTATATCGAGAGAAGTCTGTGAATTTACGTGTTGTAAATCCGACAGATGCGATTCTCTGAATTGTGGTGTAAACTAACATGACGCATCACAGATCAAACAACATGATCATTCTAAAAGTTTTTAAACTACAAAACGCATTCACTTACACATATTTGAGAATCGGAATATCAGGTAGTTGATGGCAGCCAACAAATTTGTGAATATTTTGAATAAAATAGGAAAAATGATTCCTGTTGTGGCTGCGGTGTGTCACATGACAAGCATGACGTGTCACCTTTAAAACAGACTGTAGAGCTGGGCGTGCCTATAATCGAAGCTTATAATCGAGCCTTTAACCTGAAATTGCCCTAAAATGTTCTCTAGGTAAGCAGATCACTAGGGTTTGGAACTGATAAATGAAAAACAGTACCATGAAAACTTTCCCAAAGCCCTTTTCTCAGTAGCAGAGACTTTCTAAACACCCTGTCAAAGGCTGTTTTACAGGATTGTGTAAACCACTTGTTGTGGAATAATGGACTTGCGTTTACGGTCTGTGTGGTCCAGGTGTTAATAACATGCTGACCGCTCACAACGTCCATCTGTTTCTGTGGAGAAGAGGTTAGGGGTCATAGGGTCAACACAAGTCAATATCTCAGCACATGATATGATAGTAAAGAGCCATTTCAACACCTGGTTGTTATTCAGGAGACTGTACTTAATGGACCATTAAAACTCTCCTAAGTGTGTTATTCATTCTAAATGAATTGTGGAATATTCCATTCCTGTGTCACAAGGATTATTTCAGCTTTATTTTAGTCCATTTTCAGTCTAAATATATATAAAGCTGTATGTATGTATTTATTTATTCAGCAAAGATGTATTAAATTGATCAAAAGTGAATAAACATTTCTTGAGCAGAAAATCAGCATATTAGAATGATCTCTGAATGATCAGCCCGATGAGCTCTGTCAATTTTCACAGGTTTGGGGAAGCTGTCTCGCCCGAAGCGCTCAGTAATCATGTCCGAAATGAACATCAAGGGACGCCCCCACTTCTCTCCTTTGCTTATTCCCTCAAATTTGAGGTTCTGCCTACGCGAGCATCCTTCCAAATCATTCAGTTTAGCCCAAAGAGATTTATTTTCCACACGCAAACCTTCACACACCTTTTTAATCTCTCCGAGGAGTAAATGCGTACCATTCAGGGCACCTTCTATCTCCCCCATTTTTTTTGTTTAACGCCGACCTGTTCTGACTGCAAGTTAACCAGCGTGGCGTCCAAGCGAGCACTTAAAGCTGTCATCTTGTATTCTATCAGCTTTTTCAAATCATCTCCTTGGCCACCGAGCGTGGCAAGTATCACTTTCACTCTTCCCTGTGAGATAGAATCACCTGGGTTTGCGTCCTCCTTAATAGCCGGACGTTTTTTGAAGATTTCTTAGACGCCTTTTTGAGTACACAGAATGAGTCAGCATAATAACGAAAATCAGGCCCAACACACTTAAATTTCACGAAGTACTCAAAACAAGGTAACTCTCAAAATGTCATTATCGACTAAAGTGGTTTGACGGTACTTTAATTACAAAGACATTCAAAATCTAGCGTCAGCGGAGATGAGCTCAGAAAAAAAAGCGAGTACTCCATGATATGCGCGCATGCCCTCTGAGACAGTGAATTAAACCAGCATCATTTTGTTTGTTACGACACGCTTAGACCACACAGTGAGTCTTATGTCAAATCGGAGTCTTCTGTCTGCACTATTGCAATATTAGTGTTTAATATAAACTGCACATTTATTAGCCAATGGTTTGCATTACAGATCTCAACCACCCAGTTATTTTTAGTGCTTAGATGGTATTTTAAGTTCATTGGTGTGTGTACTTAAAAATAAATGACATACCGTTAAGTGAAATGTGGTGGGAAGTTCTGTTCTGTTAAACTTTGTGCACTACACTATTTGTGTTACTGTCAGACATGTTGAGGTTTAAGTGGTGATATGAGTCACAACTGTATTCTTCAGACTTTAATAGGAAGGTTTGAGATGGTACTATTTTAAGCCAGTATGCAACAGGGGTGATGATTTCAACATACCCACAATAAGATATTTATAACTTACAGAAGTGTAGATTAGATCTCATATTTAAACTAAAGGTCTTGTCTTCATTAAGGTGCATGCAGTTTCTACTGGCCTAAAACCCCATAATGAATGGAATTGTCAGGCTATAGATTGTTGTCTCAGTTCTGTTCAGTAACAAAACCAAGTTGCTAGTTTTCACTTTGTTAATGATAAGGCTTACTGAGTAGAACACTGCAATTTGTGCAATTCTTGTAACGGGTTGTGATATTGCAGTGTTTGTTTCAAGGGTTTTAAGGTCAGGTAGTGAGGACCTGTTGTCACACTGTTTTCCTCAGAAAGATAACATGCTGTTCCTTGGAGCTATTTACATTTGAAGCTACATTACATTAAAGCTACCAGAATATACTAATAGTCTTGAAATAAAACACAACTGCACATCTGCACATATCGGGTGTATATATAAGTTTGTAAAGTTTGTTTTTACCTGTAAATGGAGATATATAGTTCTACTTACATTGATAAATTCAATGGAAGGGGATTATTAGGATGCCATGGTTGGCAAGGGCCAATGGGTGGAATGTGGCCAGGACACCGGGGTTTCACCCCTACTCTTTACGAGAAATGCCATGGGATTTTTAATGGCCACAGAGAGTCAGAACCTCAGTTTAACGTCTCATGCGAAGGATGGGATACTCTACACTAACGTTCAAAGTTTGTGGTCAGTATAAGGTTTTAATGTTCTTGAAATCTCTTACCAAGGCTGCATTTATTTTATCAAAAGTACAGTAAAAAACAGTAATATTGTAAATTATTATTACAATTTAAAATAACAGTTGTCTATGTTGATGTGATGGTAAAGCTGAATTTTCAGCAGCCATTACTCCAGTCTTAGTGTCACATGATCCTTCGGGAATGATTCTAATATGCTGATTTGATGCTCAAGAAACATTTCTTATTTTTATCAATTGAAAAAAAAAGTTGCTTTAGCCTTTTTGTAGAAAACATGATGGAATTTGTATTATTCTTTAATATAGAAAGTTCAAAAGAACAACATTAATTTGAAATAGTTTTTTTGTAACAATGTAAAAGTCTGTACTGTTACTTGCTGAATAAAAGTATTAATTTCTTTCAAAAGAAGAATATCTTACTGGGTAGACTAATAACAAATGTGTGTCCTTAGTCTCAGAAGTGATGTTAAATCAGGTAATCAATCTTATTAGTTTGAGAAAGTGTTTTCCATCATCGACAAGACCACAGGCATCATCTGCATTTTAAGGTAGATTGACTTCATGTCTTTGTCCATCTGTTGTTTCTGTTCACTCTGTTGTACAGCTGTGTGCACAATACAATGCGACATAAAAAGCAGCAATTTGTCATTTACATGGAAAATGTAGCTTGTTACTGGAAAAGCTCCATGATAACAGCTGAATTATTGTCAAGCTACTAAAAATGTAATCCAAGTTAGTAGTGCTACTTTTAACCACTCCTCAACACTGTTGTGCACATATAAGTGTGTGTGTGTAGTGACTGATGAAGCTGCAGTCAGAAGGCAAGTCATGTGCGTGTGTTTGTGTTCAGTCATATCTCTAGGCAGAGCTCTGTCTCCTGGAGAAGCGTTTTAGGGGTCTCTTAGTTTCTGTGCCTCTGATTGGCCACATCCTCCCCCCTCTCCCCTCCCACCCCTTTAGATGAGAAGTAGCGCGCTGCAGAGGAGACAGTCAGACAGTCATCCTCACCGCATATCAACCTGAAAACTATTAAGACTCGCAGCTGCTACCGAACACAATCCTGCCAAACTTGTTTCTACAAAACCGTCTCACGGCATCAGCTATACACATCTGCCACGCTTCTTCAGTGTCCTCAGAGGTGTTTGAGGGTGTGGGAGTGGTAAAATGGGCAGACAAGGGCAGGATGGCAGCGCCGCTGTCCCCGGCATGCGGATACAGAGCTCGCAGAGCCGGCTCAGCCTGTCTGCCTCCTTCGAGGCACTGGCTATCTATTTCCCCTGCATGAACTCCTTTGACGAGGCAGACGGAGGTAAGAATGAAGTTACATATCAGGTGTGCTTCAGTGTCTTGTGTTTTTAAAAGCTTTGTTTGTCAGCGCAAAATTTGTGACCATCGGAAATCCAGAGTGATGTATATGAGTGATGTATGTTTGTGTCTATGTATGGATGGATGTTTAAAAGCTGACTGGGGGACACAGGAGGTCCTGCTGCTCAGAGTGTCAGACTGACGCCCCCTGCTGATCATTACATGTTTTTTATTATTTTTTTTGTATCTCATTCAGTAGTTGTCCATTTTTTTTTTTTTCTTAAAGGGTGAAATGGATTATGTTTTCCGGTGCTAAAACACTTTCTCTAACTCAGTTTGATGAGCAGACAACTATAAATAAACCATTTGTGTTGCCTGAAGAGCATGAAACTGTTGATCTGTGGTTCTTGAAGATTGAAGGGTTCGACATGTTGACTTCTGGCTCCACTCTTCTGGCATACGTTTGGGATGATGCTATGAGTTTTCTCAACTAATGGCAGATGCATGTGGAGTCCAGGCTGAAACCTGAGTAGGTTGAGTCTGAGTAAAGACAGAGACCTGAAGAGGCTCTGAACAATTCAGACAATGTAAATATTCTTTAGGGGGAATGAAGTCTGGTTTCATGTCAGTGTCACGCAAACAACTTGCACACAGTTTGCTCCAGTCCAGAGATACACAATAGCTCAAAGCAGATCATAGCATGAGTTGAAGTTCTCATGACTGGACTCGGTCCGAATTTGAGTCAAGACCGAGTCCAAATGCTCATAAAACCAAGACCACAAAGCTACTCGAAATGGACTCAAAACACTGTGGGGTGGAACGGGCGGTCATAGTGTCACACATTTGTCTTATTTTCTCATCTTCCCTTCCCTTTCAGAGGAGGGCAAGAAAAAGAAGCCGGTACGGCTGGCAATCCAGCGGAGTGTAGAGACGGGTTTAGCCGTTGAGATGAAGAGCAGGATGACACGGCAGCCCAGCCGAGAGAACACCGACGATGGTGAAAAGGCAAAACCTGGAAAGTAAGTGCTGTAAAATCTACTTGAATATGATGGTCCACCACTCCATAAATAACATGATGTCATCACCACCATTGCTGGTTGGCTGAGTTTGCATCAATGATGATTTCTTTAAAGAAAAGTCTTGCAAGAAGCCTTTAGCACTCAGTTTACTGATTTTCTGTCCATTATCTATTAATAGTCTAATCTTCCCTGGAGTGAAGATCTCATCAGACAGCCAGTTCACTGAGTTTTTGGATGGTCTTGGCCCAGCCCAGCTGGCAGGGAGACAGACATTGGCCACACCTCCAATGGGTTAGTATCATGGGTCTCTATTTTATTCGTTTGTTAATATGAACAACCCACTCTGGAGTTATATAAGACACTGTCAAACTTCAGTTTTGACAAACATGTAGCGTATCCGTACAGCCGAACAGATATCCCACTTGGATATCTGTTATAAATACTAAATGGTATTTATAATATACAAAGTATACTAGAATAATTGGGCTATGCGCATACAGTATGTGTACTAGGATGAGATTTACATTATAAGGACTGTATGCTTTACATATGCGTAAATATCGGAGTATATGTTGGGCTTAAAGGAATAGTTAACCCAAAACTGAAAATTATCCCATAATTCACTCACCCTAAAGCCATCCTAGCTGTTTATGACTTTCTTCTTTCAGCCGAACACAATTGAAGTTATATTAAATAAAATTTTGATTGTGTTCGGCTGAAAGAGGAAAGTTATAAACACCAAGGATGGCTTGGGGGTGAGTAAATTACGGTATAATTTTTTAACAGAAATTAATCCTTTAAAGGACTAGTTCATAAAAAAAAATAGGTCAACATTTACTCAATATCATGTTATTCTTTGGTTAATCTTTTAAACACAAATTAAGAGATTTTTTTTATGAAAATGAGAGGTTTCTGATCCCTCCATTTGAAATTTGTGGTAACCAAACCTTAGAATATCCAAAAGGTCATAAAATCGTCATAAAATGATGACCGGTTTAATCCAAGTCTTGTGAAGAGGCTTGGTCGCTTTATATTCAGAACATATTTAAGATATTTAAATGATAATTTAATGTAATTTAACTTTTATTCGCATACAGTACATTTCACAAGTTATGGGGTGAACGTATCAGATCATTTTCGCGAGTAGCCATTAAACAGCTCCAAAGGAGATTGCAAGTAAAGCATCATCACTATCAATATGATTCTTAAAAATTGCATTCACATAACCAAATTTAGTAATCAAAACCCAATGTAAACATTTGTTTTTTTTATGTAACGAAGACGACCTGGTAAGAGCTGTGGGGAGTAAAACCTCACTCCCTTATTTCCTCTTAACTGATGTTAGCCGACAGGATTTGTGTTTTACCATTCTTATTGATGCTTAAAAATAAGGGACAGTAGACTATTATGGTCAAGCATTTGGTTTAATAAATAATGGCAAGTTACAACATTACAAAACATTTTTTACATTCCAGTAGAGCCTCCATTGCACTGTACCACAGCTGACAAAACTTTCTGAAGGTGCTCAATGTATCTGTTAAAGCAGTTTTTGTCAGGCTTTCAAGGTTAACATGAAGTCTCAGAACAATATCAGGATATTTATTTATTAAAAAACAAGTTCGATTTATTGTCAGCCAACAGTTTCATGAAAACAAAATCCATTCATAAATAATATTATCAATGAACAGAATTAGAACAATTAACGAAGATAAATAACCATAGGCGGAGCTCCGTAATAATAGCATTATTGGCGATTTGGCATTCAATAGAAGGACAGGAACCTCTCAGGTTTTGTTAAAAATAAAGTAAAACCTAAATAATCACAGAATTGTGTGGTGAAATATTCCTTTAATATTGAAAATGATTTGTCCATAGCACTGTAATGACACTGTGTTACCTTTCATCAAGTAGTGTCTATAAAGAGACCCTTTGTCTGCTCTAAGAGTTTGGATGTGGTTTCTCCACAGGTGACATCCAGATTGGGATGGTACACAGGAAAGAAAGGCTGGATGTTGAAGTTATTCGGGCTCGAGGCCTGGTGGGCAAACCAGGGAACAAACAGACCCCAGGTACACCTCATCAATCTGATCGTGACACAATACCGCTTTTTAATAGTCCTGTTCTTGGACTATTGTGTGAGGTTTATATGTAAATCCCTGCAATCTTCCATTTGCAGCACCTTATGTAAAAGTATATCTGCTGGACAATGGGAAATGCATCAACAAAAAGAAAACGCGGACAGCTAGAAAAACTCTGGATCCTCTTTATCAACAGCAGCTTCAGTTTGAGGAGAACCCTGAGGGGAAGGTTTTACAGGTAACGCCATCAGGGCTCCATCTTATTTCCTCACTTTACTAACTATGAACAACATGTAAGGCAAAAAAAGTATGGTAGAGAGTGTGTACTTGAAATTGCTATGAAAATAATGTCAAAAATAGGCATTTTTATTATGCCAAATATAATTTCTTTCATGGTGTTTTCTTTTGAGCTTGGAATTAAATTTGACCTAGACATGTTTTCACCACATTTATGTATTATAGTATTTATTAACATTTGTAATTAAAGGGGCTATATGGAACTTTTTCCCCAAAATAAACGTAACAATAGCCTTTTTATTTTACCATTTATGACTCAAACATCTCCTGTTGAGCATACTGGCACCTTGTCCTCTCACAGTGGGTGCTACTATAAGCCTGTATCCTATTTTTCCTATTTTCTGTCGGGTCGGATTTTCCCACGCTGTCTGCGGATGTGACGTCAAGCGCGTTCATGTTAAACGTTTCAGATCACTCTGCCACCACCACTAGTCAGCAAGTAGCCTACACTTGCAAGCAGTGCAATGGATTTTGATATTTTGTGACTGTTCTTACCTCTGTAAACATAATGTTGGCCTCCTTGCAGCAGATGACTTGTGAAGTGTGCACGTACGAGCGCTGCGAGAGCGAGCAGAAAGGAAGAGCAGTTCTGTTTTTTGGCCACAGGTGTCAGTCGCGAGTTTAAATTTCAGAAAAACGCATATAGCCTCTTTAAGTTATTTTTACATTTCCAGTTTTCATTTTAATTTTTGTTGAATTTTTAGTAAATATTTTAATTTTTATTTAGCTTTAATTTATTTTAATTTCAGTTTTAGTAATTTTAATACATCAAATTATTTTATTTTAGTTATTTGGCAAGTTTCTAATTTTAATTGAACTTTTTCATCTAATATTTATATTTTATTTTATTTCAGCTTTATTTCAAATCACCTTTTTTTTTTTTTAAATAGTTTTAGTTTTAGTTCATGATAATGCACCACATCTCCAGAAACTCTTTGACTAATCATGTCTTTCTTTTCTTTCTACAGATTATTGTTTGGGGGGACTATGGACGCATGGACCACAAGTCCTTCATGGGAGCCGCCCAGATCCTATTAGACGATTTAGAGCTGACCAACATGGTGATTGGCTGGTACAAGCTCTTCCCTCCCACCTCATTGGTGGACCCAACCTTGGCACCTTTAAGTAGTAAACCTCCAGATTCAGGCCTGGACAGTTCCAACGTTCGGTCGTAGCAGCACGAGGAGGTGAGCGGTAGAGAGCGGCGTGAGTAGCTCCAGCACTGACAGAGAGGAGAGGGTCTCGAAGGGTCACGTCCTGGTTACACTGCATGCTTGATGTTGTGTCCTCTGAGCCCGTGCAACAAGAGGCAAAGAAAAGGCCTGCGTCCTTCTGCCAAAAAATGAAATGAAAAGAAATTGTATGCTGCTGTCGCACGCAGGGAAAGAACGCCACAGGAAGTCTCTCCATTCAGCTGAAGAGATGCAACCAGGGATTCGGCAGAGTCTGACTCTTTAACAGTAGAAAAAGGAAGACACTGTTTTACTCTGGCTGTTTACTTTCTGTTGTATGCAATGAGATGTCAGTGTTTCTTACCTAGAACTTGATGCGTTGTAGCCATTACCATAAGCCAAGCTGTCAAAAGAAGATCTATAAAGAGGGAAGCATTTGGCTAAAATGGAATAGGAAAGGGTAACCTAGGAGAGATGACGTCCTCATGGGAATCACCCTACATCAAGCCCGATCTCCACTGGATCGATCTTCAAAGTTCGGTGATGAGGAAGTGGATACGGCCACAGATCCTGTTTGATTCAGGAAACAACACAATTCTGAAAAAATAAACATAAATAAATAATGGACCTTTTTGTGCTCTGGTATGATGTTCTCTTTGTTGATGTACTGTATGAAATGTATTTTTTTTTTTTCTTTTTTTTTCTTTTTCTTTTTTCGCATGGATGCAAAGTTTTTAAAAAAAAAATTATATGGTTATTTTCCTCGAGACTTGCAAAAAAAAGGAAAAAAAAAAGAAAGAGAGGAAGAAACTTATTTGAGGATGACCAGATCAGCCATTTTCAACAGTTTGTATTATTTTTAATATGAAATTCTCTAGTGCATGATTTTCAAAGGGACTGAATGCAAAATGATAACGACGTGATTGTCGTCCTTTAGAATATTCTTCTGTATTTTTACAGATCTCGGTTACAGGTGTGACCTGGTGAGACTTTGTATCTCATATTATTAACGGGAAAAAAAGCAAGAGATGGTTGAGGAAAACAATAAATGTACAATATTTATTTCGATATAAAAACGTAACATGAAAATTGTACATTTCTCCCTTCAAATGCAGCCATAAATGTGTTCATGTGGAGACAGAGCTGTAGATTATCGTATGGGTCTGTCATGATCCCACTGTGTTCCGTTACACTAGAATGGCTCATTCATTCAAAGCAAGCATGTTGAAAAGGGTCTGCAACATGGATTGAGCACACCATCTGAGTAATACAGCATGTTTTGATAGAGACATCTGGGAATTTTTTGCAGTTTTATGTACAGTGCATGTGGACCGGAGGCTCTGTCGTCCCCCATTCCCCCCAGCCCCCGATCCAGTGGCGTCCACGGATTCAGGTCGGGGTCGAGGTTTTGTGGCCGACGGTTCAGACATTCAATGCAACATTCCACCTCTTGGCAGTCATCTTATCTTGAAGTTTTGAAAGGGAACAGATCAAACAGACAAAAGAAAACTAAAAAACATGGGGGGGGAAGTTGAGAAGAAAATTTATATTTATTCAAGGTTGACTTGAAAAGGTTGCAAGTATATTTTATTTTATTATTGTTATAAAGAAAATGTTATAAAAATTGATCCCATTGGATGGTGCTGTACACGTCTCTGATCTCAGAGTGGACTGGACAAAGTTTATACACGTTGTGTTATTCAACACAACAGACACTGGTTGTCGAATGAGGAGTGAGTCACAGTTCGTGAAGATGGGAAAATTGCCACACAATATGAATTTTTAATTGTTTCTTGTTTTCAGAGAATAAAATTCATTTACTAATTCCTGGTTTTGTCTGCTATTGTTCCCCAAACCTGCTCACACAACAGGTTTTAAAAGGTTAGAAGGCCACAGACATTACAACATGACATAATACCAAAACGATTACTTTCAGCTTAAAATACCAAAACGATTACTTTCATGGACTGCCGGTATAAATGCCAATTTAATCCAAATGCCAATTTCAGTTGAACATTACACTGAAGATGAGGCACATAGATAATTCCAAAGAAGGGCTCAAATTTGTTTGTTTTACAAAGTAATAATTAATGAAATTATATATCTTATCCTTACAATTTGACTTGCCCTGTCACATGCTTTGACAGCGTGTGCTGTTTAATACATTGTATACATGTTTTCCCAGTGCTTAACTTACACTCAACAATTGTATATCCTCATCTGTAAAGGTTAGAAATTAAGTATTTCCATTTTTCATAAAGACACATCCTGACCCTAAGCAAGTTTCCATCAGACTTCACTGAGCGCAAGCGCTTCTGTCATCAACGAGATGAAGAGAAATTTTCAGACATGGGACTTTTTTACTCCATGTGCTGAGCAAATTAATTACTGTAAATACATAAACACATGAACAAAGCTACCAAGAAAAAAAAATCCCTGATGATCACTGGATTTGATCTGTCACCATTTTTTACAGATCTCAGGTTAGCACAGGCACTACCAAATATAACATTTGTGCCTTGCTATGGTCATAAATATGGCTGATCAGCAGAAAAGTTGTGTGATTAAAAATTTATTAGAGAGATATATTCCAGGCAAAAATTGTACGTCTGTTGTATATAAAAGTTTTTTTTATCACATTTCTGGCAAAATATGTTCTTGTGCAATGTAGTTACAGGGTAATTTTGGGTTGTAAATTAAACGTATATATACAGGTATATACATACAATATATATATGGATGTATGTAAGCACAGTATGAATTGATTGCCTTTTCTTACTAAACTACTTAACGTTAAGCCAGAAAAATTAGTTTCGGCTATGATTTTAATTTAGAACGTACCATGTAGTACTTACCTTGTCACATTGAATTGCAATGACACTTGAATGTCAGGGCAAATGTGTAATTAAAACGTTTATTTTTTTCTTTTCTTAATAAGAGTACCTTTCTCTGTAGTTACTGTGCAAATAGTGTTGTTTCGTATTGTTAGTAAGTAGTGCTTGTTATCCGTTTCAACTGTGTAGTTACAGGGTAAGTGCAGTAAATATACAATAAAGGATCCCATTTAATTTCTGACTTTTATTTTACAAAAAAAATTCAAAACACTTTTTCATCTTAATAAAACATTGTCTTTTCTACAGTATACTCAAACAACAAAGTAACACATTATACTTATACTATATTATGAAGACATTTGCAGAGGGATTTGTAAATATATTATTCCTAGCCTGATTTATATGACATTTTATTCCAAAAAAACCATGGTGAAAATCCATTTTTTTAGGTTATTGACAGTATATTCTGATTTACAGGATAACAAAAGTAGATCCATAAATCAATCTGTAATTTGTTCCCCATCTAATATGTGAACACAATGAAAAATAATTTTGAACCTGGCTTTATCCAATACTCAGATTTCGTCTTTTAAAATATATGCAAATTAGTGCATATTTAATTAGAGAGTGCCTATTTTGCATATTTAAACATTAAATTACAGAAAACTTGTAATACATTTTTTTCTCATCTTAGTAGTTAATCAACTGGGAAAGTTTCATGGTGATATCTGGTAGATACATTTTTTACCCTATTCATTCATTGGGTGATTCCGGGGAGTTAAAGCAGAATTTGAGGTAGCATTGTTTTGACCCTAATTACAAGTTTCCAGCAGCTTGTTGACCGGGTTGTCCACCCAGGTTGTGATCCTCAGACATCATAGATTTCATTTTTATATGACAACCTTTTACAGCAGCCCATGTCTGATTTCCTAAAAAATAGGTGTTTTGCCCCCTGGGTATATGGTGACTCATGGATTTGTCGCTCTTTTATGAACTTACTGATCTTATGCCCGAACACGTTTTTTAGAACCAGCATACCACGAGTAAGCAAGTCTTGGGTTAATCAACTGAGAGTTTAGTTAACTCTGACAGTAAGTTAACCTTGCTTTCAGGAATGCTCCCTGGGTTGTTAAACCTGACACAGAAACACTGAGGCTTCATACACTCTGAATCCAGCATAAAGGGGTTCAGTGAATGTGGTGTTAAATGTGTGTAAGTGTGTGAGTGTGTGTGTGTCTCAGAGACGCTGTAGAAGGACAGAGTGCCAGCCGGCCAGTCCAGATACACTCCTATTCTTTTAGAGTGGCATGAAGGGCCAGGTATGTATTTGTTTTTATTATTGTGCCAGGCACTGTATCTGTCAGCAATACAGAAAAAAAACACCAGGACATTTCATTGTATCCAAATCTACACTTATTTCCTCCTCCTCTGAGGATTCCTTTATATGTCATTCCTATATAACTCCAGCCAGTCCACTCAGCCTCCCAGTAACACCATCCATAGAAATTCTCTTGAGACAGAACCTGCTCATAGTATTTAAATATCTCTGGATGATCAGGATATGGCTGATTATCTTCCACATAAGTCAACTTCCGGTTCCCCTCAGACAAAGATAGACAAATGTTTGCCGTGTTTGGATCCAGTGTGAGATGACACACATCTGAACACAAGAAGAGAACATCCCTGTCTAAGTGTACAACATTTTTTGATGGTTTTAATTAGTTTTTGTCAGATGTCAATACACCGTTACTGCAGTCAACTCTATCTGTAAAGGATTGAACCAAACTGTTCATACAATTATAACAAAGGAAGAGTGGTTCCCTTTCGTTGTCACTCCGAGTTACGTCGGATGACGACGAATGGGGTTTCGCTTAGAAAGCCTATCAGCTTCGAGTATTTAAAAACGAGCCAATGGCAAAGAAATGCCATGGGTCTGCGGAATTAGTATGACGTAAGTCCGCCCCACCTCGTGGGTATAAAAGGAGGACGCTAGCAACATGCAGTTATGTTTTCGCTTCGGAGCCAAGAGCCTCTCTTCACTCCACAAAGCCATCTCTGAATTTGTCAGCTTTTCACGTACGAGTTCCTCTGGTGTTGGTGTTTGTGGGCGATATCCAGCGAGCGCACGCTTCCTGCTTATCTGTGCAGTGGTTTGCCAGAGAGTGCGTGTCTCCCCGGGCGCCTCGACATCAGAGTGTTTCTCTCTCTCACAAAAGAGCTCGCACGCGGCACGTCTTTTTAAAGACGGCTCGCCCGTGCTTTAAAAAAAAAAAAAAAAGTGGCGGCAGATTGGTATCGGACTCTGATGGGCACGAGCGCTGTCTAGTGTGTAGGGCTTTTATCATGCTTGTACAGCGCTCGTGGGTGATTCATGTTCTCTCTGGGAACATGATCATCGCGTCATTTAGGTCGAGACTCAATGAACTCGCAAGATTGAGAGTCCCCTCATCCACACCCCGATCTAGCGCCCCCCCCCCCCCCAAAAAAAAAAAAGAACGAGGGGTGCTACTTCGGCTGGTGGCCAGGGTGACCTGAGGGTTATAGTCTGGATCAAGGCGCCGACTATCTGTCCGCGACCCCAGCTCCCTCCTGTGTGACGGTGCCCGCTAGTGAACCTCCGATTCCCGCGAGTCGACCTTCGGGTGGCCCGCGGGTTTCGGTTGAAGCTACAGAGAAAGATGCTATGTCTGTTGTAACATCATAAGGTGGGCTTGGTTCTTCTGGAAGTGACGACTCGTCACAGCTGCCACCTTCTGGTGTGTTATGCTGTGCCTGAGTCTGATCCGGAGATGACGGCCATGCTTTCCTGGGACGATTGGTTTTGGGTAAAGCCGACCCGCGTCCACGGCAAACCCCAATATCTTTCCTCCCGGACGTGCATGATGAGATCTCGATGTCCTGAAAGACCCCCGTGTCTTCTCAGGACCGTTCGTTGGTCTCATCCGCCTTTCCCCCCTCACGGGGCCGCTGCCCATGGGGGACACTGGGGTCCCCCCGGTTGAGCGCTCTGTTGCGATGCTACTGTGTCCTCAGAGTGCTTCCCGGCGGTATCCTAAGCACCCGTCCGAAGCCTGTAGTTCTTTTCGTCTACACTAATCTGTGGCGAATTCCTATAGTGCCACAGGACAGACAGCCGCCTCACTGCATCCCGTGACCGTTCTGTGGTCTACCTGGCCCAGATGCTCATGGTTTTGCATGAGGGCGGGACTGACTCGAGGCTCTTAATGAGCTACCCAGCGCGCCGCCACTGACCTTGCTCTCCGAGCGACGAAGGTGGCCACGCGCTCTCCAAGTCAGGGATATGTTTACCACTCTGGGGCTGACCGGTCTGATGTGCTGGAGGTCGGTAGATTCGTCTGCTCACCCCCACGCCCCAGGTCGGCCTCTTCGGCGGTGCGGTTGAGTTCTTCTGCCCAATAGTTCTCAACCGCCCGGGAGCAGATTGAGGTTGTTCTGCCGACGGCTCCGCCGTCCGCTCAGGCCCCTCAGTCTGCTAACCGCCGAAGGCGCCCTCCCACGGTCACAACCCCGCTCGTTCATCCGGGCTGGCTTGGAAGACCGTGGGGGGTTGCCTCAGCCCTCTCCAGCCCCGCCCACCGCTAGACGCCGGGTTAAGCGGCGCTTTTTGAGATGGGCTGCTCAGAGATGGGACTCAGTTCTTCCAGGAGTTGGTAGCAGGGCCACTCCTTTACCCGGTGGAGGGCTGGGGAAGAATCCTTATTCAAAAAGAACTGACTCTCTCGTCTCTGAGCACACAGAGTTCTCGGACGACACAGAGCGCCGCCCACCAGCCGTGCTCTCCTCGTCCCCCTCTGTCCCAGAGTCGGTTGACACGGCGTGCCGCCCACGGGCCGTTTCGTCCCTGTCCCACTCTGTCGCCAGTCCCCTGGCAGAGCAGGCCCCCGTGGAACGCTGGTCCTTCCCTGGCCTCCTCTGTCAGGGCGCGGATGTTAACTGCGCCCCCACACCGGATCGCTATGCCGTCCACGTCCGGGCCAGTTACTCCGCTTCACTGCCCCTCCGGGGGGACGCCGGTGGGCGCTTGACCCCGCTGGTGCAGTTCCTAGAAGCCTGGCTAGAGCTTCCCCTACTGTCCCGCTGGGTCGCCCGCACCGTCCGGTTCGGCTATGCGATTCAGTTCGCACGGTCTCCTCCCCGATACAGGGGAGTCCGCTCCACTTTGGTCGGTGGCAACGCCCCGATCATGCGAGCAGAGATTGCCACTCTGCTGGCGAAGGGTGCAATCGAGACTGGCCCTCCAGCCGAGATGAGGTCCGGCTTCTTCAGCCCTTACTTCATTGTCCCCAAGAAAACCGGTGGGTTACGACCAGTCCTGGACCTGCGAGTATTGAATCGCTCCCTTTACAGGATGCCGTTCAAAATGCTCACCGCCAAACACATTTTCGAGTGTGTGCGGCCCTAGGATTGGTTTGCAGCGATTGACCTGAAGGACGCCTACTTTCATGTCTCCATTCTCCCTCGTCACAGACCGTTCCTCCGGTTTGCTTTCGAGCGACAGGCATATCAGTACGCGGTTCTCCCGTTCGGGCTAGCCCTGTCTCCTCGCGTCTTCACGTAAGTCGTCGAGGCAGCCCTTGTTCCCCTTCGGGTTCACGGGGTTCGCATCCTGAACTATCTCGACGACTGGCTGATTATAGCTCACTCTCGAGACCGGGTTTGCGAACACAGGGACCTTGTGCTCCGGCACCTAGCCCGTCTGGGCCTTCGGGTCAACCGGGAGAAGAGCAAACTTTGCCCCGTGCAGAGGATCTCTTTTCTCGGTATGGACATCGACTCGGTCGCCGTGTCCGCGCAGCTTACGAGCGAGCGCGCGCAGTCACTGCTGACTTGTCTGAGACAAATACAGGGCAAGAAAGCGGTTCCACTGAAACATTTTCAGAGGCTCCTGGGGCATATGGCATCTGCAGCCACGGTCACGCCGCTCGGATTGCTTCATATGAGACCGCTTCAGCTTTGGCTTCGCGACCGAGTCCCGAGGAGGGCATGGCAACAAGGCAAGCTCCGAGTTCCAGTGACTTCGAGCTGCCATCAGACCTTCACCCCGTGGTTGAACCTCAGTCTCTCAGGGCTGGTGTCTCCCTGAGACGAGTGTCGAAGCATGTTGTTGTCTCAACAGATGCCTCCACCACGGGCTGGGGCACCATGTGCAATGGTCATGCTGCCGCGGGCTCCTGGACAGGACCCCAGCGCCTATGGCATGTCAATTGCCTCGAGTTGCTGGCAGTACGCCTTGCTCTGCACCGCTTCCGAGCGCTGCTCATGGGTCAACACGTACTAGTCCAATCAGACAATACCGCCACAGTAGCGTACATCAACCATTAAGGTGGTCTACGCTCCCGCCGTATGTCGCAACTCGCCCGCCACCTCCTCCTATGGAGTCAGAAGCACCTGAGGTCCCTTCGTGCTATTCACATTCCCGGAGCCCTGAACTGTGCTGCCGACGAGCTGTCACGGCTTCAGCCCCTCCCTGGAGAATGGCGACTCCATCCCCAGTCGGTCCAGCTGATTTGGGACCAGTTTGGCGACGCACAGATAGATCTGTTTGCCTCCCGCGACTCATCCCATTGCGCCCAGTTTTATTCTCTGACCGAGGGCACGCTCGGCACGGATGCACTGGCGCACAGCTGGCCGCGGGGCCGCAAGTATGCGTTTCCCCCAGTGAGCCTTCTTGCGCAGCTCCTGCGCAAGGTCAGGGAGGACGAGGAGCAAGTCCTTCTGGTTGCGCCGTACTGGCCCACCCGGACTTGGTTCTCCGAACTAGTGCTCCTCGCGACAGCACCTCCTTGGCCAATTCCTCTGAGGAAGGACCTCCTTTCTCAGGGATGGGGCACTCTATGGCACCCTCGTCCCGATCTCTGGAACCTCCACGTGTGGCTCCTCGACGGGACGAGACAGGTTTGAGTACCCTACCACCTGCGGTGGTGGCTACCATCACTTCCGCTAGAGCGTCGTCCACGAGACATGCCTACGCGTTGAAGTGGAACCTCTTCGTCAATTGGTGCTCTTCTCGCCGAGAAGACCCCCGGAGTTGTTCGATCAGTTCGTGCTTTCCTTCCTTCAAGATGGGTTGGAGCGAAGGCTGTCTCCCTCCACCCTCAAAGTTTATGTTGCCGCTATTGCCGCTCACCACGACTTAGTGGAAGGTAAGTCCATAGGGAAGCTCGACCTGATCGTCAGGTTCCTGAGGGGGGCGAGGAGACTGAATCCTCCTCGCTCTCCTCTCGTTCCCTCTTGGGACCTCTCAGTGGTCTTAAGTGCCCTGCAGAGTGTTCCCTTTGAGCCTTTGCAATCAGTGGAGCTTAAGTTCCTGTCAATGAAGACAGCGCTCCTGATTGCATTGGCTTCTCTCAAGAGGGTCGGGGACCTGCACGCATTCTCCGTTGACGAAGCGTGCCTAGAGTTCGGGCCGGCCGGTTCTCACGTGATCCTGAGACCCCGGCCTGGATATGTGCCCAAGGTTCCTACCACTCCCTTCCGGGACCAGGTGGTGAACCTGCAAGCGCTGCCCTCGGAGGAGGCAGACCCAGCCTTGGCACTGCTCTGTCCAGTACGCGCTCTCCGCGCTTATGTAGACAGGACGCAGTGTTTCAGGACCTCAGACCAGCTCTTTGTCTGTTATGGTGGGAAGCTGAAGGGAAAGGCTCTCTCAAAACAGAGGTTGTCTCACTGGATTGTGGACACCATTGCTTTGGCTACCAGCAGTAAGGCCGACCGTGCCCCCTTGGTGTGACCGCCCACTCCACCCGGAGTGTGGCATCCTCCTGGGCGCTGGCGCATGGTGCCTCGCTAGCAGACATCTGCAGAGCTGCAGGCTGGGCGACACCTAACACATTCGCCAGATTCTACAATCTCCGAGTGGAGCCTGTGTCCTCTCGTGTTCTCGCTTCAAACAGCTAGTTCCGGACCCGCTCAGGTGTCTTCGCTTGCTCGCCATTCCACTCCGCGGACTGGATACGTGCGATATTCTGCTCAGGTGAGCTTCTCCGAAAGCCCTGAGTTCCTCCAGCACCCCTGATGCTAGCGCCAGTGTCTATTGCCTGGGCGTCGGCTAGGTGCCTCCGTGTGCATGGTCCCTCCCATGAGCTACCCCCACATGTGTATTCCACTGTAAGCCTCTTTGAGCATGTGTCTTTCCCTCGGCAAGCCACCTTGCCACCCCTGAGGTTGAAATATTCCACCTGCGGCTGGACACCTCAGAGTTTCTCCATATGTTACTTTCAGGTCATATGTGTATTTTCAAATGACCCCCCCCCCCCCCCCCCCACTGGGTTGGTGATATTTGCATATTTCCCCTTAAAAGCTTGGGATATGCTTCCCAGTGTACCTTGGTATTTCTGTGTTAAATAGGAGTCCTTCGTCCTAATATCTCGAGGGCTCAGATTTTCGCAGGGCGCTGGAAGACAGCTGTGAAGGTGGCGTGATTGGACTGGTAACCCCATTCGTCGTCATCCGACGTAACTCGGAGTGACAACGAAAGGGAACGTCTCGGTTACGTATGTAACCCTCGTTCCCTGAGTAGGGAACGGAGACGTTACATCTTCCTGCCACTTCCGCTGTTTCGCGGAGAGTTCAGTCTTGGCTCCTCAGCGAGAAAACATAACGGCATGTTGCTAGCGTCCTCCTTTTATACCCACGAGGTGGGGCGGAGTTACGTCATGCAAATTCCGCAGACCCATGGCATTTCTTTGCCATTGGCTCGTTTTTAAATACTCGAAGCTGATAGGCTTTCTAAGCGAAACCCCATTCGTCGTCATCCGACGTAACGTCTCCGTTCCCTACTCAGGGAACGAGGGTTACATATACGTAACCGAGACGTTCCTGAAGGATACCATATATCTATATATCTATATATCTATATATATATATATATATATATATATATATGTATTGCAGCTGTTATGTGTATAACGTAAGAAGGTTCCAACCGTACCATATAATATGTCTGCAGCCTATGTCTTTGAATAAAATGTATTTACTTTTAAAAGTAAATGAGAGGAACAGTTAGGTACATTACTTAATTTTTTTCAATCCTGGTGTGATCCTACAATGTTCTCCATGGTCCAAGCTAGAGAGTGACAAATACACAAAACAGATGGCAAATATTTGATTAAAAATTTTATTGTTAGGATTAATTGCAAATATTTAAGAGAACATGAGATACTAAGAGAAACAATGTGTTCCTGTGACCCTACATATGAGACAAGAGGTAGATTTAGGTGAGTTACTCTGTGGAAACAATTGTCCTCATAGCATTAAAAATGTACACACAAAAATGTATCATTCCACCCCACATACTTGAGTATCTGCAGTGAGTAGTTTGGATCCTTTGGTTTGTTAGAGAGTAGCTTGACTCCTGTATCTCCTCAGTGATTACAGCTCAGGTGTGAAGGGTTTGAACTCAGAGCTGAAGACACATAACAACAGCATTCCTCTGTCACTATACAGCCTGACAGCCTACAGACACACACCAACAGACAGATCATCTACATACACACAGCAGTATGACCGACTGAGTGTACTTTATCTCATCTTATATGTTCTTAACCCTCTGGGGTCGGCAAACGCGCCGGTGCGTTTTGCTCGATTTTTTTCACATGGCAGCAAAATAGACTTAAAATACTCTGTCATTTTTGGTCATACAGACTAAAGAAATATGAAAAAATAAACTGTTAAATATCTACTTTTTTATGTGTCCACTTACAATCGAAATAAAACATTGTGCTTTTGTAAAATAAAGAAAATAAACAGGGTGTACTTTCTGCCTCTCCGTCTCCGTGAACTTTTTTTCTGGAGCACGTCTCTAAACAAAACTCAGCGAATACTATTCACCCAGGCATGAGCAATATATCTTTATAATCATTTAAGTGTGTACTTTTAAATTATCGGTAACACTTTATTTTGATGGTCCCTTTTGAACATTCTGGTGACTATAAGTAACTTTGCAACTACATGTCAACTAACTCTGATTAGAGTATTAGTAGACTGTCTGCTTAATATCTGATAACTCTTTATTGTGATGGTCCTCCAACAGACAGTCTACTGACTATAAGTAACTATGCAACTACATGTCAGCTTATTCTAACCCTAACCCTACCAGTCTACTAATACTCTACTAACACTTTAATGAGAGTTAGTAGACATGTAGGTGCAACGTTACTTATAGTCAACAGAATGTGTTAAAGGGACCATCCAAATGAAGTGAAACCAAATTATCTAATTCAAAACTAAAACAAATATTCTCTGTTTATGTAATCTATATAAAAAGAGAGAGATGTCAGTCGTTCTCATTTCAGCTCATTATAGCTCATTATCTTTCAATGTGAACGCCCACGGAGAGCGTGCTATTCAAACGCAAATGATCTGAGGCAATACATGCAAACATGTGAATACCCACACCAGCTCGATAAAACACACTGGGTTTAATCAGATTAATGTACTATGTTGTCTTGCGAGGCTGTGAGGAATAATCCTGGGAAATTTACCTCAGAAGTGCTGGTTTAGTTTCACTTCGAGGAGCAACGGATCCAGCTGAGGAATAGTAAGTTTTTTATTCTTAAGTGCTTTGTTCTAATCGCGATATGTAATAGTGTCTGTAAACAACAAAAAGACTGTTTAAATATGAATCACGTGTCTGTGTGTGAATGAACAAACGGCACAGATGCGCACTGTTGTTTACTATGTTACAGATGAAATATGAAAGACAACATTTCGTTGACTAGTTTTGGATAGATTATAAAGTTTTTACTGTAAAATATACATCATACGCATTTGTTAGCCAGTTTCTGCTCATATGTTAAATATATAGTAGCCTATGTTTTTTTTTTTCAAAAACTCATCAAGATGTTATTATAGTGTTTGTTCCAATGTAGGCTATATCAAACTAATGAATCCTTAACTTTGACATATGTATGATAAAATGTATACTTTAAAAAAAGATTACACTTGAAATATGGTTAAAATTGTAATTGTTGTTGATTTACATGTGAACACTTCTTAATAAAATAGCAAAAAGTAGAGCCTGTGGTTCAGTCCAGCAGAAGACCAAGAAACACTGATGAAATGCTGCATGTTGTTTTATTTAAAATGCAATAACTGTATTGCATTCATTTTCATTTATTACTTTAAAGCTGCAGTCCGTAGCTTTTCTTCTTTGTCGCCATCTCTGTTCGAAATCTACAATTGCAGTTATTCGCGGAATTATCAACTTTACGTGGCTTGTGCCTCGGCACTGATGAATCCAATGTTTTGAGGACAATGTGCTGTCAGTCACCGCGCTGGTGTGGATACTGGCAATCGGAATCACAGATTCTACTTTTTGAAAGTATGACCAACATAAGAATTTTCACTGGAAGATGTCATCTGAAAGGGTAAGTAGCATCCACTTTTGTCCTGACCAACTAAGGGGAAAAAAGCATTGCAGTAAATAGTGCTGATTAAATCTAACGATCGTATCATATCACTTAAAACCGTGCAAATTATACTTTGTTCTCAAATTGTTAAATGTTAACAACATCAGCATTGCGTGACTACATTTAATGTGAATTAGGGCTACCTGTAGTTCACTACTCCGTAACTGTATGAATTAAGCGAACAAGTGCGCTATACTGTTACATAATTGAACCATTAAAATGTCTTACCTGTCCAGCAGAAAAAATTGCCGTCTCTGCATTCGTTTTGAACCCTTTCAAAACACGGAGTTCATGCCACCTTTCAAAAGCCCTTTCTAAATTCCTTGTTTTTTCGCATGGGCCGGTTGCAGTCTTTTTTTTTTCTGTAGCCTCTCCAAAGTCCAAAGTCGTTTGATCCTTTTTGGATCCGCCATCAAATTGAAAAGTTCAATTATATCAAGTGCTGTGAGAAAAGGCTATAAATCTCCACCTCCAACATCCTCACACGCAATATAGCCGACTAGCCGAAACACCTTCTATATGTTTACAGATGTGACGTAATGACGCAAAGACATGCTTGAATTTCCCACGGAAATCCACCAGAACCACTGGAATTAAAAACATACCATTTTACTATTTTGAATCAAGCTACGGCAAGCCGATAGTTTTGAACATTGGCTAGTTATATGTACTTGCTCAAATTTATTTTGGATAATTTTTAACCCAAAAAAGTTACGGACTGCAGCCTTAAGTAAAATCTTTTTGTTACATTTTTATTTATTCAATTAAGTTTCAGACACACACAAAGTATTTGCAGTTTAATAAATACAAATAAATGCAATCTATCATTTTACCAACACCATTTTGTATGTTTTCAAATTAGAAACGTACAACTTTGAGTAAAACATCCTTGATAAATTAAAGGCAATCGTTTTTCTCATGTTTTCTAAGTACATTCAACTAATTAAATTTCACGGTGTAAATATATTGTAAATACATTTTTGAATATATGAAAGTGGCAATTCCTTACGTATATTACAATATATTGTAAAATATTAAAGCAATACGCAATGTAGGCCTAATATTCCATATATTATTCAGTATATTTATACCACTTAATATATTGATCATAAATATATGGAGATTTATTTTCATTCTGTAAGAGGGCAATATTTCAGCCAAAACAATTATACAAAACAATCCTTTAATAATTTCATAAATAATATGTTCATTGTGTTCTCAGCTTTGGCTCTAAGGTGATGTCCCGCTCAACAGGCATTATATTTAATAACCAGATGAGGGATGTCACTAATTTTAAATTTGAAGAGAGTCACAATCTAATTAAACCAGGTAAAACAATTTAAATAGCTATAATAATAGACTATACCACCTATAAAATATTGCATATGCGTATTTGTTTTTGACAAGGTAAAAGGCCACTTGTCTCCCACAATAATATTGGATGAACATAGACAAGTAAAAATGGTTGTTGGTGCTTCAGGTGGGACAAAAACCATAACCGCAGTTGCTCAGGTAACAAAAAATACCTGAACAGATCACAGAAGAATTGCTTAAAAATTGTGCTGCTTCTGACCCCAGGAAAGGGGGATATCCTGATGTAGACTGAGTGCCGCTCCTGCTCATCATGCTATGTTTGGCCCAGCAAAATTAAAACTTCTTTCCAGGGACAGCTCTGAGGTTTTTTAATGAGAGGTGCTGCAGGTGCAATAGTTCAGAGGTGCTAATTAAATTCAAGAACTACAGATATTCACAAACAACATATTCACTCAACACTTACATTTTGTTTTCTTCATATTTCTCAGTGGTATCGCTGCACAGCAAAATCCCAAGTGTTAAATGAACACCCCTCAGTGTGTGCATATGTGTTCACACTACAGGGTGTTAAAACTAACAATGAAGCAGTGTTCTTCTTCTTCTTTTGGTTTTATGGCGGGTTGCGAACCAACTTTAAAGGTGCATACCGCCACCTACTGTGATGGAGTGTGAAAAGAATGAACTAAATACTCATATATCCTATAACCCACTATTCTTAATAAATCTCATGATTGCATTTATTTGGTTTCCTGTATTTGGACCATCATTTAAAAAGTTGGTTATAGTAAATTCCTGGCACCCTACTGCTTGCAATTCTTCCTTAAGAATCCTCCTTTCTTTATTATAAGCCTTACATTTCTTCAATACATGTTCTACTGTCTCCTCTATTAAACATACTTCACATAAACCTGTGTTATCCTTCCCTATAATGTGTAAAGTATGATTTAGATTTGAATGTCCTGTTCTTAAATGTGTGAAAATAACTTGTTCTCTTCTACTTAAGTTGTGAATTATATTGCCTCTCTTTATGTTTTTTTGGACCTTGTAATAATGCCGACCTGTATGACACGAGTCCCAAACTGTCTGCCATTTCTTATTGTAGGCTTGTTTTAAAATGTTTTTCCTTCTGATCTACTGAGTGAAATGTTTATATTTGGTTCTTTCATTTTAAATGATTCTTTGGCTATTTTGTCTGCTTCCTCATTACCTTGAATTCCCACGTGTGCTGGAACCCACAAATTATTAATCCCACCTGTCGTAAACTGTATAACCTGATCAGGATCTCTGTTAAAATGTCAGTTCTCTTTGTTTTCAATGATTGTAAACTCCCATGAACTGCCATTGAGTCAGAGCATATTATTACTTTATCAGGTCTAACTTCATAAACCCACTCTAGTGCCATTAGAATAGCTGTCATCTCAGCTGTATATACTGATGTACCATCTGTTATCCTTCCAGCCTTCCTCACCTTAAACTCTGGAACATAGAATGCAGTCCCTGTCCTTCCAGTCGCTATACTCTTCTAACCATCTGTATATATTTGAAGAAATGAATAGTGTGAGTTTTAATATACTCATTAACATATTTGTTTATACTAATAACTTCATCCATTTCTCTTCTGTTCTCGTGTAATTTTACGTCATTTTCAGGTTGAGCTAGTATCCAAGGTGGAATTGGGGATATTACTACTATTGGTGCAAATGAGTCTAGACCATCTTCATTAACCCACCCCTTTATTTTCCATGCAAAGCCTATACCTGTTGAATTTAAAATTCCCCAGCAATCATGCATGACTTCCCTTACAGGATGATTATCTCTTTGTCCCTGTAAATTTATTCAGTATGCCATAGCCAATTTTTGTCGTCTTATAAATAATGGCATTTCTGATGTTTCTACTTGCAAAGCTGCAATGGGTGTGGTTTTAACTGCTCCTAAAATGATTCTTAATGCCTTAGCTTGCATGACATCTAGTTTCTTTAACAACGTTGACGATGCTGACTCATAAACAATGCATCCATAATCTAATGTTGATCACATGAGACCAATATAAATGCTCTTTAATGACTGTTAGTCAGCACCCCAATCTTGTCCTGCTAACTGCTCTCATTCAATTTAAAACTTTACCACATTTCTTTACTATATTATCTATATGGTCCTTTCAGATTAATTTATCATCAAACCACAATCCTAGATTCTTAAATGTTGACACTTTCTCTAAAGAAGACCCATAACATTTTTGCATTTTATTCTCTTTAATTTTCTTAATCGTAAATATCTGGTACCATGTTTTAGATATTGAGAATCTGAAACCCCATTCTAATGACCATTTTCCAACTACTTCTATAGCTTTTGGGATTTTATCCATATTATAAGATTCCTTCCTCTTTTCCTCATTAATCCATCGTCTGCATATAAACCAGTGTTAATTCCCGGAGCCAGTTTTCCAAAAATATTGTTAATATTAAATAATAATATTATTAAAATACTAATCACACTTCCCTGAGGCATTCCATTTTCCCACACTTAGAGTTTGAGATACTTCCCTACCCGCTTGAACTTGAATTGTTCCGTCAAATAAAAAACTTAAACCCCAATTAAACATTCTTCCTTCTATTCCAATTATCTTCATTTT
Source organism: Meda fulgida (assembly GCA_030578275.1). Lineage (NCBI taxonomy): Eukaryota > Metazoa > Chordata > Actinopteri > Cypriniformes > Leuciscidae > Meda > Meda fulgida. The sequence goes on from CM060634.1 coordinate 14,535,076, forward strand.
AATAAGTACTCCCTATTTCCATAACATGTCATATGCCTTTTCCAAATCAAAGTGGACTGCCACTAATCCCTCTTTGACTGCTATAGCTTTCTTTACATCGGTTTCCAGCTTTACTAATGCATCTAATGTTGATCGATCTCTCCTAAAACCATATTGATTAGGTGCCAACGCTCCCTTACTCTCAAGTACATAAATTAGCCCATTTTTATTTTTTCCATCAGCTTACATTAATTTGATGTAAGCACAATTGGCCTGTAATTCCCTGCTATCGATGCATCTTTCCCTGGTTTAGCTATTTGAATAATAATTGCATGTTTCCATATCCTTGGCATTCTTCCTTCTACCCATATCTTATTAAGTCCAATACTACTTTAAGAATTCTGTCATTTGCATATTTGAGCATAATATAACAAATTCCATCTTGTCCAGCTGCTGTTCATTTTATCCTGTGTAATAACCTTTTAAGTTCCCATATTTTAAAGTCAGCATCCAATGCTCCTTTTCCATCAGGTCTTTTAATATATATGTCTTGGTGTTGATTCAAAAGTTCCTGTCTTTTCATTCTATAATTCTCATCGAGATTTTCTTTACTATGTGCTTTCTGAAAGATTTTAATTAATAATTCTGCCTTGTCCTTTTCTGTAATAGCTGCCCTTCATTCTCCTGAGATTACTGGCATATTTCTGGTTTTATATATTCCAATCATATTCTTTAACATAATCCATACCTCTCCTAATTCAGTTCCCTTTCGTGGTCACTCCGAGTTACGTCGGAATGACGACGAAATGGGGTTTCGCTTAGAACACCTATCGACTTCGAGTATACAAAAACGAGCCAATGGCAAAGAAATGCCATGGGTCTGCGGAATTTGCATGACGTACTCCGCCCCACCTCGTGGGTATAAAAGGAGGACGCTAGCAAAATGCAGATATGTTTTCGCTTCGGAGCCAAGAGTATCTCTTCACTCCACAGCCATTTATGACTTCACTCTACGAGACGAGCCATTCTCTCCGGTGTTGGTGTGGTGGCGATCAAGCAGCGAGTTCACATTGCCTGCTGATCTGTGCAGTGATCTGCCAGTGAGTGTGTTCTCCCCGCTCGCTTCAACATCGCGGAGTTTTTTTCTCCTCTCACAAAAGAGCTCGCACGCGGCACGTCTTTTTAAAGACGGCTCGCCCGTGCATTTAAAAAAAAAAAAAAAAGTGGCGGCAGATTGGTATCGGACTCTGATGGGCACGAGCGCTGTCTAGTGTGTAGGGCTTTTATCATGCTTGTACAGCGCTCGTGGGTGATTCATGTTCTCTCTGGGAACGTGATCATCGCGTCATTTAGGTCGAGACTCAATGAACTCGCAAGAGTGAGAGTCCCCTCATCCACACCCTGATCTAGCGCTCCCCCGGGGGGTGCTACTTCGGCTGGTGGCCAGGGTAACCTGAGGGTTATAGACTGGATCAAGGCGCCGACTATCTGTCCGCGACCCCAGCTCCCTCCTGTGTGACGGTGCCCGCTAGTGAACCTCCGATTCCCGCGAGTCGACCTTCGGGTGGCCCGCGAGTTTCGGTTGAAGCTACAGAGAAAGATGCTATGTCTGTTGTAACATCATAAGGTGGGCTTGGTTCTTCTGGAAGTGACGACTCGTCACAGCTGCCACCTTCTGGTGTGTTATGCTGTGCCTGAGTCTGATCCGGAGATGACGGCCATGCTTTCCTGGGACGATGGGTTTTGGGTAAGGCCGCCGACCCGCGTCCACGGCAAGCCCCAATATCTTTCCTCCCGGACGTGCATGATGAGATCTCGATGTCCTGAAAGACCCCCGTGTCTTTTCAGGACCGTTCGTTGGTCTCATCCGCCTTTCCCCCCTCACGGGGCCGCTGCCCATGGGTACACTGGGGTCCCCCCGGTTGAAGCACTCTGTTGCGATGCTACTGTGTCCTCAGAGTGCTTCCCGGCGCTATCCTAAGCACCCGTCCGAAGCCTGTAGTTCTTTTCGTCTACACTAATCTGTGGTGAATTCCTATAGTGCCACAGGACAGGCAGCCGCCTCACTGCATCCCGTGACCGTTCTGTGGTCTACCTGGCCCAGATGCTCATGGTTTTGCATGAGGGCGGGACTGACTCGAGGCTCTTAATGAGCTACCCAGCGCGCCGCCACTGACCTTGCTCTCCGAGCGACGAAGGTGGCCACGCGCTCTCCGAGTCAGGTGATGTTTACCACTCTGGGGCTGACCGGTCTGATGTGCTGGAGGTCGGCAGATTCGTCTGCTCACCCCCACGCCCCAGGTCGGCCTCTTCGGCGGTGCGGTTGAGTTCTTCTGCCCAATAGTTCTTAACCGCCCGGGAGCAGATTGAGGTTGTTCTGCCGACGGCCCCGCCGTCCGCTCAGGCCCCTCAGTCTGCCAACCACCGAAGGCGCCCTCCCACGGTCACAACCCCGCCCGTTCATCCGGGCTGGCTTGGAAGACCGTGGGGGGATGCCTCAGCCCTCTCCAGCCCCGCCCCCCGCTAGACGCCGGGTTAAGCGACGCTTTTTGAGATGGGCTGCTCAGAGATGGGACTCAGTTCTTTCCAGGAGTTGGTAGCAGGGCCACTCCTTTCCCCGGTGGAGGGCTGGGGAAGAATCCTTATTCAAAAAGAACTGACTCTCTCGTCTCTGAGCACACAGAGTTCTCGGACGCCGCCCACCAGCCGTGCTCTCCTCGTCCCCCTCTGTCCCAGAGTCGGTTGACACGGCGTGCCGCCCACGGGCCGTTTCGTCCCTGTCCCACTCTGTCGCCAGACCCCTGGCAGAGCAGGCCCCCGTGGAACGCTGGTCCTTCCCTGGCCTCCTCTGTGGGCCTCCTCCACTGAGAGATACCAGCTCTCAGTGATATGTGTCGGGTCCCCGCTATGATAACAATAACTTTCTCAAATGTTTACAGAACAAGCGGGAACCCAGTGTGCCTGTATCTTTATCTTTCTCTATTGCTGTTCGATTACATGATAGAAAGTCTAAGGCCCTCAAAAGCCGTACCGCAAACCCATTTAATCTGGTGCCTATTACACGCCAAACCAAGATTGCTGTGGGGACAAAAAGTAAGACTGTTAAGCTAGCACTTTTAAACATCCGCTCACTTAAAAATAAATCACTTCTAGTCAACGACTTAATAACCACATACAACCTGGATTTTATGTTGCTAAATGAAACTTGGCTAGAAGACAGCTGCAGTGCAACAGTCCTCAATGAAACGGCCCCTCCTAACTTTACTTTTATGAGTTTCTGCAGAGCTGTAAGAAGAGGTGGAGGTTTAGCTGCTCTTTTTAAAGCTGTCTATCAATGTAAGCAAATATCATTTGGGAATTACCCGTCTTTCGAATATCTGGGTACTGTGTTAAAAGGTGCTCCACGCATTTTACTTATCATTGTATACAGGCCTCCAAAATACTCTCCAGCCTTTGCTGAAGACTTTACAGAACTGTTATCAACAATTTCCTCAGAGTTTGACCGTTTTGCTATTGCTGGAGATTTTAACATTCACATAGATATTGCAGAAACCAATATGGCAAAAGAAATCAAAACTGTTTTAAAAACTTTTGATCTGACTCAGCATGTACATGGACCCACACATAATCGTGGACACACTCTAGATTTACTTATCAGTAAGGGTCTAAACATTTCATCGATTGTTATTAAGGACGTAGCACTGTCTGATCATTTTTGTATTTTCTTTGATATATTGATCTCTCCTGCCATTGAAGCTAGATCTGTGTCTGTCAAGAAGAGATGCTTAAATGAGAACACTAGTGTACTATTTATGAAGGTTATATCTTTAACACCAAGCATATCTGCTGACTCTGTTGATTTTCTCCTTGATTCTTTTAACTCAAAAGTTAAGAGTGTAATTGATGATATTGCTCCTGTGAAAGTCAGGAAGAAGAATGGCAGACAGAAAGCACCTTGGAGAAACTCAACAGCAGTGCAAAATATGAAAAGACAATGCAGAAAAGCAGAGCGCATGTGGCGGAAGACAAAACTTGTAGTCCATTATAACATCTACAAAGACAACATCCATGCTTTCAATAAGGAACTAGGCAAAGCTAGACAGACTTTCTTCTCAAATATTATAAACAGCAATATAAACAACACACGCACTCTTTTTGCTACTGTAGAGAGACTGACAAACCCCCCAAGCCAGATTCCCAGTGAAATGCTCTCAGAGAGCAAGTGCAGTGAGTTTGCTTCTTTCTTCTCTGAGAAAATCAATAATATCAGAAAGGTGATCAGCACATCCTTGAGCCGCACTGGGGTCAGACAGATCACACAACAGCCTGAGAAAGTAGTCACTATGTCTGATTTCAAAGAAATTGATGGCAAAATTTTGGAAGAAATCGTACAGCACCTTAAAACATCAACCTGCGCCCTTGACGCACTTCCCACATCTTTCTTCAAAACTGTGTTACACAGCCTAAAAGCAGATCTCCTAGAAGTGGTAAATGCCTCACTTCTCTCTGGGACTTTTCCAAACTCCCTGAAAACTGCAGTTGTCAAGCCCCTCCTGAAAAAGAGCAATCTGGATAAGACCATATTAAACAACTATAGACCGATCTCAAATCTTCCTTTCATAGGCAAGATCATTGAAAAAGCTGTCTTCAATCAGCTGAACAAATTCTTCAGCTCGAATGGATACTTTGACTACTTTCAATCTGGTTTCCGACCGCATCACAGCACAGAGACAGCGCTCATAAAGATAATAAACGATATTCGCTTAAATACTGACACAAGCAAATTATCAGTTCTAGTACTACTCGACCTCAGTGCTGCATTTGACACTGTCGATCACAACATACTTCTTGACAGGCTGGAAAACTGGGTCGGGCTTTCTGGGATAGTCCTAAAATGGTTCAGGTCATACTTAGAAGGGAGAGGTTATTATGTGACTATAGGAGAGCATAAGTCTGAGTGGACATCTATGACATGCGGAGTCCCTCAAGGCTCAATTCTTGCGCCACTCTTATTCAACCTGTACATGCTCCCGATGAGCCAAATAATGAGAAATAACCAAATATCTTACCACAGCTATGCAGACGACACACAGCTCTACTTAGCCCTATCGCCTAACGATTACAGCCCCATTGACTCCCTTTGCCAATGCATTGATGAAGTAAACAATTGGATGTGCCAAAACTTTCTTCAGTTAAACAAAGACAAAACTGAAGTCATTGCGTTTGGAAACAAAGATGAAGTTCTCAAGGTGAACGCTTACCTTGAGTCTAGGGGTCAAACAACTAGAAATCAAGTCAGGAATCTGGGTGTGTCTCTAGAGTCAGACCTTAGTTTCAGTAGTCATGTCAAAGCAATAACTAAATCAGCATACTATCATCTGAAAAATATTGCAAGAATTAGATGCTTTGTTTCCAGTCAAGACTTAGAGAAACTTGTGCATGCTTTCATCACCAGCAGGGTGGATTATTGTAATGGTCTCCTCACTGGCCTTCCTAAAAAGACCATTAGACAGTTGCAGCTCATACAGAACGCTGCTGCCAGGATTCTGAGCAGAACCAGAAAATATGAACACATCACACCAGTCCTCAGGTCTTTACACTGGCTGCCAGTTACATATAGAATTGATTTTAAAGTCTTATTACTGGTATATAAATCATTCAATGGCCTAGGACCTCAATACATTGCAGATATGCTCACTGAATATAAACCCAACAGATCACTCAGATCACTAGGATCACATCAGCTAGAAATACCAAGGGTTCACTCTAAGCATGGTGAGTGTGCTTTTAGCTACTATGCCAGCCGTAGCTGGAACCAGCTTCCAGAAGAGATCAGATGTGCTCCTACAGTAGTCACATTCAAATCCAGACTCAAAACACATCTGTTTACCTATGCATTTACTGAATGAGCACTGTGCCACTGCTCGTCCGACTGTTTGTACTGTATTTTATTTAATGTTTTAATTATTCTGATCTTATTTGATTATTTCTGTATTTTATCTTTTATTCTAAACGGTTTTAATTTTTCTGATTTCTTTTGTTTTAATTTCTTCTATGTAAAGCACTTTGAATTACCATTGTGTATGAAATGTGCTATATAAATAAACTTGCCTTGCCTTGCCTTGCCTCTGTCAGGGCGCGGATGTTAACTGCGCCCCCACACCGGATCGCTATGCCGTCCACGTCCGGGCCAGTTACTCCGCTTCGCTGCCCCTCCGGGGGGACGCCGGTGGTCCGCATGACCCCGCTGGTGCAGTTCCTAGAAGCCTGGCTAGAGCTTCCCCAACTGTCCCGCTGGGTCGCCCGCACCATCCGGTTCGGCTATGCGATTCAGTTTGCACGGTCTCCTCCCCGATACAGGGGAGTCCGCTCCACTTTGGTTGGTGGCAACGCCCCGGTCATGCGAGCAGAGATTGCCACTCTGCTGGCGAAGGGTGCAATCGAGACTGTCCCTCCAGCTGAGATGAAGTCCGGCTTTTACAGCCCTTACTTCATTGTCCCCAAGAAAACCGGTGGGTTACGACCAATCCTGGACCTGCGAGTATTGAATCGCTCCCTTCTCAGGAGGCCGTTCAAAATGCTCACCGTCAAACGCATTTTCGAGTGTGTGCGGCCCCAGGATTGGTTTGCAGCGATCGACCTGAAGGACGCCTACTTTCATGTCTCCATTCTCCCTCGTCACAGACCGTTCCTCCGGTTTGCTTTCGAGGGACAGGCATATCAGTACGCGGTTCTCCCGTTCGGGCTAGCCCTGTCTCCTCGCGTCTTCACGAAGGTCGTCGAGGCAGCCCTTGTTCCCCTTCGGGTTCACGGGGTTCGCATCCTGAACTATCTCGACGACTGGCTGATTATAACTCACTCTCGAGACCAGGTTTGCGAACACAGGGACCTTGTGCTCCGGCACCTAGCCCGTCTGGGCCTTCGGGTCAACTGGGAGAAGAGCAAACTTTGCCCCGTGCAGAGGATCTCTTTTCTCGGTATGGACATCGACTCGGTCGCCATGTCCACGCAGCTTACGAGCGAGCGCGCGCAGTCACTGCTGACTTGTCTGAGACAAATACAGGGCAAGAAAGTGGTTCCACTGAAACATTTTCAGAGGCTCCTGGGGCATATGGCATCTGCAGCCGCGGTCATGCCGCTCGGATTGCTTCATATGAGACCGCTTCAGCTTTGGCTTCGCGACCGAGTCCCGAGGTGGGCATGGCAACAAGGCAAGCTCCAAGTTCCAGTGACTTCGAGCTGCCGTCAGACCTTCACCCCGTGGTTGAACCTCAGTTTTCTCAGGGCTGGTGTCCCCCTGAGACGAGTGTCGAGGCATGTTGTTGTCTCAACAGATGCCTCCACCACGGGCTGGGGCGCCATGTGCAATGGTCATGCTGCCGCGGGCTCCTGGACAGGACCCCAGCGCCTATGGCATGTCAATTGCCTCGAGTTGCTGGCAGTACGCCTTGCTCTGCACCGCTTCCGAGCGCTGCTCATGGGTCAACACGTACTAGTCCGATCAGACAATACCGCCACAGTAGCGTACATCCACCATCAAGGTGGTCTACGCTCCCGCCGTATGTCGCAACTCGCTCGCCACCTCCTCTTATGGAGTCAGAAGCATCTGAGGTCCCTTCGTGCTATTTACATTCCCGGAGCCCTGAACCGTGCTGCCGACGAGCTGTCACGGCTTCAGCCCCTCCCTGGAGAATGGCGACTCCATCCCCAGTCGGTCCAGCTGATTTGGGACCAGTTTGGCGACGCACAGATAGATCTGTTTGCCTCCCGCGACTCATCCCATTGCGCCCAGTTTTATTCTCTGACCGAGGGCACGCTCGGCACGGATGCACTGGCGCACAGCTGGCCGCGGGGCCGCAAGTATGCGTTTCCCCCAGTGAGCCTTCTTGCGCAGCTCCTGCGCAAGGTCAGGGAGGACGAGGAGCAAGTCCTTCTGGTGCGCCGTACTGGCCCACCCGGACTTGGTTCTCCGAACTAGTGCTCCTCGCGACAGCACCTCCTTGGCCAATTCCTCTGAGGAAGGACCTCCTTTCTCAGGGACGGGGCACCCCCCTCGTCCCGATCTTTGGAACCTCCACGTGTGGCTCCTCGACGGGACGAGGCAGGTTTGAGTACCCTACCACCTGCGGTGGTGGCTACCATCACTTCCGCTAGAGCGTCGTCCACGAGACATGCCTACGCGTTGAAGTGGAACCCCTTCGTCAATTGGTGCTCTTCTCGCCGAGAAGACCCCCGGAGTTGTTCGATCAGTTTCGTGCTTTCCTTCCTTCAAGATGGGTTGGAGCGAAGGCTGTCTCCCTCCACCCTCAAAGTTTATGTTGCCGCTATTGCCGCTCACCACGACTTAGTGGAAGGTAAGTCCATAGGGAAGCACGACCTGATCGTCAGGTTCCTGAGGGGGGCGAGGAGACTGAATCCTCCTCGCTCTCCTCTCGTTCCCTCTTGGGACCTCTCAGTGGTCTTAAGTGCCCTGCAGAGTGCTCCCTTTGAGCCTTTGCAATCAGTGGAGCTTAAGTTCCTGTCAATGAAGACAGTGCTCCTGATTGCATTGGCCTCTCTCAAGAGGGTCGGGGACCTGCACGCATTCTCCGTTGACGAAGCGTGCCTGGAATTCGGGCCGGCCGGTTCTCACGTGATCCTGAGACCCCAGCTTGGATATGTGCCCAAGGTTCCTACCACTCCCTTCCGGGACCAGGTGGTGAACCTGCAAGCGCTGCCCTCGGAGGAGGCAGACCCAGCCTTGGCCCTGCTCTGTCCAGTACGCGCTCTCCGCACTTATGTAGACAGGACGCAGTGTTTCAGGACCTCAGACCAGCTCTTTGTCTGTTATGGTGGGAAGCTGAAGGGAAAGGCTCTCTCAAAGCAGAGGTTGTCCCACTGGATAGTGGACACCATTGCTTTGGCTTACCAGCAGCAAGGCCGACCGTGCCCCCTTGGTGTGACCGCCCACTCCACCCGGAGTGTGGCATCCTCCTGGGCGCTGGCGCATGGTGCCTCGCTAGCAGACATCTGCAGAGCTGCAGGCTGGGCGACACCTAACACATTCGCCAGATTCTATAATCTCTGAGTGGAGCCAGTGTCCTCTCGTGTTCTCGCTTCAAAGAGCTAGTTCCGGACCCGCTCAGGTGTCTTCCCTTGCTCGCCATTCCACTCCGCGGACTGGATACGTGCGATATTCTGCTCAGGTGAGCTTCTCCGAAAGCCCTGAGTTCCTCCAGCACCCCTGATGCTAGCGCCAGTGTCTATTGCCTGGGCGTCGGCTAGGTGCCTCCGTGTGCATGGTCCCTCCCATGAGCTACCCCCACACGTGTATTTCCACTGTAAGCCTCTTTGAGCATGTGTCTTTCCCTCAGCAAGCCACCTTGCCACCCCTGAGGTTGAAATATTCCACCTGCGGCTGGACACCTCAGAGTTTCTCCATATGTTTCCTTCGGGTCATATGTGTATTTTCAAATGCCCCCCCCCCCCCCCCCACTGGGTTGGTGATATTTGCATATTTCCCCTTAAAAGCTTGGGATATGCTTCCCAGTGTACCTTGGTATTCCTGTGCTAAATAGGAGTCCTTCGTCCTAAATATCTCGAGGGCTCAGATTTACGCAGGGCACTGGAAGACAGCTGTGAAGGTGGCGTGATTAGACTGGTAACCCCATTTCGTCGTCATTCCGACGTAACTCGGAGTGACCACGAAAGGGAACGTCTCGGTTACGTATGTAACCCTCGTTCCCTGAGTAGGGAACGGAGACGTTACGTCTTCCTGCCACTTCCGCTGTACCGCGGGGATCGCCTGAGTTCAGTCTTGGCTCCTCAGCGAAGAAACATATCTGCATGTTGCCGGCGTCCTCCTTTTATACCAACGAGGTGGGGCGGAGTACGTCATGCAAATTCCGCAGACCCATGGCATTTCTTTGCCATTGGCTCGTTTTTGTATACTCGAAGTCGATAGGTGTTCTAAGCGAAACCCCATTTCGTCGTCATTCCGACGTAACGTCTCCGTTCCCTACTCAGGGAACGAGGGTTACATACGTAACCGAGACGTTTCCTTCCCTATGGAATCACAATAATCTCTCCAGTATGTCTTTTTTGCATGCTTAATGTCCTTCTAGCCTTTGCTCTCTCTCTCTGATATTCTATTACTGCTTCTGGTGTCAATGTTCTTTTCAGCATTTTAAATGCTTTATTCCTGTTTTTAATTGAATTATTGCATTCATCGTTCCACCACGTAACATCTTTATTCCTCCTATTTCCTATTTACTTTTGGTATACTTTCCTCTGCTGCTTTGACCAAACTTAAACTTAGTTTCTCTGTACATTTATCAATATCCTCTGTACTATAACTAATTCATTCTAACTCACATATTTTATTATACTTCTCCCAATCAGCTTTCTCAAATTTCCATCTATGTTGTTTTATCATCATGCTCCTTTGCATTTCTAATCCTACCGAGCAAAATATTGGAAAATGGTCACTCCCAACTGATGACTGCTCTAGCACCTCCCATTGACATTTCACTGCTATCGATGCTGAAACTATTGTTAGATCTACGCACAATTCTATGTTTCCTGATGTCGAACCTTGTCCCATCATCATTTAAGCATCAATAAATTGTCCTCCGTACATTCTTCCACCACTGTGACATTTTTATCTGAGTGTGGACTTCCCCATACCACACTATATGCATTAAAGTCCCTGCACCATATCACTATACCTTCTTCTTTACTCCAAATATTATTTAATTCCATTAACGATATTTGTTCACATGGATTGTAATAGTTTATTATTGTTACTTTTCTTAATGATTTCCACACTTCCACCTTAATGCTTTCATATTGTGTTTCTACCTTTACTTTCCTATAAGTCACCCCATTCTTTATAAACGCAGTCAGACTCCTAGCATTCCTTTGTACTATCCTACATGTCATATTATTTGTTTAACCTTAGTCTGTCTGGGGAAATATTCTCAGATTGCCCTAGAAGGGTCTGAATTTTCTCAACTGATACTTCATTTATACCCAGCTGACGAGCTGCGGCAGATACAATGATTTTCAATTTCTCTGTTCTTTTATTTGTTTGTGCAGTACAGTTGATTACTTCAGCAATCAATGCAATGAAGCTTACTTTGCTAATCATAAGCATACTTGCATCTACATTTGGATTATACCTCTCTGTTCCCCTGTTTGGGGTTTCAATTGCATTAGACCTTCTATGAATCATCCTATTTCCTTGCTCATTTTGAACCTTCTTTACTGCTTGTGCATATGAAACATTATGCTCTGCTTTGTACTTAATTGCTTCCACGGCTTGTTTTTGTGCTATACATCCTAAATATGCGGCACTATGAGGACCTTCACAGTTGCAACACTTAGGTTCAACTAGATCCCCACATTTTCTATAACCGTGTTCACCTCCACATATACAACAACGCTTCTTTCCCTTGCATACTTCTGCTACATGGCCTAATCTTTGGCAATTGAAACATCTCAATGCAGCTTGCTCTAAAAGGTCTAAATGGGTGGCACACATATCCCATTTTAACTTTTTCTGGTAGCAGTTTCCCATTCAATGTTATCATAACTGTTGTACTTGACTCTTTTCCCATTTCTGTTCGATTCGATGTCAATCTTTTCACATCTATCACCTTTTCACTCATTAACTGATTTCTTAATATCTCATCTGATGAAGACATTGGAACTCCAGTAATCACTCCTTTACTGCCATTCACCTCGCTAGGCACATGACATTTAACTCCTCCTCCAAACTCTTTCATTTTAGTCAACATATCTTGTTGTTTTTTGTTCATACAAATCACAATCACCTGATTATTGGTTAAGTATCTGGCTGGTTTTATTTCCCCAACAGCTTTTCTAAGTATCTTTGTTATTCTCATTCCACCCATTGTCTCAAACATCAAGACAGCTTTGTACTCATCCTCCTTCCTCATCGTTTTACTCCTCCCTTCTCTTCCTCTGGCGAACTCCTCAGAGTCTGATCCTCTATCTTTGTGTTTCTGAGACATCTGCTCAACCTGAGTCCAGTCTTCAGAATTCATGTTATTTGAATCATCCTCTTCATCTAAATTACCCCCTTCACTCTCTCCATTCACACCACAGCTGTCGCTTAACCTCCCATGCTGTCTTTCCTTCGCACCGCATGCTGAGATGCAAGACGCAGTACACACCATCTCCTACTCTTATTCTTCTTCAATTGCCGGTTAGCAACTATTTCTTGTACATTACCGCCACCACTGGACTAGAGTAAGGAACGTCTCGGTTACGTATGTAACCCTCGTTCCCTGAGTAGGGAACGGAGACGTTACGTCGGATGACGACGAATGCGGTTTCGCTAAGAACACCTATCGACTTCGAGTATACAAAAACGAGCCAATGGCAAAGAAATGCCATGGGTCTGCGGAATTTGCATGACGTAACTCCGCCCCACCTCGTGGGTATAAAAGGAGGACACCGGCAACATGCAGTTATGTTTCTTCGCTGAGGAGCCAAGACTGAGCTCAGGCGATCCCCACGGTACAGCGGAAGTGGCAGGAAGACGTAACGTGTCCGTTCCCTACTCAGGGAATGAGGGTTACATACGTAACCGAGACGTTCACTTTCGTTGTCACTCCGAGTTACGTCGGATGACGACGAATGGGGTTATCAGTCTAATCACGCCACCTTCACAGCTGTCTTCCAGTGCCCTGCGTAAATCTGAGCCCTTGAGAGACTTTGGACGAAGGACTCCTATTTAACACAGGAATACCAAGGTACACTGCGAGGCATATCCCAAGTTAGAGGAAATATGCAATTAACACCAACCCAGAGGGGGGGGGGGGGGCATTTGGAAATACACATATGACCCGAAGGAAACATATGGAGAATACTGAGGTGTCCAGCCGCAGGTGGAATATTTAAACCTCAGGGGTGGCAAGGTGGCTTGCCAAGGGAAAGACACATGCTCAGAGAGGCTTACAGTGGAAATACACGTGTGGGGGTAGCTCTGGGGAGGGACCATGCACACGGGAGGCACCTAGCCGACGCACAGGCAATAGTCACTGGCGCTAGCATCAGGGGTGCTGGAGGAACTGAGGGCTTGCGGAGAAGCTCACCTGAGGAGAATATCGCACGTATCCAGTCCGTGGAGTGGAATGGCGAGCAAGCGAAGACACCTGAGCGGGTCCAGTACTAGCTAGTTGAAGCGAGTACATGAGAGGACACAGGCTCCACTCGGAGATTGTAGAATCTGGCGAATGTGTTAGGTGTCGCCTAGCCTGCAGCTCTGCAGATGTCTGTTAGCGAGGCGCCATGCGCTAGAGCCCAAGAGGATACCACACTCCGGGTGGAGTGGGCAGTCACACCAAGGGGGCACGGTCGACCTTGCTGCTGGTATGCCAAAGCAGTGGTGTCCACTATCCAGTGAGACAACCTCTGCTTGGAGAGAGCCTTTCCCTTCAGCTTCCCACCATAGCAGACAAAGAGCTGGTCTGAGGTCCTGAAACACTGCGTCCTGTCTACATAGGCGCGGAGAGCGCGTTGTGGACAGAGCAGTGACAAGGCTGGGTCTGCCTCCTCCAAGGGCAGCGCTTGCAGGTTCACCACCTGGTCCCGCAAGGGAGTGGTAGGAACCTTGGGCACATATCCAAGCCGAGGTCTCAGGATCACGTGAGAGTAAGCCGGCCCGAATTCCAGGCACGCTTCGTCAACGGAGAATGCTTGCAGGTCCCCGACCCTCTTGAGAGAGGCCAATGCAACCAGGAGCGCTGCCTTCATTGACAGGAACTTAAGCTCCACTGATTGCAGAGGCTCAAAGGGAGCACTCTGCAGGGCAGTTAGAACCACTGCGAGGTCCCAAGAGGGAACGAGAGGAGGGCGAGGAGGATTCAGTCTCCTCGCTCCCCTCAAGAACCTGACGATCAGGTCGTGCTTCCCTAAAGATTTACCTTCCACCAAGTCATGGTGTGCGGCAATAGCGGCAAAATAAACTTTGAGGGTGGAGGGAGACAGCCTTCGCTCCAACCCATCTTGAAGGAAGGAAAGCACGAGACTGGCCGAACACCTCCGGGGGGCTTCTCGGCGAGAAGAGCACCAGTTGACAAAGAGGTTCCACTTCAACGCGTAGGCGTGTCTCGTGGACGACGCTCTAGCGGAAGTGAGGGTAGCCACCCCCGCTGGTGGTAGGGTACTCAAACCTGTCTCGTCCCGTCCAGGAGCCACACGTGGAGGTTCCAAAGATCGGGACGAGCATGCCACAGGGTGCCCCGTCCCTGAGAAAGGAGGTCCTTCCTCAGAGGAATTGCCCAAGGAGGTGCTGTCGCGAGGAGCACCAGTTCGGAGAACCAAGTCCGGGTGGGCCAGTACTGCGCAGCCAGAAGGACCTGCTCCTCGTCCTCCTTGACCTTGCGCAAGACCTGCGCGAGAAGGCTCACTGGGGGAAACGCATATTTGCGGCCCCGCGGCCAGCTGTGCGCCAGAGCATCCGTGCCGAGCGTGCCCTTGGTCAGGGAATAATACTGGTCGCAATGGGTCGAGTCGTGGGAGGCAAACAGATCTATCTGTGCGTCCCCGAACTGGTCCCAAATCAGCTGAACCAACTGGGGATGGAGTCGCCATTCTCCGGGGAGGGGCTGAAGCCGTGAGAGCTCGTCGGCTGCACAGTTCAGGGCTCCGGGAATGTAAATGGCTCGAAGGGACCTCAGATGCTTCTGACTCCATAAGAGGAGGTGGCGAGCGAGTTGCGACATACAGCGGGAGCGTAGACCACCTTGATGGTTGATGTACGCTTTAGTGGCGGTATTGTCTGATCGGACTAGTACGTGTTGACCCTTGAGCAGCGCCCGAAAGCAGTGCAGGGCAAGGCGTACTGCCAGCAACTCGAGGCAATTGACATGCCATAGGCGCTGGGGGTCCTGTCCAGGAGCCCGCGGCAGCATGTCCATTGCACATGGCGCCCCAGCCCGTGGTGGAGGCATCTGTTGAGACAACAACATGCCGGGAAACTCGTTCCAGGGGGACACCTGCCCTGAGAAAACTGAGGTTCAACCACGGGATAAAGGTCTGACGGCAGGTCGGAGTAACTGATACTCAGAGCGTGCCTTGTTGCCATGCCCACCTCGGGACTCGGTCGCGAAGCCAAAGCTGAAGCGGTCTCATATGAAGCAATCCGAGCGCCGTCACCGCGGCTGCAGATGCCATATGCCCCAGGAGCCTCTGAAAATGTTTCAGTGGAACCGCACTCTTGCCCTGAA
This sequence comes from Meda fulgida, assembly GCA_030578275.1. Classification (NCBI taxonomy): domain Eukaryota; kingdom Metazoa; phylum Chordata; class Actinopteri; order Cypriniformes; family Leuciscidae; genus Meda; species Meda fulgida. The sequence continues at coordinate 14,550,291 of CM060634.1, forward strand.
TTTGTCTCAGACAAGTCAGCAGTGACTGTGCGCCCTCGCTCGTAAGCTGCGTGGACATGGCGACCGAGTCGATGTCCATACCGAAAAAAGAGATCCTCTGCACGGGGCAAAGTTTGCTCTTCTCCCAGTTGACCCGAAGGCCCAGACGATTTAGGTGCCGGAGCACAAGGTCCCTGTGTTCGCAAACCTGGTCTCGAGAGTGAGCTAGGACAGTCAGTCACCGAGATGCGATGATGCGATCCCATGGAGGAACAAGGGCTGCCTCGACGACCTTCGAGAAGACGCGAGGAGACAGGGCTAGCCCGAAAGGGAGAACCGCGTACTGGTATGCCCGCCCCTCGAAGCAAACCGGAGGAACGGTCTGTGTCGAGGAAGAATGGAGACATGAAAGTAGGCGTCCTTCAGGTCGATCGCTGCAAACCAATCCTGGGGCCGAACACATTCGAAAATGCGTTAGGCGGTGGGCATCTTGAACGGCATCCTGTGAAGGGAGCGGTTCAACAAGCGCAAGTCCAGGATCGGTCATAACCCACCGGTTTTCTTGGGGACAATGAAGTAAGGGCGGTGGAAGCCGGACCTCATCTCGGCTGGAGGGACAGTCTCGATTGCACCCTTCGCCAGCAGGGTGGCAATCTCTGCTCTCATGATAAGGGCATTGCCACCGACCAGAGTGGAGCGGACTCCCCTGTAGCGGGGAGGAGACCGTGCGAACTGAATCGCATAGCCGAGCCGATAGTTCGTGCGACCCAGCGAAACAGACAGGGAAGCTCTAGGCAGGCTCCCAAGAACTGTGCCAGCGGAGTCAACTAACCACCGACGTCCCCTCGGTGGTGCAGCGAAGCGGAATGACCGGCCCAGAGGTGGACGGCATAGCGGCCCAGAGTGGGGGCACGGTCATAACCGCACCCTGACAGAGGAGGCCAGGGAAGGACCAGCGTTCCGCGGGGGCCTGCTCTGCCAGGGGTCTGGCGACAGAGGGGGATGAGAGCGGTACGGTCCAGGGACGGCACACACTGTCATCCGGCTCTGAGACAGAGGGGGACGAGGGGTGCACGGCTCGGAGGCGGCGCACCGTGTCGTCCGGAACTCTGTATACTCAGAGACGAGAGAGTCAGTTCTTCCTGAATAAGGATTCTTCCCCAGCCCTCCACCGGGGAAAGGAGTGGCCCTGCTACCAACTCCTGGAAAGAACTGAGTCCCATCTGTGAGCAGCCCATCTCAAAAGTGCCGCTTAACCCGGCGTTTAGCGGGGGGCGGGGCTGGAGAGGGCTGAGGCATCCCCCCACGGTCTTCCAAAGCCAGCCCGGGTGAACGGGCGGGGTTGGAACCGTGGGAGGGCGCCTTCGGCGGTTGGCAGACTGAGGGACCTGAGCGGACGGCGGGGCCGTCGGCAGAATAACCTCAATCTGCTCCCGGGCGGTTGAGAACTGTCGGGCAGAAGTACTCAACCACACCGCCGAAGAGGCCGACCTGGGATATGGGGGTGTCGAGCAGACGAGTCCGCCGACATCCTGCACATCAGACCGGTCAGCCCCAGAGTGGTAAACATCACCTGACTCGGAGAGCGCACGGCCACCTTCATCGCTCGGAGAGCAAGGTCAGTGGCGGCGCGCTTTTTGGTAGCTCATTAAAGAGCCTCGAGTCAGTCCCGCCCTCATGCATAACCATGAGCATCTGGGTCAGGTAGCCCACAGAATGGTCATGGGAAGCAGTGAGGCGGCTGCCTGTCCTGTGGCACTATAGGATTTCGCCACAGATTAGTGTAGACGAAAAGAACTACAGGCTTCGGACGGGTGCTTAGGATTGCGCCGGGAAGCACTCTGAGGACACAGTAGCATCGCAACAGAGCGTTCAACCGGGGGGACCCCAGTGTACCATGGGCAGCGGCCCCGTTGAGGGGGGAAAGGCGGATGAGACCAACGAGCGGCCCTGAGAAGACACGGGGGTCTTTCAGGACGTTGAGATCTCATCATGCATGTCCGGGAAGAAAGATATTGGGGTTTGCCGTGGACGCGGGTCGGCGGCCTCACCCAAAAACCAATCGTCCCAGGACAGTATGGCCGTCATCTCCGGATCAGACTCAGGCACAGCCATAGCACACCAGAAGGTGGCAGCTGTGACGAGTCGTCACTTCCAGAAGAATAAAGCCCACCTAGTGATGCTGCTACAGACATAGCACCATCCTCTGTAGCTTTCAAATGAAAACACACGGGCCACCCGAAGATAGACTCGTGGAATCACCTGATCGCTAGCGGGCACCGTCATTGAAGAGGGGGGCTGGGGTCACGGACACAGAGTCGGCGCCTTTTTCCAGACCATCACCCTCAGGTCACCCTGGCCACCAGCCGAAAATCGGGGGGTGGATGAAGGGACTCTCACTCTTGCGAGTTCACCGAGTCTCGACCTAAATGACGCGATCTCTCCCACAGAGAGAACATGAATCACCCACGAGCGCTGTACAAGCATGATCAAAGCCCAAACACACTAGACAGCGCTCGTGCCCATCAGAGTCCGATACCAATCTGCCGCAACCACAAATGCACGGGCGAGCCGTCTTTAAAAAGACGTGCCGCGTGCGAGCTCTTTTGTGAGAGGAGAAAAAAACTCCGCGATGTTGAAGCGAGCGGGGAGAAAGACACTCACAGGCAGATCCCTGCACAGATCAGCAGGCAATGTGAACTCGCTGCAGATCGCCATCACACCAACACCGGAGAGAATGGCTCGTCTCGTAGAGCGAAGTCAGAAATGGCTGTGGAGTGAAGAGATACTCTTGGCTCCGAAGTGAAAACATAACTGCATGTTGCCGGCGTCCTCCTTTTATACCCACGAGGTGGGGCGGAGTTACGTCATGCAAATTCCGCAGACCCATGGCATTTCTTTGCCATTGGCTCGTTTTTGTATACTCGAAGTCGATAGGTGTTCTAAGCGAAACCCCATTCGTCATCATCCGTCGTAACTCGGAGTGACAACGAAAGGGAACGGGAGTTACTAAATATACTGTTAGTAACTGGGAGTTACTAACTATTTGGTCTCACAGATCCATAGTTATATTCATAACTTACGTTTTTTGTGTTTTCTGCTCGTCTCTTTTTCTGTTCTCTTCTCTCCTTCATTGATTCTGCTTGTAAACAGGCTTATTAAGGCTGAGATGACTCCATATTCAATATACACAGATTAGCCCTCATTTATCAAAAGTGCGTACACCAAATTTCCAGCGTACACCCAAAACTACGGTGACTTTGAGATTTATCAATATGGACGTTGGCGTACGGCACGCTCAAATCCTACGCCAGCTCAGGAGGTGGTGTACGCACGTTTTGAGTTAGTCCGGAAATGCGCAGTAAAACAACACCACAAAACGCACTGACAAACTAAAAGATATGATATTATGACCCACTGTAAACAAAAAACAAAAAAAACAACTTAGTAATTATAAACTTCAGTGTTTATTTTTGTGCAACATATGGACTTCAATGTTTAATTTGTGTGACTTTACCAAAGCATTTGATTTGTAGGCATATGTATTCCTTCAGTTGCGAGCCTGTGCGCTTTAACTGACGTTTCAGGGTTAGGTCCGGCAGGTGCGCACGGACTGGGTTCAGTAATGAAAGGCTTTCAATGACCAAAAAATAATTCAGACAAAATAATAAAAATGACATTCTTCTTCTAAATAACAATAAGCGTCATTAATAATACAAATCAATAATTGCATGACAATTTGTAATATTCTTCTTATTATAATAAGAATATTACAAAATTGTCATGCAATAATGTGAATGGTACTCCACATCATCATCACTATTGTACACCCCAGTACAAGTGACGTGATACGAAATTAAACGCTATAATTAGGCTTGTTTGAGATGCGCCTTGCCTCGCCTGAAATGTAGTCGAGAGTAGGCGGCTGCAGTGAGAGGAGCAGTGAAAAAAGCGCAGGCAAGCCGGACAGATCGCTCTTCTCGCAGTGGATATGACATGTGAGATCAAAGGCAGATATCGCGGGATTCACGGGATTCACACTCGTGCACGGTGTTGCTAATAAACTGGATGTAATTTAAGTTTTGTTGCTTGAATATGAAAATAAATATAATGAACAAGACACCCAAAGTACTTATTTAATTCCATTTTAAATAGGCCTACATGTTTATGAATCATTTTTTCTTTAATACAGATGTTTTTTTTTTTTTAATTACATCACATAGATCGCACTGTCAGAGAGTTTGGGGATATCCACACATAATTTATACACATAAAACATGATATCAGAGTTTTAAAATCAAACATTTTAAAAGAGAACAATACATCACGGTTGTTTAAACCAATGAGCATTAAGTTGTGCCGTCAGCAAGTCGTTTCCCATCATGCTTTTGATCAGCGCAGTCGGTGGAGAGCAACTGCGCGCGACTGCAGAATCCGACACGCGCGCCTTGCGGTCGCGAGAGTTTTTTGACACACGTCAGCATGACATCAGAGCAAGGCGGACCGCACTCGGACACATTTCTAACCGGCATGCATCTCGCGCTGATCACCGGTGATCGATTCTGCGCAGATTTTGCTCATCTCAAACAAGCCTATTGTTTCAAAACACGTGCTGTAAAAAAAATGCATTGTGATAGGTCATTTCGGCTCCACGTCGGAGAAGTTTCTATTCTTTGCCGTCTTCCGTGTGTCCATGGCGTAAAATAAAGGCGTGGGGGAAGCCGAGACTTGAATTTACAGGGGCGTGTTATTCTACTGACGATCGTTTTCAGCCGCTGCATTTATCAAGGGCAGGTATTACGTACACCTGGATTTCAAAGGCACGCACAGCTTCATAAATCAGGCGGTGAGAGGAGTGTAAGCATAATCTTACGCCAACATATACGCCCGTTTCTACGCAAGAATTATAAATGAGGGCCATTTTGTGGCTCAGATAAGGTCCAGTTCTGGTTCCACAATGTTGTTATCTGGGAACCCGATTAGGTTATTCGTAGAGCTTCTTGGAAGTGGGCGACTCTCTGATTGGTGGAATTCTTCACAGCATTTAATAATGCGGGCTGACAGCTTCAACAGAAAACCATCAATACCAACCTTTTAGCTCATAGTATGTCATTAATAATTTATGTTATCGTTACAAATCAATTACCCCATAAAGAAAATGATTTTTTTACAGAACTGTTGCACTCTATTGTTTTTGTGTGGAGATAGACCTTCGCGGAGCTTCCCAAGCTTTAGAAACAGACGATAAAGTCCCGCCCTTACCTTCACATTATTTTTGGTAGTGGGCCACATAGCAACCCCCCTCTCCATGTCCCTGTGTTAAAATTATGTGCTGGTCTCTTTATGCCCAAACACAGTCAGCATATTAGTCATTATTAATGTGCTCTGATCAGTTTGGTCTTGTCCAGTATCACTGAAACCTGGGTCGTCTTGTAAAAGTACTGAAGCGGGACACAGAGAGCTGGTCATGGAGCTGCTAGATTATATTACATCCAATGATAGACTTATGTTATTCAGTGTGTTCTTAAAGATCAAAATTCTTCGCAATATTTTGGTCGATTTGAATATAATGTTTATCTAAAAGCTCCAGTCAAGTCATATCTAAATGTTCTTCTCTGTTCATCTAGAAGGCCTCTTGCTTTAGTCAGTATTGACAGAATTGTATTAAGACTAGAGTTTTGCAAAAAGAGTGCATGCTAATTGCAAATGGTGTCTAACTACCTGAACTTGTTTAAAGTTTTGCCAAAATGGATTTATTTGACAAATATGTTTAGCCACTGACTGAGCATTTGGTTCAGAGAATGAGGTTTAGTGTTTTAGCAATTGAGAAAAACTGCAAGTGTTTTGGTAGTTTTAATGCAGTTTGAAAGTGACGACAACTGCTGTGCAAGCTGAAAGGTGGCATCTCTTTTGCAAAGAGTTTTGAAAAGTACTGAGAAAAATGCCCTAGTGATTGTAAAACCTGTAAAAGGCTTCAGAATAAAATCCAGATATTGGTTGGGTTAGGGGTCATATTGGTTTAATATTTGATAGAACTACAAATGTGTTTAGCTTTTTAATCAGACTAACTCCTGACTATATTACAAAATTAACCTGGCTTTTGGCTCCACCCAGTGGAAACAGCAGCAATAATTTATAGTCATATTTTTTCCCTCTCTCTCTCTCTTTGGTGGATTACATTTTGTTTTTCCTGTACTTGTTTCAGTGTCTAGGGCCATCAGTAGACACTGGTGTACTTTATTTTCTGCAGTCCAAAGACGACTTTAAGAATGCTTCCTCTGCTACAAACCAAAATCCAATGACCATTATTGCTCACTTCAGAAAAAAAAGAGAAAAAAAAAGAAGTCAAACGTAAACAAGTGGGATGAACACTTTTATTCTCTTGGATCAGTAAACATTTTTATTTTTACCTTTATATATATATTTTTTTTTGCATGTATGTGTATGTATATAATTATATATAGATATATTAACACCGCATTATGAAATGGAAAAAGAAATGAGCACAAGACAGCTGGACATGCTTTTCAAGTAAACACTATCGAAATGAAAACCAATAATAAATATACACACTCACACAATTCTCAGTACCAAAACAGTAAGGTTACCAAAAGGTTAACGGTAACAAAAAATAAATACAACAAAAAAAAAGTGGCTGTTATACAATGCAACATCCTTTAAAAATAGTAGCTCCCTCTCAGATTATACTCTGTTATAAATAAATGTCCCTCGCTCATATTCGCATGTGACGCACAAAGTACCACTGCAGCAGGGACCAAACTCACACTGAAATGAACAATCGTACCAAATTTTGGTTGATATCCCAATTTTTGCAAGCAGTTAAAAGAATAATTTTACTCAAAATGAAAAATCTGTTATTTGCTCATCTGTTACTCCTAAAAAAAATGGGGAAAAAAACTTTGCAGAATCTCCAAACTGCTCTTTTCCATACAATAAGAACAAAATAAGAACCCTAAACAAGTCCATATGACTTTTGCGTTAATCAATGACATTTGATGCCAAATCTAACACAATGTACCTTGATACGCCATATGTGCATGTGGTGTTTTATCATCGTTTTAAAAGCTTGGCAGCCTGTCCCTATTCACTGTTTAAGAAAAAGCTTTGAGGACATCATTCAAAATAACTCCACAAATAGTATGTCTGGAACAAGACGAGGGTGAGTGAGTAGACATTTCATTTTTGGGGTCAACCATTCCTTTAATAAAACAAATGTCTGACATCAAATGTACAAATAAATTAAAGGTTAGGTAACAAATCTCTCAGAGCGCTTGGATGTGTTCAGTCTTTCATTGTTACACACTGTCCAGGATAGATGCATTTGTTTGTGCAGCTTTCTCATACTGAGAACTGCAGAGTGGCTCACTCTCTACTCAACGTGAGCTTAATTTGACTCTTCAGAAAAATAGACTTTGACCTGGTAAACATCTCAACGAATACTAATATTGCACAGTGGAAGGGACAGTGGGATTGGGGAGTTCTCGTACTCTGTATGATTTTACAGACTGGTCTTTAAAAGTACCTGATTTCTGAAGCTCTTCGTTTTATAAGAGGACACCTGTCTAAAAGACATTCAACCTCCGCTCCACTAGGGGGCGATAACAAATGGCAAGCTGTGAGCAGGGGCATTTTAGAGTCATATGGGCAATTCTTAACAGAGCAGCAGTGACTCATCATCACTAGTTTCTGTTTTCGCCGTCGGCTCCAGACACGCGTCTGGGATCTGCGCCGTATGGACAATTCCACAGTGTTCACAGGGGCCGTCCCTACCCACCAGCCGGCCTCTGAGAGAGACGGCAGTGGGGGCTAGGTGGGGCACAAAAGCCTGCTCAAAGCTTTGTTCCAGCAGGGGCCTGGAACTCTCATCACTGTCCAGGGAGCCAGAGTCTGAGACAGGAATGAGGAGCTCCACGTCATCCTCATCCTCGCCCCTAATACCGACACCAGTACAGCCCGCACTTCCTTGCTCCAGTTGCCGCAGAGGGCTGTGATTCTGCCCAATGCCACTTAACCCTCCGTCACCTGAGCGACCAAGAGAGAAACGAATCCAGCGCAGGCTGCGTGTGACCCGGCTTAAAGCACTGCTGAAGGGACTCCTTGCAGAAGTAGTAGTAGTACACAGAGGTCCAGTTACTCCAGAACTTTCTGAGATGCTCTCAGAGATGCTGCTCTCTCGGCTGACCAGTGGGGCAGAGCTGGCAGACACAGAGACAATGGCTTCCACGCCTGTGGTAGGGGGAGTTTTCTGTGGTAGTGGGGCCATCAGGCCTCCAACAGCTCCAGGGACATCCCTGCGGGGATGGTGATCACTTTCAGTGTCTGTGTCATCGGAGTCCAAGGGCAAGAGTCCACGGTGAGAGCCAAGCCTCTCCGGCTCGCGTGCAGAGGCATTGACGGCAGGACCCTCTTCAGTGTCTGCAGACACCAGTGCAAGAGAACCAGATCGCCGTGAACGTGTGAAATTGAACAGGCGTCTCCAGATGTTGCCATGGCGCCCTGTGGTGGGGAGTCGGATTGAGGTGAATCCCAGCTGAGAACGAACGGCCAGTCTTAGGTTTTCTAAAACAGATGCCTGAAAGTAAGAACAACAGGGAATGTTACCCAGGGCTCGACAGTGCAAACGTTTCACTCACATTTGCGACTAAAAATAGATGTGTGCGAAATGTAAAATGTAAAATGCACGAGTGCAAATAAAATCTCTTAAATGGTATAACAAACATCTTTGTTATCATTTTAAGAGGTCTTTACACCATAAAGCTGTTACCCCATAAACAAAGCAGCTGCTACTTTCTGTTTCTTAGCAGTATTTAAAGGTTTAAAAAAAAAAGTCATTCAGATTTATGCATTTGGTATGGTGATCATCTCACCACCAAATGCTTAATACTTAAAGCCTTAATATGTAGGCCTATTTATTTTCAAACTTTTTTTTTTTTTTTTACATTTTAATCTAGACTAAAACATGGCCAAGATATTGATTGAAAATGTTCTGATTCTTCACTGTTCAGTAACACTGACGCTTTATAATAAGTAGTTAGCATTAGTTGATTCATTAGTTAACATGAATTGACAATGACAAATACTTCTAAACCATCCATTAATATTAGTTAATTTCAACATTTACTAATACATTACTATTAAAATCAAAATTTGTATCTATTCATATTTAATGGACCTGAGCTAACAATGAACAGTTGCATTTTTATTAATTAACGTTAACAAAGAATACTGTAACAAATGCTATTTCTCATTTTTAATATTAGTTAATGCATTAACTAATGCTAACTAATGAGACCTTATAGTAAAGTGCTAATGTTCTTTATAATTTCTTTTGTACTTTCATCTGTTTTGTTTTATTATATTTAAATGTTCAATTGAGTTTTTTTTGTTATTAGAAGAAAAAAACAATATATTAAACCACTTTTTTGTAATAATTCATTACTGTGATAATACCATATATACGATGATAAAAGCTTTAGCGATTATTGTGACATGTCTAATATATAACATTTTCCTTGCATCCCTTTATTAAGGTAAAACACATTTAATACATTTGTATTGCGCCCCTAAGTTTTTTAATTTTTCCAACTCACATGTGCTCTTTGGGGAAAAAAGTAAGCGCCAAGCCACGTTACCTAATGTCATCTATTACATGGTCAACATTATGCTTTCTATTGTCTGGGAACGTCACGAGATCAGTCAGATAGCACCTTTGTGCGAATTTACCAAGCCTATTATAGAGAAGGCTTGACTCATAAATATTAATTTAGTTTGATAACATTTACCAAGTACATCAAATAAAATATGAAGCTAAGACATTGGTGAGTGGGTTATTGACATCATGGAAAAATTCCTCAAAACATAAAATCCCTTATCTCTTTAATACCAACAGAAACCCCTGGAGCTTCAGATCTAAACAGCAATCCAAAGACTAAAGACCTGTTCACACCAAGGACGATAACTATAACGATAACCATAAAGTTAATACTTGTTCTAATTCTATGAGAAAAGGGAAATCCACATGACATTTGAAAAATAATAAAAACCCAATCAGAATCCACCGAGCTAGAGCATTAAAAGTGGCAAATGACAAAACTGCAGCGCGCAAGTTGGTGTGGATGCTAATATAGTTATTGTTCATTGTATACGGGCCTTAAGTACATAATTATGCAGTCTTCTTACCTGATTTCCAGAGCAGACAGGAAAATCTTCCACTGGGGGGATCAGTCCTTGAGCAATCAGCTGCCCATATGAAGGAGGAGCTTCTCTTCTCAGTAACTCAGCTTCCACTCTAGACAGCTGAGTCTCAAATGACCTGGAAGAACAACCAACCCCATTAATTGGTAATTGACAAGAGAACAGTCACAGAAGCATACACTAATAAGTTTCTCAATCATTTTCCCTGCTAATCAATTTCTATTTTAGCTTTAGTCTGGCTATCTACCCAACAAACTGCTTTACTTACCTGCGCTCAAACATCCTCAGTGAGTACAGTTTGCAAGTGCAGCCCAGAGCAATGACCAGCAGCAGGCCGCAGATCAGACTCCCGATTACAGCGGCAGTGATTACTCGTGTGGGTACAATTACTGGGCAGCTTTCTTCATCACTTCCATCCCCACAGTCATCTTGCGCATCACACACCCAGCTTTCAAAAACACAGCGGTTGTTCTTGCAGTGGAAGTTTCCAGGCTGGCAGAAAAAGCAGTTCTTCTCATCTGAGCCATTTGGGCAACGGTTCTGGTAGTTGCACCGGTCAGAACGTGGGTAGCAGGCACCGTTTCGTGAGCATGGGAACTCATCTTCCTGGCAGTTGCTGCAGTTGAGCTCGTCCCTGCCATTGGGACAGTGCCAGTAGCCGTCACAGCGCTGTTGTTCAGTGTAGCACCCCCAGTTCCCTCCACATGGGATTTCCCATGGCAAGCAAAAGCCATCTACTTGATACGTAACATTAAAGCCTCGAGCCGCATTGATTTTGTCAGCATAAAAGTGTATTCGAAGTTGTCCTGAAGATGACACCACCGCTACAGGGGCTCGAGAGTCAAATGCAGTCAACACACGTAACAGACGCCTGGGGTTCTCTTCTAATCCATCGTAGACTTTAACATAATCGCCGTAACCTGTGCCATCCAATTTGAAGTCCATAAAGCGTAAGATAACCTTACGGTGGTCACCAGTGTCGATCATCCAGGTGCAGTTACTACCAGGTGGATAGAAGTCAGGATAGTTGGGTGAGCTGAAAGTACCATAGAAATTGTGCAGCCATTCGCCACAGGTGGGCACGTCACAGTCGATCTCATCGCCCAAGTCTTGACAGTCAATGCTACCGTCACATTTGAGGGACTCTGGCAGACAGGTGTAAACGCGGGTGTAGCGTGAAAGACAAGGGAACTGGTTAAAAGCGCAGGGCTGGAAGGAGAAGAATGCAGAGGGGTTTGGCTGTACACACAGCTCCTCGTCTGAGTTATCGCCGCATTCATCCATGGTATTACACTTCCATGACTCCGGGATACACTTCCCATTAGCACAGTGGAATTGGTCAGGCTTGCAACTGGCTTCTTCGGATTTACCTACCAATTACAAACATATTTTATCCTTTTGGATAGACATAAGCATTGGCAATTTAATTTTTGATTTATATATTTTTGGAAGATTTGTTTCAGATGATGTTTATTGTGCAACAGCCAAAGGGAAGTCTGTGATCTATATTCAGCATGAAATCCACATAGCTAAAACCTAAATTGTCTATTATATGCTGGTCTCTAGACAGGACTTATTTCCCTTATTTAATGCAAGTCTGAGATCTAATCCCATTTTAAAATTGGCTAAGTGGAAATAATAGATTAGGGGTTTTTCAAAACTTTAGTTTGAGCAAATGAAAGAAAAAAAACAAAAAACAGATTCAAGAACGAAGCCAGGTTAACATGTTCATGGAAAGCAGGCCGTTATTCAGTAACCAAATACAATTTGGCCACATTTACAATACATGGTTCAAGTGACCCAATTCCAATCGGATCTGACCGTGACGAACGTGTAAAAAAAGCATTCCAATATTCTCAAATCGGTTTCACGCCTCATTTATGTGGAAATAAATCTGATATGAATCGGATACGTGCATTTGTGTCTGACGGAAAGGGACAGATCAGATATTCCCATCAATACGACTTGTACATCATTGAAAAAGTGACAGTGACGAATGACGTTAACTTAGGTGGACACCAACCACAGCGATTATAGCAGTTATCATTGTTACATTCATCCAGGCTGCAACAATGTCTCTCTGTCTCTTGTCTCTGTCAGAGACAAATGTTTTGCTGACCTTTAAAGAGGTTGCGGAAAGAAAAAGTTTTTCTGGGTCAGTACGTCTACCTTGAGTTGTTTCGCCAAGTGTATAGTGTAAATGCAGATATCGAATATGGGTCACTTTAAAAAGATATAAGCTGCTCGTCAAAAAATCGTATATAGTCAAAATTGACCATCAAGACATGCAATGTAAATGTGGCCTTTGAGAGAGAGTGAAAATTGTTTCACAAGTGTACAAGTGTTGCATGGCAGTGCCACACAGTGTTTAAGACATCTACGTAACTGCATCCTCTATGATGCAGTTGAATCTAAAGGGATATAAATAGCAAGTATACCTGTTATGTAAGAGAGCCTAAAGCCCTTTCCAGTCATGCTGTCATCAGAGTGGAACTTGATCCACACGTGATCCTGAGAGGAGATGTATGGGGCAGGAATAGACGAGCCACAGGCCCGGTACCCATCCAGGTTCTTGTAGGTGCCAATAGAGATCCAGTCTAAACCACATCGATGCGAGCTCTGAATTTCAAAGTCCTGAAAACTAAAAGTACAACCAATTATAACATGCATTTAAAAAAGGAACATGCCTCAAACATCTTCCCAAACTTGTAAAGCGACAAAAGACAACATGTAATAACATGTTTTTACTCAAATCACATCAGAGTCGAGTGTTTGAAATTCCCTTTTGTGATCTGATGTGGCTTCTCATCACAGAATAAGGCAGACAATATATTATTTTATAGGATTCTATACAGTGATAAAGGCTATGTCGATTAACAATGCATTATAAATATACTTTATTATGAAAATACCAGAGAAGGCTTGAAGAACTCAACTACACCATATATTGTCTTCATGTTTAATCAGTAAAAGCGTTTCTATCTTTTTATTCAGCTACATTGCTAGCTGCACATTAGGGATTTCCTGAAAATGTCATTATATTACTTCTCTGAGGCAAATGTGGAGTTTCTGCTCAAGGGTGCCCTCTGGCTTCCAGGATGAATGAAACCTATTTCATATTAAAACATGGACTCCTCCTGACAAAAATTAAGAAATTGTCACCGATTTTTATAATAATTTAATATTTTATAATAAATCCTTACGCCTGTTTCACACAAACTCCGTTTGCAGTGCATATTTTTTTCCATACCCATGTTTACAGGTTAGAGCTTTCACACTGCACGTGACATGCGTAAATTATACAGCAGTGCAGCGATCAAGTCTATTTTTGCTGTGCTGCACGCGCAGAATTAAAGTGACAGTGCATTGTTCGTGGTCAGAATGAAAACGGATCGACATGAAAATATAGTAATCTCACCATAAATGCATTTAATTAGATTATATTAGGCCTACTATTTTTCACAGTTATTTTCTTTTTAACTTTAAGCCTGGGGTAATTAAAGCGAGGAAAACTACACAGTACCTCAACAACGAGACATAATGGATGTACTCGTCTCTACATGGAGGTGGAAAAACAAGTTATTTGTGACCCACAATATTTCTTATAAAAAAAAAAGATTTAAATGCAAAAGAAAAGGTATGAGAGAGCTGTTTTTGTCAATTGTATCTTTTAATTTAAAATTTTTGGGATGTTAACATAATTAGGCCTACATGTTTAAATGTTTTGCCACTGGCTTCAGCACCTTAATATATAAATCTATATAGAAGTAATGCATTGAATAATACATTTTTTTTACGGCTGGTGTGGTTACACGTGGTCTGTGGTTGTGAGGCCAGTTGGATGTACTGCCAAATTCTCTGAAACTCCTTTGGAGACGGCTTATGGTAGAGAAATGAACATTCAATTCACAGGCAACAGCTCTGGTGGACATTCCTGCAGTCAGCATGCCAATTGGACGCTCCCTCAAAACTTGCAACATCTGTGGCATTGTGCTATGTGATAAAACTGCACATTTTAGAGAGGCCTTTTATTGTGGCCAGCCTATATGGCACACCTGTGCAATAATCATGCTGTCTCAGCATCTTGATATGCCACACCTGTGAGGTGGATGGATTATCTCGACAAAGGAGAAGTGCTCACTAACAGAGATTCAGACAGATTTGTGAACAATATTCGAGAGAAATTGGCCTTTTGTGTACATAGGAAAAGTCTTAGATCTTTGAGTTCTGCTCATGAAAAATGGGGGCAAAAACAAAAGTGTTGCGTTTATAATTTTCTTTAGTGTATATATATAATTTGCAAAATAAATAAATAAATAAAATGTTTTTCCCCAAATCGTTCAGCCCTACTGAAAACTGGACCAATCATCTCTATAAGACCGCTTCCATTGGCAAAATTAGTGAGTTTGTGTGTTTACCACAAAAATCACATCCTGTGGGAAGAAATAACCAATTGGGTCTATTTCTGTGCCAGTAACCATGGACACCATTCTCAGATAAAGACACAAACAAATACTCTAGTTGAGGCAAACAGGCTGTACAAGAATAGAGCAGATGCAGAACATAAAATTAGAAATAAAGAACCATTTCAAACGAGTTTGTTTGAGGTGGCAGTAACTGGAATTTTTTGTTTATATTAACACTCATTCCTTTGAACCAGCACTCAAAATACAGTCCTATCCCCATGAAAATTCCAAGAGACACTGCATTGCTTTAAAAATATCCATTGTAAAGAAATGACAAGGATAAAAACAAACAGATGCCCACTGTTTTTAATTAGTGGCCTACCGATATTGTGTTTTTTTTTTTTTACACACAGAACAGTGAAAATGACATAAATAAGACTTAGTGGGAAACTGGATAAAGCACAGCATAGTTTGAAATCAAGGGTTTCAAGTTTGTCGAACGTGCGTCTCCAGTGACAGCTAAATTCAATTCACACGGACCGACTGTCAAGCACAGAGTAACGCATTTGTATGCAGGTTTCAAATGGACACTTCAGAAGATCACTCAGCATGATTCAACCAAGTCTGAAAGCCAGGTTTGCGACTTTGCACACTGAAAAGTTTTAGATATTCAAGGATTAGTAAATTATATAAATGCGTATTTACTGCATGCTGATGGTAAATGAGAAAGTATTATAGTGATTGCTGTCCTTTTACTAATAATATAAAAGCAATTGCTATAATATTTTGTATACCGCTTACTATGCTTAAAGGGCTAGTTCACAAAAAAATGAAAATTGTTATTCATTACTCACCCTCATGTTGTTCCAAACCCGTAAAACCTTCGTTCATCTTCAGTACACAAATGAAGATCTTTTTCATGTGCTTTGTTGGCACGAGAGCAGACATTGTTGCGTGGACATGCGTTGGAGATTAATAATTTCTAAATAGTGTTGTTTTTTTTGCACAAACAAAGCCCTCACATCACTTCATAAAATTGAGGATAAATCACTGGAGTCATATGGATTACTTTTATGATGTCTTTACCTCCTTTCTGGGGCTTGCAAGTGGTAGTTGCGTAGGGTGTCAATGGAGGGACAGAAAGATCTCAGATTTCATTCAAAATATCTTTTGTGTACCAAAGATAAACGAAAGTCTTATGGGTTGGAAATTAATATTTTGTAAATAAAGTGGTACATTGTTGTTGCTGTTTTTGCACAAAGCACTCACATCGCTTAATACAATTGAGGTTAACCCTTTAGGCGCCAGAGTTTTTTTCCTAAAACGTTCGATTTTGACATCTTAATTTCAAAAGGCTATATCTTAAAAGTGATAAAAGATAGAGACTTTCTGTAAATTAGAGAAATATTAAGGATGACCCAAAGTTTATGTAGGGATTAAATTTTCCCATCTAATTTGCATATGACGTCATATGGTGGCGGCAATCTTGGATTATAGAATTTTAATGAAAAGTCACATGTTTAAATGATAAAATGCAGCACTTCTTTCCCCCCAGAATGTCCATCACCTTCTGTATGCTATATTGCACAATACTGAATGCTCAGGTATATAGTAAGTAGTAAACAAACTGTGTAAATCATTACTAATAAATGGTAGAAACAAACCGAATGCATGTAGTGGTTAGCCTTTTGCTGTAGAGATTTTCCATTTACTAAATACAGTAGGAACTCTGATTCCATGTATGGGGCACATATATAATTCATATGGCATACAAACACAAGTAGACAAGACCTGTTTAGTTCAAACACTCACTGGCCACATTTGGTGTGTGACCCCCTTTACGGGTTTGGAAAAACATGAGGGTGAGTAATTAATAACAGAATTTTCTTTTTTGGGTGAACTACAGTTCAATTAATAACGTAGTAGAAAGAACTGTTAAACAGAGACGGTAAACTAATGAAGAAGGAGACAGGGAGCGCTGTGTGCTCAGGCACTGGCGTTCTCAATGCTGTCAAAATAAACACTGCTTCTGACACATCGGCCAAACAGGAAAATTTATCGGTCGGAGCCGATATATAAAAAAAAATATATACATAAAAGAAAAAGCCAAATCTCAGCTTTGGCTATATATCAGTCGACCACCATTTTTCATCTGTATCTAAAGAGGCAGACTGCCTCAGCAAGAGCAGTTACTATGAAAAAAAATGTTAGCTAGAATTGGTACAGAGTACCAGACTCCACCACCACTGAAGGAATTTATAGTGCCTATGGCCTGTAGCCTGTAATTTAGGCAAACCATCTTTATTCTTGGCCTGCTTTTGATCATGGAATGGCAAATATTGCAGTATTGTGGTGAGGTCTTACCTGATGGTGATGATCTCTCCAGGGTTGGCCCTGATGTTCCAGCTGCAGTTGATGCGAGAAGGGTATTCAAAGGGCCAACCAGGGCTGGTTATCACTCCACTGGACGCCCTTATCTGCTCCGCTACATCTCCACAGGCTGGAGAAGACCACAAAAACAAAAAAGATTAGGACCCTAGACACAGATTTCAACACATAATGGGTGATTAATACACAATAGCACTGTCCAAAACCAAGTGAGTTTAACCAAGTGACCAAAACCAGTCTTGATTACCTCACTGCATCTTAACCAATAATAAACCTTGTAAATTAGCCTTCTTATTTGGACATGCTACATTGCATATGCTCTACACAAAAAGCTCTCTTCATGTAAAGCAGATAGACCATTTCATAATTGATTCCAAATTGATTTCAAGAAAAAAAAGTTTTTTTGTCCATTTTGTCCTTTTTTATTAGGGAATTAAATATGTTAACATTTCTGCTGACTTCATTCAGAATTAATGTTTCCAACAGAATTTTGAAATGCATTCTAGCCTTCAATACAAATTATGCAATGATGCTTTAGACTCCAAAGTAGAGCTCACTGAATTATGAACACCAAAACATTAGCCTAAATTGTTAAATAAATGTGCAATGTAACCCAAAAATGTGGGTTCCAGAATTCACCCTCAAAAAAAAAAAAAATGCTAGAAATAAAGCTGGCCTACTAATGAAATGGAGTGGATGAAAGAGTAGCAGTTAAAAGTTCAAGCCAGGCAAGAGGTAACGTGGGTAGCAGACTAATCTAGGCTAAATATCAAGAGCCTTTATGTCTTACATTCCTTTAAAAAAGAAAGTGATCTGCAAAGACACATACAGCTCCCTAAAAGCTATGTTTGAGGACTCTGAAAAAATGTTTAAAAAAGAATTGTGAAAAAACCCAGAGTTTAACCACATAATGGGTCTATTTTGCTCTGATGATGAGCAATATCTATAACCTGGGTATGTAAATCAAAACAGAACTCAAGACTTTACCGTTCAACATCCCTGATACATATACATTCTCGCTGTGCTCCGAAGAAACTGCATTTCCTGTAAAAACAGAAAAAAAAAGATATTCCCACAGAATAAAAACAATATGATGCTGCAGAACTCAATATGTCAGATGAAAAACTAAAAGACATGATTCTTCAAACTCAATCTAGTGTGCAGCAGAGCTTAAAATATTTTTTAAGTCTAAATTTTATCCACTAGGAACAATGTGAAATCAAACAAATTTTAACACATTTTACAAATTTTGGAATTTTAAAACAGCACATTTCTGAGCAACACACTGACCCCGAATGCTACCCACATTTCAAGCAACAAAGAGAATTTTGGTACAAACACCCACAGTAATTCTGAAGACAAGACACAATGCTTTACTTCTAAATCAGAATGCAAAATTTATCACAATTTAGACTTCTCTTCAAAATTGGCAGACTGGGTGTTTCTGCTGTAATTTATATAAGAATTTTCCTGTCAGTATGTTTCTCTCACAATATCACAATTAGTTATCTCACAGTTATCTCTCACAATATAGTGACATTTTTAGGGAAACTCCCTCCATATGAAAGTAAAATTGAATTTGTTGGCCAATGCTTACCAAAACTAAGCTACGTTTTTCATCCCAGAGTGAATCACTTGCTTGCTCACATTTTTAAACGTTTTACAAAAAAACATCGGAATCTAATATATACCTAAATTAGTGATTACTGAGTATTTTGGCACGTTGTAGTACCCCCCCCCCCCTTCAGCCAAAATCCAACACCAATACAAACTGATTAGATGCAACTAGTACGATGAAACTAGTACGATCTAAAAGCCACACAAGATGACTGTTAGATGACTTGGGGGTTTGGCAATTAAATTTCTGGCTATGTAAAGAATCCTACTCTTCTATTTCTGCGTTATATTGTAGACATACCATTTACAATATACACTACCGTTCAAAAGTTTGGGGTCGGTAAGATTTTTTATGTTTTTAAAAGAAGTCTCTTCTGCTCACCAAGGCTGCATTTATTTCATTAAAAATACAAAACAAACCCAGTAATATTGTTAAATATTATTTCAATGTAAAACAGCTGTTTTCTACGTCAATATATTTTAAAATGTAATTTATTCCTGTGATCAAAGCTGAATTTTCAGCATCATTACTCCAGTCTTCAGTGTCACATGATCCTTCAGAAATCACTCTAATATGATTATTTGATGCTCAAGAAACATTTATGATTATCACAGTTGACAACAGTTGTGCTGCTTCATATTTTTGTGCAAACAGTGATTCATTTTTTCAGGATTCTTTGAAAGTTCAAGAGAAAAGCATTTCATTAAAAAATAAATATTTTGCATTATTATAAATGTC
This sequence comes from Meda fulgida, assembly GCA_030578275.1. Lineage (NCBI taxonomy): Eukaryota > Metazoa > Chordata > Actinopteri > Cypriniformes > Leuciscidae > Meda > Meda fulgida. Next base: position 14,569,635 of record CM060634.1, read on the forward strand.
TTTACTGTCACTTTATATCAATTTCATGCGTCCTTTCTGAAGAAAAGTATTAATTTCTTTAAAAAAAAAAAAAAAAAAAAAATTGGCCCCAAACTTTTGAACGGTAGTGTACTTTACTGCATGCATGAACAAAAAAAAACCCAAGGTAAGCCCTGAAGAGCCCTCATTGTTTGAGCTGGCTGATCATCTGTTGGGGTTTCCCACACTTATGTCTGTTGGCTTACAGCAGCTGAGGGCATGATGGGAGCAAAGCAAAGGAGAAACAGTCCACATTCAAACACAGGCATGCAAACCAGGCCGCTGCTATACAACAAATGTACAACAACTGATGGATACGGTGGATATTTTAGCTTGCCTATATCAATAGGTCAGTTGTAAGATCCCCAGCAACAAATTTGACAACTGGAACAGATGGACCAGTCCTTTTGATACTTTACAAGCAATTTTGAATAACTAGAGTGTGGTTAACAGTTATAATTTACACAGATTTATCTATTAAATAATAAAATAGTGTAAAGTCAACTGTAGAACGGTAACACTTTACAATAAGGTTTCATTTGTCAACGTTAGTTAATATTAACTAACAATGAACAATACTTCTAGACCATTTATTAGGCCAGGCTATATTTAGTAAATCTCAACATTTATAATACTTTTTTTTTTTACCATCAAATGTTGCATCTGTTAACATTAGTTGTTAATTCACAGTGAACTAACATGAATAATAACTTTATAAACTATAGGCCTAATTAACAATGGTTAATAAATGCTGTAAAAATATGGGCCTATTGCTCATTGGTAATGTTAGTTAATGCATTAGCAAATGTTAACAAATTAGACCTTATTGTAAAGTATTAATGCAAGATTAAGGATGGTCAAGGTTCAGTTTTGTCCATTTCAAAAATTAATTAAGATTAGTTGAAAAGTGTGCAAATTCACAGCACGTTATTGTTTTCCAGTAAATGCTGCCATTCAGTTACATTCAACTAGCTGTATCATTTCCATCTAATGTTGCACATTAAAAAAACACCCCTGATCTGTTTTATATAGAGAGTTAGAAAGCAGGAATTCTCAGAACAGTCAAAAGTGAAAGAGGAAAATAAAACAAGAATTCCCCAAAACCATGAGATGCAAATGTTTGATAATCCCTCATCAGGGCACATAAAGAGAAGTGGGTGGTAAATAAAATGAGAGAATGAAGGGCAACAGGATTAATTTCGTTTGTTTTCAGTCAAGATGATGGGATTCAATCACAGAGATGGACAGACATGCTGTAAACAATAGAAGTCTTTGTTCCCTTCATTCACCCGGATCTGATCTGATCTCAAACACAAGTCATGTCATCACATTCACTCTACATGTTTAAAGCGTGTCAGAGTTTCTATGGCAGTAATTAAATCAAACTCAATTTAACCATTAGAGAAACCTCAATGTATGTGAATGAAAAGCAGCACACTTTTCCCATAACAGCACCACTGCAATTGCACACACAAATATTTTATAACCGACCATGTAAGAAATACTGCATTATACTAGTACATTAATGCTATTTTAACATAACCAAAAAAAGCGTGAGAAAAACACATGCAGGAAGATTTGTAGAGAAATAGAAGAAACATGTAACGTTAACAAGTCTATATTATTACATAAATCAATAAACGGTAGAGAAGTGTCTTACCCATAAAAATGAAGAGTAGATGTGTCCATAGCAAACAGATCTTGTCTAGGTTCAAAATGTAGGCCATAATAGCTTTAAATGATAAAATGTGCTACTCTGTCTGTAGTTTTAGTATCGCTATTTATAAACAATATGTGCTCTATAGAGTATTACCAGATACACTAGCTGTTCAACATTTCTTTTTGTTTCCTACTTCTATCTTGATATAACACTGATGTTACAGAAAAACGAACGTATTAGATAAACGATAATAATGTATAAATAATAAAATCATTAATAAGTTTGAATAAAAGCGAGAATTTCCCTCAACAAAAAGCAAAGTGAGTGAAATCACAATCAGTCTTCCCAACAAAGGAGTCGCTAATGCTAACAGGGTAATGCTAATGTCAACCCACACCTAATCTAACCTAACGTTACTGCTATAAAACCCATTGATTCATTTAATGAACCTCTGGGGTGAAATGCACATTTATCTAATTAGTAAAGCAGCCAAATCCTTTCCGATGTCCATCATTGATATATTTCGAAATTAACTGACTAAATGCACCAGTGTTGACTAGCCGGTAGTGCTAGCGCTTTTGTTTAGCACACGAGCTCCTTTAAAACATACACAAACAGTGTCCTTAAAATGCTGATACGAGATCAACACTAATCTATCGATGATCCAAAGTGAAAGCGCTAATTCCAAGAGTTTAAAGGTGTCAAATAGCCCTAATCCAGACAAATATAGCCACACACTAGTCTACTGCATGATATCGCTAACAGAAATCTGATCCAACCAAATACTGAAAATAAAATTAGACATCAAGCTTAATCAATAGCATGATCGTCTCTGCTGCTCTCACTGAAATCTAATTGCGGAATTTTGGCCTTTCCGATCGCTTGTGTGTTGTTACAGCCGGGTATTTACCTCCACAAACCAGCCCTTCCCCCTCTGACCATCTCTCTCTCTCTCTCTCACACACACACACACACGCACGCACGCACGCACGCACGCACGCACGCACGCACGCACGCACGCACGCACGCACGCACGCACGCACACACACACACACACACACACACACACACACACACACACACACACACACACACACACACACACACACACAATACTTTGCCCACGATACATTAAACAAATAATAATTAAGGAGCCATTCTTTCGCATATGTAGCCTACATATATCTGCCCATGTATAAAATCTACTAGAAAATGGAGCAATTTCATATATTGACATATAAAATTAGCCCATATATTTTATTCATGTATAATACAGTCTTTTATGTGTGATATTGGAACAAGCTCCAACTTTCATTATCCGTTTCTTCTTTCCACTCGACAAGGGCGAACATTCTTCATCTGTTGGTCTCTGAATGCGCGTAATTTGGCGGTCTTTTGATTGTGTTTGAATTAAAGACTTGTTAAAAGTTCAAGATGTTCAAATAAGGAAAACAAGGATTGAATTAATAAGGAAACCATAAGCATGTAGAATGTATGTATGTTGTTTAAATATATTGGCATATATAAATTAAACATATCAGTGAAATATATGGTTATAACACACAATATTATATAAAAAATAATCATATACATTGTATTAATATATGTCAATATACTCATTTAATATGGACAACTTATAGGCCTATATGTTATAAACCTATATCAACATATATCTAGAGATTTATGTAGGCTATATATGATAGCAATGTATTGTCTATTACAGGTCCGTCTCAAAAAATTAGCATATTGTGATAAAGTTCATTATTTTCCATAATGTAATGATCAAAATTAAACTTTCATATATTTTAGATTCATTGCACACCAACTCAAATATTTCAGGTCTTTTATTGTTTTAATACTGATGATTTTGGCATAGAGCTCATGAAAACCCCAAATTCCTGTCTAAAAAAAATTAGCATATTTCATCCGACCAATAAAATAAGTGTTTTTAATACAAAAAAAGTCAACCTTCAAATAATTATGTTCAGTTATGCACTCAATACTTGGTCGGGAATCCTTTTGCAGAAATGACTGCTTCAATGCGTCATGGCATGGAGGCAATCAGCCTGTGGCACTGCTGAGGTGTTATGGAGGCCCAGGATGCTTCGAGAGCGGCCTTAAGCTCATCCAGAGTGTTGGGTCTTGCGTCTCTCAACTTTCTCTTCACAATATCCCACAGATTCTCTATGGGGTTCAGGTCAGGAGAGTTGGCAGGCCAATTGAGCACAGTAATACCATGGTCAGTAAACCATTTACCAGTGGTTTTGGCACTGTGAGCAGGTGCCAGGTCGTGCTGAAAAATGAAATCGTCATCTCCATAAAGCTTTTCAGCAGATGGAAGCATGAAGTGCTTCAAAATCTCCTGATAGCTAGCTGCATTGACCCTGCCCTTGATAAAACACAGTGGACCTACACCAGCAGCTGACATGGCACCCCAGACCATCCCTGACTGTGGGTACTTGACACTGGACTTCAGGCATTTTGGCATTTCCTTCTCCCCAGTCTTCCTCCAGACTCTGGCACCTTGATTTCCGAATGACATGCAACCACTGAGCAACAGTCCAGTGCTGCTTCTCTGTAGCCCAGGTCAGGCGCTTCTGCCGCTGTTTCTGGTTTAAAAGTGGCTTGACCTGGGGAATGCGGCACCTGTAGCCCATTTCCTGCACACGCCTGTGCACGGTGGCTCTGGATGTTTCTACTCCAGACTCAGTCCACTGCTTCCGCAGGTCCCCCAAGGTCTCGAATCGGTCCTTCTCCACAATCTTCCTCAGGGTCCGGTCACCTCTTCTCGTTGTACAGCGTTTTTTGCCACACTTTTTCCTTCCCACAGACTTCCCACTGAGGTGCCTTGATACAGCACTCTGGGAACAGCCTATTTGTTCAGAAATTTCTTTGTGTATTACCCTCTTGCTTGAGGGTGTCAATGATGGCCTTCTGGACATCAGTCAGGTCGGCAGTCTTACCCATGATTGTGGTTTTGAGTAATGAAACAGGGTGGGAGTTTTTAAAAGCCTCAGAAATCTTTTGCAGGTGTTTAGAGTTAATTAGTTGATTCAGATGATTAGGTTAATCACCTAAAACCTTTTCATGGTATGCTAATTTTTTGAGACAGGAATTTTGGGTTTTGATGAGCTGTATGCCAAAATCATCAGTATTAAAAAAATAAAACACCTGAAATATTTCAGTTGGTGTGCAATGAATCTAAAACATATGAAAGTTTAATTTTTGTCATTACATTATGGAAAATAATGAACTTTATCACAATATGCTAATTTTTTTTTAGAAGGACCTGTATATTGTCGTTCAGTTTGCCTCTTTAAGGGCTACAATACTTTTTTTTTTAAAAGAGTATTTTCTGAAATTGTATTTCTAATAATACGTTTAAGTACCACTTAAATACCATAATACATTAATATGGCAATCAAATATATATCGTTTTGAATTTAATACCAGTAAAAAGTTTTATATATTTTAATGTAATTTGTTCCTTTAATGGCAAAGCTGAATGTTTAGCATCATAACATACATCATTATCATTGTCTGTTTGGGTCACATGATCCTTTAGAAATCATTCTAAAATTACAGTTCAAGAAACTTACATATTTATTTTATCATTTTAATTTAATTTATTTTATTCTATTTTTTTTTTCAATATTTGGCTTTTGTGCTCTTTTGACTGTTCTGTGCTTTTTACATTTAACATGTCAAAAGACATCATTTTGATTTTTTTTTATTAATGTCTTTAAGAGACAGGTCTTATGTGGAAGGACCCTGAGGATAACACAGCAACTGTAGTATAACAGGGAGCTATAGCTGCTTTGTTTAACAAAGGCTTTGACCGCAGGGTCTTCTTCTCATATTCAGAGAGGTCACTGCATTCAAGCGCCCCTGTTTTGTTGAGCTCAGACATCATGGGTTGAAAAACTAACATCTGTCTCTGGTCAAACGGCCCATGTGCCCCTTACTGAGTGACAGATGTCGTGTCATCCACGCATGCCCAATGACAGGATTAAATCCGTTAGGAAGTAAACAGATGGTTCAGGATTTTTGTTTTGTTTTTTGTTCTCAGTGTCCAAAAGCTGTTGGAGTTAGTATTTTATTATGTAATTTATATAATTCATAATAATTCTACATAAATCAAGAAGACAAAGGATGTTCTACTAAATTAAGTTAAGTGTTGCTACTAAATGCATCATTTGTTGTGTTGGAAATAACACCACCACTAAATTATTAGTGATAAAAGTTGATTATTTTACCCCTTGTTTACATAATCATAAAAATTTAAAACTTTATTATGATGGATTTTCATATTGTAAGATTGAAAGTCTGGGTCTGGGACAAGGGTAAAATAATAATAATATCTACATAAAAACATTTGAAAAGAATCAAACTGAAATTAGACCTGCAACATGATTGACTTATACAAAAATTTATATTTAAAAAAAAAAGTATTACAAATGTATTAAAAATTAAATAAAAACTGGCACTTCATATTTTTTATGGAATTTTGCAGTTTATTCTAAATGATTAATCCACGCACATAATTTTTTTTAATTTATGTGTTCTCATATTATATAATTACAAATATTAACATCCCCTGCAGCATTTTTCAATGCTCTGCCATCTTCCTCAGTGCCAGTTTCATAGTTGTAGTAATGACAGATTTGTTTACGAATGACAAATATATTGAAAGAGCCACTTTGTGTTTAGCTTTTACTTTGTGTTTAAAGGGTTAGTTCCCCCAAAAATTATTCTGTCATTTACTCACCATCAAGCCACCCTAGGTGTATATGCCTTTCTTCTTTCAGCCAAACACAGTTGGAATTATATTATAATGTCCTGGCTCTTCCAAGCTTTACAATAGGAGTGAATAGTAACTGAGGTTTTGAAGCCCAAAAAAGCACATCCATCCATAAAAGTAATCCATACGGCTCTCGACCCGCGTATGAACGTTACCGGAAGCCAGTGATCATAGTTTATAAAGTTATGAATATGAATATTTTTCTCACAAAAAAGAAGGCCTTTATTAACCCCCTGGAGCCGTATGGATTATTTTCCTGATGGATGGATGAACTTTTTTGGGCTTTAAAAATCCATTCTAACGGTAATCAGCATCGTAAATCCTGCAAAGTGTTTTAATTTTTTTTTTTTTAAATGGATGTACATTTATAACACTGTCCTTTGTATTATATTACTTTTCGTCAAATTACAAAAGATCTAGTTAATGCTGTTGTGAGGGTGTTTCTCTTTTCTGACTGCTTGAAACAAGGCCGTTCCAATGTAGCAATGGAAAAAATCGTTTAATTTTTACACTCTAATCTAATTCAGCAAGATAAGCTCAATTTTATTTAAGTTGTTTTGTTTATTTGAAAGCACAAATGATTAGTTCCCCTCACAAAGACGTGACACACAATGACAATCACAATTTCCATCTCATGCTAACTTTAAAATCAAAATGTGTGTGCATAAACACACTGACTACACAGAAAAACAAGCTAAACTACTGTAAGTTAGTAGTCCGGTTATTTGACCTGAGAAATCACAGGAAAAGGGTACACTGAAGACCTCCCACAACCACTCATGACCTTCACTCCTGTTGATCAATACCGACACACTGATGTAGAGAATTGCATAAGGCGACTGGTTTTTATTTCTTCTACTTTTTTGTTTTACTATTTCTTCAGTCAAAGTCTATTCACTGAAGTTATTTGTTTCGTCTCCTCTTACACTGGGATAATGGAGATAAGCATCATAATGTTTTGATCTTTGATTGTTAACTTACCTGCATTTTTAAAATACAATGTGTCAAAATAAAAGTCCTTTGATAAAAACAGCATTTGGTAAAACATATTTAACATAAGTGTAATATGTGAGCCCATACAGGAGCGCAGTTGTAGGAGCCTAATTGCAGTTAATATATAAATAATTTAATTCATGCATTAAACAGTCATTTGCATGATTCATTTTATGTGGAGAAAACTGAAGGGAATATTTACAGTATTTACAGTTAGATGTAGTTAATATTTACAGTAATGCAATGAGTAAATGGTGTAATTTTCTAAAATGCGTGTTGATAATTTAGAGTGTATTCATGTTACATTGGTGATATTTTGAGAATAGAGGATTGTAATCGCATTTTTATCTTTAACTGCATGCAACTTTAAAGGATTAGTTAACTTTAAAAAAAAAAAACTTTTGCTGATAATTTACTCACCCCCATGTCATCCAAGATGTCCATGTCTTTCTTTCTTCAGTCGAAAAGAAATGAAGATTTTTGATGAAAACATTCCAGAATTTTTCTCCATATAATGGACTTCAATGGGACCCAAACGGTTCAAGGTCCAAATGACAGTTTCAGTGGAGCTTCAAAGGGCTTTAAACGATACCAGATGATGAATAAGGGTCTTATCTACCGAAACAATCGGTCATTTAAAAAATAAATAAAAAAGTTTAAGTTTTATAAGCACAAATGCTCGCCTTGCTCTGTTCTGTGTTCTCTGTGTTCTCTGTTCGTGACGTCAGGTAATACACAATTACGTTGAAAGGGTCTCACAGAACAGTCATCACAGAACAGAGCATGCAAGGTGAGCATTTGTGCTTATAAAACTTACATTTTTTTATTTATTTTTTAAATGACTGATCGTTTCGCTAGATAAGACCCTTATTCATCGTCTGGTGTCGTTTAAAGCTCTTTGAAGCTGCAATGAAACTGTCATTTGGACCTTTGAAATCCATTATATGGAGAAAAATCCTGGAATGTTTTCATCAAAAACCTTAATTTCTTTTCGACTGTAGAAAGAAAGACATGGACATGGGGGTGAGTAAATTATCAGCAAAAGTTTTTTTTAAAGTTAACTAATCCTTTAAGTGCTGGGAATACTCTCGCGAGAGTTAGTGAGGATAATTTGTGAAGTTTTCTGTGTGAAAAGTCAGGCAAGCAGTGCGGAGCCATACAGTTTTTTGACCTTTACCTTTATTTCTCTTTCTCTCCACTTTTTTGAGTGATAATAATTTTTTATCTTTGTAATATTACTGTGCTGATGTTTTTGTTGATAACCAAGTAAACGGATATATTTTTCACGAGTTGTCCTGTGGATTTATTGAAGTGGATATGGACGAAGGGAGTGGATAAAGCGTCAAGCTAAGGCTTCATTCAGGGGGAACCTATAGAAGTGATGTGAGAAAAAAAGGGAGGTAAAAATATATTTCAATGCTGTTATATCTCAAAGGTTTTGGGTTCCCTGAAGAAAATTTTAAATAATTGTATTATTAAAATCATATAAACAGTGAGGGTATATCAAGGTTATCCCATTCAGATTGTCAACGTATTTTGCGAGACAAATCAGCAAAGGGATTTGTTTAAATCCTTCTTTGGTCCAGACCTCCCTTTAAACTGTAGAGTCCTATCCCATTTGCTCACTAGATGGTAGCATTGTTGTGCTGTTAGTTCCTTAATTCTGTACTAGTGCAGAGCATTCCTTGACTTGTTGACATCTCTTTATTATTGTATAAAAATGTAAAACCAATATCCAATCAGCTGCTATACTTAAAGTAAACACATATCTGATAAAGACAATCTTAGAGACAACCCTGGCAGCTTTATAAAGGAGACATGATATTTGCACCTATCACTTTCAAATCAACAAGGACCTTTTCAGTATTACTTGATAATGTTAAAACTGCTTTTCAAACACATCCAGATCATTAAAGCTGGTTTGTTCCAAAATGCCACCAAGCTCTTCTTTGAAAGACATTTTTTAGATATCACTAAATCTGCCAAGAAACAGAATTGGTCTTGATCAAATCATTGGGGAGCTGGACCATCCACACAAGAGGAAGAACAGTTCCTCTCATTACTGGTGCATGCATGTTTTAGTTTATAATGTTTTAGTTGATCCTTGAACAAACAATGTAAAATTCGCCAATTAGCATAAACCTTTTAATAAGAAGGAAACAGAAATACCAGCCCTTTTAGAAGAGATAAAACATTTAGAGTTCAAACATCAAAATGCTCAAAGTTCTAAATAATAACAATATTTAGATTATAATAATATTAAAACATTTAATATTTAGATATATACACCTAATATTGAGAAAATAGATCATGTATTAATTGACATTAAAAAATTATTGTATAAGAGGGTTCCAATTGAAACCTTTTTTTAAAATGTTCAAAACCGTAACAATTAAGGTTCCAGCGCAGTTGCAATCATCATAATCCTTCAATATTTTTGAACCTTTCTTTTTACAAAATTAGCATATGTAAACTGAAGTTGGATGCCAGTAAGGGGCTCAGAACTCTACATATCAGTGTCTTCCTCAGTTAAGATCAGTAGTGCTATCAGAGCAGTTCAGCGCACTCTCAGTGCTAGTAAACCCTGGAGAGAAAAGCTTAAGACACAGCCCTCGATAAGAGACTGTTGACTCCATAAAATGTCACCCCATCATATCTCACTGCTCAGATGAAGGGTCTTTAGAGGAAGGTTAAAAATAGTAACCCTGCCCTGCAATAAGAAGGAAAACAGAAATAGAGATGGAGAAAGTGAATAAATGACTTAGAAGAATGATACATTAAACATCAGGAAGTGACCCTGAACTCCATGTGAACCAAGCAAAAATACTTCCGCAATGCTATAGGGTGTTCAGAGTGGTCTCTTTTAAAGGGATAGTTCTCCCCCAAAAATTAAAACTCTGTTATCATTTACTCACCCTCATGTTATTCCAAACCTTGTTTCTTTATTATGTTGAACACAAAAAAAAGATATTTTGAAGAATGTTGGTAACCAGACAGTTGGCGGAAGCCATTGACTTCCATTTTCCCCTACTATGGCTACCGTTAATGGTTTGATTACCAAAAGTCTTTGAAATATCTTTATTTGTGTTCAACAGAAGAAAGAAAAAAAAACTCATGATGGTCTAGAACAACTTGAGGGTGAGTAAGCGATGACAACATTTTCATTTTTTCATGAACTATCCAAAAACGTCCTTCACACTGAGTAAACAAAATGGTTCTGAAAGGTTCTTTGCAAAGCGCAAAATTGTTCTTCTGTGGCATTGCTGCAAAAACCACCCTTTAACCTTTATATTTAAAAGTTTAGACAAACAGTAAGTTTGATCTCTTAAAGGAATAGCACACTTCGTCTCATCAAGCTGCATGATTTGAGGTAGGCTACTATAATTTATGTTCCTAGCACAAACAGTGCAACGAAGACGTTATACACAAAACCGAAGAGTTATGTTTGCCTCAGCAAACACCACTAATCAAATGTTCCTCTATATCTTTAAATTAACTTCATTTGTGCAAAGTAATGCCTCAGTGTCACTAGCTCAAATGGCCCAGTGTGCTGTGAACAGTTAGTAGCTAGTACACAGCTGCCAAGCGTCAGTTTGCTGAAGCGATAAACATCGTCCTCTCTGATGAAAGCTTGTCAACCCAGTGAACGCCATTACGGCTGATGACTGACAAGTGCAGAATCTCGTAGGATGCCATTTGGGATTTGCTTTTCCAGATGTTTCCCAACATCCCCTTTCTCATTTTCAGCGGGATTGCGGGCAAATAGCGTACAAACTGAGCGGGGCACAGCATTGTGGTCTCGTACTGTAGTGCCAATCTCGACTGACGCATCTCTTTTGAAGTATTCATCAATTTTGACAACCATCTGCACAGATTACTGGTTTCTTTCCACACATGCACAATTAGAAGTTTACTGTTGTTGTCTTCTGTTGCTGGATCAACCCATCATAGATCGTGCAGAATAACTCCCAGATTTGTTTATAAAGGAAGTACCATATGGATTAAAGTGAATGCATATGTGTGGCATATGGGCAAACTAATTAACGAATAAAAATAAGTTACTTTAGAAAGTTGAATAATTTAAAAGACGCTTCTTAATCTATTAAAGTTTGTGTTTGCATTAACCCAGAGGAAATTTTTATCGCTCAGATGTTTTTAAGCATACACTTTATCTCAGATGTTCTCCTACAATTCCTTTGGAGAAAAAAAATAGACAAGGAGATTGAGAAGCAAGATATTTCAGCAAAATAAGCAAAAAGCTCTTTATTTGACCTAATTTCTGTTAGGAGAAACAACTGAGATATCAAAAAAAAATAATACAAAGGGAATTCTTATTCATGAGGTTCCTCAGTCAAAACTCAGGAGAATTATTTGTCACAGCTGGTTGCAGGCAAACAGACAAATAATAGAGTTCCAACACAAAGTTTTAATAATAATAATAATAATAATTCAAATAACAGGCTGAGCAACACACACTAAACACAAACGTTACCAGACACTAAATAGAGTAACGGTACAACTTAACCCATACAGAGGGCAACTGAAAGTTCAACTAATTATTATTATATATTTTTTTTCATTTGAATACCAACTTTTTCTCTTTAACCCTAAAAAAGTTTACTGGATCATATTTGATGCAAAAATTATCAACATGATCAAAACTTTGCTGGAAAAAAACCCCTGTTGTATACAATTGTCTGATTGATAGTTTATACTTCTTAAGCAAGTAGGCTAAATGGCCTTTTGGTTTAATAAAAACGCCCCCCAAGGTTGTGATAGATGTTTCTTTTTGCTGCGAAATATTTACTGACTTTTATGAAGTAATTGTAAGATATTATATTGTTAGTAATATTTCAAGAACATTAACTGAACTGAAGCAACTTAGATGGTAACACTGTATAATAATGGTCCGTCATAAAGAGGTAACTGCATGAGTAGCCTAGCTACTAGGCTACATTAACACTTCAGCTACTATTAACTAATCAGTAGGTAATATCAAATTTAGGACTGAGATAGTTCCTTGTTAGGTAATCAATAATTACTGAATGAGATTAGCCTAATTAAGAACAAATAACTAACTATGAAAAATTACAAAGAATTACTAAATGAGATTAGTCTCATCAATTACTATCAACTTATTATAAAGAATTACCTATAAATTACTAACCACAACATTATGTGTGTCAGACGTAATCACTAATCAGTCATCTTTTTTAAATGATCAGTCATAAAATGCATCTAATTACTTAAGTGTTACATGTTCACTTTAAAAGTGTATTTTACACTTTAAAAATAATGGTCCAGGGGTGCGTTTCCCGAAAGCATCGTTTGCCAACTATGGTCACAAGTTCTGTCGTTATAGTTCCGAGTCACTGTTTCCCGAGAAGCAGTTTCTTGATTGCATGACATGTGGACTTAATAAATCCTTATCTTGAGCAAAATAAGCAAGCTGACATTCAGTACAATCTACATATTTTATTTAGAATACATAAAAATGTAATTTACGTCTTTTAGTTTGTAAAGAGATTTAAAGCACCATTATTGGAGACTGCGCATGTGCGAACGTGCTCGACTAAGAATGAGCCTATGATTGAATCTTGGAATAAAACAAAATAACTGAGAAAATTTTGAAATAGTCCTCGGATGCCCTGTCTGTAATTTATAGCCTATCAAAACATCTAACATTAATTCTATCTCAAACAGTTTCGTTAAAATAAGTTATTACTCCACCACGTGCGTGACGTCATAAACCAACGCGGTTAAACGACCAATTTGCGACAGTATGGTTTCGGGAAACAGTCGTGACTAGCTAGTTGATTTCTTCAACGATGCATCATACTATGGTAGTTAAGCAGCGAGTTACATCGTTGTACGGGAAACGCACCGCTGAGTAGGCTAGTTCTTGAAGAGTGACGGTAACACTTGAGTAACGTTAGGCTAATTAGTGATATGACCACATTGAGAGTATTCTCACATAATGTTGTGATTAGTAATTAATTAGTAATTACTAATTACTACAAAAAATCGATTACCTAATAAGGAACTTATAAATTTGATATTACTTACTGATTAGTTAAGCTTGTTTCCATGTTAGTTAAAAGTATAGTACGCCTAGATGAAGTCTTAATGTAGTTGTTCTGCATTACTTCCTGCATATTACAGACCATTATTCTAAAGTGTTTGGCTACCACTTAGATTTACTTGATCATATCTTTTTTTTAATTATATAATATATATTTATATTTTAAATCTGAGTATTAACTTTGATACATCAGATATATTTTAAATCTGAGTATTAAGTATGATACATCAGGCTTTTGAGGAACTTACATCTCAATCATCATTATTTCATGACTCATGCCCTGCAACCAAAAAAAAGAAAAAAAGAAAACTTTTATCATAGAACTAAATGACATAGCCTATACAGTGACTGACAACTATATGCTTTACTGAACAAAGTATAAATATAACAGTATAACAATATAACTTAATATAACAGCAGTCTGCTATACTGATACAGATCTCATTGATTAACATTACAAACTATCAGAACATTATTTCAGAATTGCATCTTGCTTTGTAGCCATATAAATATCAGTAACTGCAGCAAATTACAATTTTTCCTCAGTTTGGGTATCTATATAAAATTGAAAAGTTTTTTCAGTTTCTATGTCATGTAAATTCATGATACAAATATATATCTCAAATATAAAAATACTTTTGAGATCTATTTCGAAACTTTAGAGGAAACACATAAGAGAAAAAGTCCATGACACTTAATCAAAAGTCTCATTTTGATCACAATTTTATCTCAATGCTAGAAGAAGCTAATCAGGTTCAGAAAATATCTTATGTTATTTTTCTCCATTTGTTAACCTGAAATAGCAAGCATAGTATGGTGTAAATGTGATATTTCAGAATAAATGCACAAAAATAGTCTTGCAGTGTTGTTCAGAGATCCAGCTCACTTCTTCCTTTGTTGTGCCTGTCAATTAAAACATCAAGTAGCATGCGCGCATGCTGCGCGATGATAATCTTCCACAAATAATGAGGACAGGCAATGAAACATACCATACACAAATGGCTGCAAGTATCTAATCAATTTCTCACTGGGATGAGAATTGGGTTTTTTTCTTCTTCTCTCCCTATTTTATTTTTCTTTCCCCTCCTCCAGTAAATACAAATTGCTTATGCATCAGAATAGTCATTATCTCAGCTGCCAAGGTACATTGAATCTCAGAAACACGTGCGTTTCCGTGCAGTCTCCAGATCACAGGGATAGGCTAAAGTAGCAGGGCTATTACAGCAGAATACAGGCCCGGTGTCATTCTAATTATTCCCTATCTGCAGATATGCAAGCACTATAATCTGTTTGGGTGAAATAGCCATTTCTGATCAGCGGTGCTGCGTCGAGCTGTTTAGGAATTCACAGCATTTTTGATCTAATCACAACATCAAAATATTCATGACACACAATGATATCTCTCCAAGGCAGGCTGACAGCCATTAACGGGGAAACATGGGTAATTTATTAACACTTATCTAGACCTGAAAAGGCCTTTCACTCTGCTCACCACAGAGAGAAGAGTAAAATAGTTTTATGTGATACCAAATGATTTATAATGGTCAGTAGTTATTTGCAAAAGGGATTTAATTAAAACGTGCCTTCCCAATTTTGTCCCGAGATCTCCTGGAGGAAGTTCGCTAGAGAGGGAAAAAACAGCCGTAGGGTTTTGTTTGAACCACCTTTGTTATATTGTACGTATTGTAAATAACAGTCCCCTTTTTGGTTAAATTGTATGGAATCAAGCATGCGATTAGCCCCCAAACATTTGTGCTTCACTACAATAGCTGTACTTACTTCCCTAACTGCTTCTGCTAACTTTTTCGTGTACTCCCAGAGGCTAGGCAAACCTGGTGGATCTCTTTGTCTTCTCACAACCGTTCAATTAACCCAATCACCCACCATCAGAGCCAGCTGCGAGCTCTGATCGCAGTCTTGATAAACACAAAACAAATCAATACGAGCATTGTAAAGGTTAAATGATGTTATGTTGTCTGTTGTAACGCCGTTGTGTGCTAGAGCAGTAAGCAACTGACTCGCTCTTACCTTGCCAGACTTTTAATGTGCAAAACACTTTCAACTCATTGTATTTACATTCGACCCACCATTAATTCATTCAAACCTTAGTTTATTTCAAGTTTTTAATCCAAGAGCCCATATTACGCTTGCTAATTAGTCTAAATTAGCTGATTCTCTCGCACACATCTTTCCTCAGAGAAAGGTTGTTTAGTCGATCCTACAAAAACACGACTTTGGTGTTGAAGTGAACATTTTCCGACTCAAATCCTGTAAAGAGCCCAGCAATCTTTTACAGACATACAGTCAGTTTTGAAAACAATTAAGCCAATGATATCACTGTAATTACAGTAACTAATTACCCTCTCTAAATGAACAGCTTAGCACACAGAAAGCACACACACACAACACAAAGTGGTTGCAGGAATAGAGCATCCACTAAACTTATTTTCTGCTCACCTCTCAAGACCACACAAAGGAAGCTCTTGTTTTTGGCTCACGTATGCGTCATTCTGAAGGTACATCATAAATATTTGCACTCAGTTCTTATCAGTGAATTTGCATTAGTCTCTTATCAGTCCTCTTGCCGAGCTTAACTTGATAAGGAGGAAACGCATCACACGCCTGCTATTAATGAACCTTTGCTTAGTCTGATGTCATTCTTTAGCCAAGACTTCATCAGCATCAAGGAGTTTGCATGTCAAAGATTTCCCCCTTTTTTTATTGTGCTGGCTAAAGCAAGCATCACTATTACTATTGGTCATATACTGTATGAACAAAGTCCTAATGCTAATGTTTTAAATATTAAACTTTGGTGTGTAACCTGTCTTCAATGTTTGTGTTACATACATGAATGATACCTTAAATCACAAGACTTGTTGAGGTGTGTTAATACTTTAGGCTTAAGGTGTGGTCACATTAATATAATTTTCACAGGCAAATCCAGCCATTTCAATAGAAATTCACTCAATTGGGAATTTTGCATGAGGACAATTTCGCAACGGGTTCAAGTTGATCATGCGAGTTTGCTGCATTGACCAATGCTCATTGGTTTGAAAGTAACTTCTGTGTAAGCTGTGCTTTATACACCTTATTTTTAATATAAGAGCAGGCATGGGCATTTTCTTAATGTGTAAGGCATCCGGTGTCATCAGCTTGCCAGTTCTATAAAAAGAATGATCCCTTTGTCAGACTTTCTGGCAGCTACTGCCAAATGTCTCTCAATGGGTACTGAATTGTGTAAAAAAAGGTTATAGGATTCAGTTTGCCTCCTGTCCACCTCAGTTCAATGGCGTAATAGGAATTTTCAGGAATCAGAAAAAGTCTTTTTCAACCAAGAACTACTGTCTTAAAAAGGGGCCATAGAAAATGTATCCCTCCCAGAGAGAGAATCAGGGTCATATAGCCAGTACTTTAACGTACCCAAAAAACTCTACTCTTTGGATATACAGGTTCAAGATAAGCCAGTTCTGGCTCAGAAGCTTAGGGTTTCATCCTCTGAATCATCTCTTCAGGGTCGTAAGGGTCACGCACCACGGACTAAGTGCTCTACGACTTTGGAAGGAGCCATGGTTCCTCAACTAGGGCTAGGCTCTCAGAGCGGGTTGACGTTGAAAGAATTTAGGGACAGACGCCTCCCTCACGGTCTGGGGTGTGGTTCTCAATGGCAGCCCAGCCAGCCAGCGGCCTTTGGGGTGACCCTCATATTTACTGGCACACTGACTGGAAATGAGGGCAATATTTCTAGCATTGAAACACTATCATGTGTTAGTACACAGATTCTGCTCTGAGCAGAGGAAAACTTATTGTCTCTGAAGCCAGTTTACTTTTCGGTGCATGCTAACTTGGGGGCAGATATCCTCTCGAGGCAGGGGCTAAGCTCCGGAGAATGGCGACTCCATCCTTAAGTGGTGGAGTCTATATGGCAGAGGTACGGCCTATAGGAAGTGGACCTGTTTAACTCCAAGGAGACGACCCACTGTCCCCTCTGTTTTACCCTCACACCTCCAGCTCCTCTGGGGCTGGATGCCATGGTACAGACATGGCCGAGGCTGCATCTGTAAGCCTTTCCTCGGATAGTTCTGCTCCTGGGATTCTAGCAAGTGTTCGCCAGGACCAAGTCCACCTT
This sequence comes from Meda fulgida, assembly GCA_030578275.1. Lineage (NCBI taxonomy): Eukaryota > Metazoa > Chordata > Actinopteri > Cypriniformes > Leuciscidae > Meda > Meda fulgida. The sequence continues at coordinate 14,587,315 of CM060634.1, forward strand.
CTGGCTGCTCCGAGTATGGTTCCTGGACCTGGTATCTCTCCTAGACAGCATTTCATGGGAGATCCCACCCCAAGCCGTTGATCTAGACTTTGGGTCTGGCCCCCGAGGGGTAGCAGTGGGGTAGCAGCTCATAAATTCTGGTCTCTCAACAGAGTTTATTAAGACAATTTTGAGTTCTAGAGCCCCTTCCACTAGGAAGCTGTATGCCTTAAAAAGGTGACTCTTTGTTTCATGGCGAGCAGAACCACCTGAACTTAGTCAGCTGCCCTGTTGGGTCAGTGCCGGAGCTCCTTCAAGAATGGCTTTCAAAAGGTTTAGACCCTGCTATGCTAAAGGTCTATGTGGCCGCAATTTCTGCTAGCCACATACCTTTAAATGGAGCTTCTATTGGGAGACATCCTCTGGTGTCTTGGTTTTTGCGAGGTGCCTTTCTTGAGTTCAAGAGTTCCTTTCTTGGACCTAGCATTGGTCCTGTAAGCCTTAGTAGAAGCCCCATTTGAGCCTTTGGAGTCAGTCTCTGAAAAAATGCTGACTCTTAACGTGGCTCTGTTACTAGCATTGACTTCCCTTAAGAGAGTAGGAGACTTGCAGGCCCCTTCAGTAGCCTCTTCTTGCTTAGACTTTGCTCTAGGTGATGTAAGAGCTATACTGTGGCATATATCTATAATACGTATAGCTATAGTACAGAGCTATAATTCTTCAATGGATGGTCAGCCAGTGGTCCTGCAGGCTTTCTGCCCTTCATCTCATAAGACGCAAGATAAAGAAGGTCTGCAGCTGTTATGTTCGATCCATGCTCTGGGGATTTATGTTCTCCGCTCAGGCAAGTGGCGTAAATCCTCTCAGCTGCTTTGGTGGCTGCAATAGAGGAAACCAAACACGGTCACCAAGCCGTGTATCTCGTATCAGCGTATCTCGATGGATCACTGATACCATCATCCTCCCCTATGAGTTCTGTGGTATGGCTTCACCACAGGGGTTAGGACCCACTCCACTAGGAGTGTTGCGTCTTCCAAAGTTCTGGCTAGGGGTGCATACTCATAAGATGGCAGGATGGTCCTCCCCGCACACATTCATCAGGTTTTATAGTCTGGACATGGATTCAACCCCAGGGTGTAAAGTCCTTCAGGGTTCATCTGGACTCAGCCTGAGCTCAACAACTGTCTGTGCAGATACACAGCCTTGTTGGGCAGGCACTATCCTGTGGCTTTGTTATGTCACTACATTATCATGTGTAGCCAATCAGAAACTAGTCTCTCGTAGCCAGACCTTCAGACTGACGGCAGAAGGTCTGGACTCTATCACAGAGCCCAAGAGGACGTTTGGCTGACATGTAATTCATGTCAATCACTGTTCGTTTTGTTACGCGTCATGTTTAGGGGCGTGACAATATAATGTTGATGTCCCTATAATAACAGACCAGCGTGCATCTAATCATTGATTAATTCAAGAACGTTGTGCAAGTTTACTGCAACAATGGAGCCGCGAACTTCACATACTTTTGAAAATCCAGCCTTTAGTTGATCCTGGTAAGGACTCATTGTCACAGTTGTAAACACAACGCTTTCTTCTTCATGAGGGGTTTTGGTGTCACGGCATTTGTTTCCAGGTGTACCAGGAGAACGCAATACAAAATTCTTCCAGACATCCTGTAGAATTCAACCTATCAGATCGTGACTTCGAAAGTGTTTCCAGAAAAGTGTGCCATATGTGTCACAAGAATACTAGAGAAGGCAAAAGCATGTAAACGATGTTTATTAGAATGAACAGAGAAGGTCAGAAGCACACAACACCACACACAGGAACTTCGACGGGCAGCCGGGTCGATGATGGTAACAGGTGAGGTGATGATCTGTGAGTTGTGAAGAGTGATGGATGGTAACAGGAAACGAAGACACGACGAGACACATCCAACACGAACGCAGATCACGGGAAGATGCCAAACGGAACAGGAACACAACTAGGAACATACCACAACGATCTGACAAAGGCAATATAAAACAGTGAGCATATATAGGCACCGCTGATCTGATGCAGCTGGCGCTGCTTATGAGATGCTGCTGACGCTGCTGATCAGCGGTAATGATTGGTGATCACGCCCACACACACGCACAATAACAAAGACACGAGACAAGAAGGGCACAGTGAATTCACGAACGGTGACTGCATCAGACGTTTAGCCAATGTAGGTGTGACGTCTGAGACTAATCAGGAACTGGCGTGTGTAGACATGTGCCTCAGACACGGGCTCGCGCATAGCGTAAACGACCTTGGCGCAGCGTCTCATTCCACAAACCAGGTTACATACACAACCTGAGACTTTTACTTGCGTGTTGAAGGTGGGTGCATTATTGTCAATAAACAATGGGCCTTTTTTCCTACAAAATGTTGGTAATGTGAACACAACTTTAATGAGGATAAAATGGGCAAAAGTCCCATCGACTTAATTGAAGTAAATTACTTATTTTTCCATTGTAAATGTAAATTTTACTAAAAAAATGTGTCATGGAAACCATTTTATTTTATTAATTGAATTTATTATATGATGAACTATTAGCACACAAAAGCTGTTTGTTTTCAGGAACTGGGGCATCTCAATTCACTTACATTTAAAAAAGGTCTCCTTGTTGAACATTTCGAAATGGTATTGATGTTGATGTATATCTTTCTTTCTTTCTTTATTGGTAAAGCACATTTAAAAACAACCCATGGTTGACCAAAGTGCTGAACAGGACAGAATAATCAGAGCAGAGCAATAGATACAATTACAAACATAAAAAGAATAGTAGAATTAATATAATTCATAGGAGAGTACATTAAGGATATAACTTTGCATTGTAACGTAGCAATACCCTTGCAAGTTGCAACCACAGCAACATTCCAAAAAATGATCACGCTGCATCCAAAATCGCATACTGTCTGAGTAGGTAGGTACTATATTTGAATTTACTTTGCGATTGTTAAAAAAGTTGTTTTATATAGTATGGCAATTGGTAGAATTAATGAAATGCGGAAGTAACACATCCACGTTGTTACTGTCAAGTGACCTACAGGTGTCCATTGCTTCACTTCACTTCCATTCAAATTCTCTCCCATGGCCTCATGGGATTGTAAAGTGTGCATTGAATGTGCACTTCAGAATTTCTACAGAATTCCGGTATAGGCCATCCGGGGATTTTTCACTTACTGTTTTTTGAATTGTATGTATTAGGACACAACTCTTTTGGCATAATGTTTTTCACATACAATATAATAGGGAATAATTCGATTTCAGATGCAGCATCAGAATACACAATGTGTGTACCCCTTTAGCAGCCACATAACACAGCTCTGACCACCATGGGAGTTTTGCAAGAACCACTCAAACCCTGGTTTTCAGGAGGTTTAATTAGGACTAATTAAATGTAACATATTCTGCCTCAATTTTTTTTGTTGATTTGATTTTTGATTGATTTGTTTATTTAAGTGTCAAACACCATGGTGCCCAGGCCTCATGGGCTTATTAGACACTATAGTAACAATTTCACAACACATAACACAAAACCCAACATAGCATAACTAAACCACTAAAAATAAGTACACATACAAATAGAGATGGCTTTTCATATGGGATACAAAATACTTTGCCGCAGGTACCAGGCCTTTTCTATACATTTTGCCAAAGCAAAAACATAATTTTCAAACAGCCAGCACAAAATCTCCCCTTCATATTTCCAAAATATATCAGGATTTTTTAACTGAACTGATTCAAAAAGAGAGTTCCTTAAATCACAATATATAGGACAGTAAAAAAACAAAGTGAAATTCATCCTCCACAATCTGGAGATCACAGAATTCACACAAACGTAAGTGTTCAGGTGTACCTTTAAATCGACCCACTTCCACTGCCAGAGGTAAGGTAGTAGTTCTCAATTGAGCACAGAGGGACCTCTGCCTTCTCTTTAGATTAAGGAAAATATAAGGTTCTGTAACATGATCATTCTTAAACTGGACATAATTCCTATTCCATATACCTTTTTTCCATTGATTTTAATATTTACTTAACAATCTTTGTCTGACAACCTTTATATTACATTGGAGATTATTGTGGTACATTATATGTAAGTCAGACACAGACAATATTATTGAAACTTCTCCAGACCAGGGGTGATACTTTGCTCCAATTCAAAATTTTCCTAGTTAGCCTTTCCTCTGGCAGACTAACAAGACGGTTCCACAATCGCACCATTTCACACCTTTGTTTTACAATACATGGATCCCATCCTGCATCCCCATTAACAGCTACCTCTGCTGCATATTTATGCACACCAAGAAAACACCTTAAAGCACGATTTTGAATAGAGTTACAGTCAAAAACCTCTTCAAAACCCCAAACTCCTGCAGCATAAGTCAACCAGAGATTTATACAGTTGTGTAAATGTAGAAAAACCAAGATCTGTACATAATTTCATTTTGCTCAATACAGAACCTAATGCTCTTCCAGTAGACTCTGCTAGTATTTTCCTTCCCTCTGTAAACTTCATATTTTCATCAAAAACAAAACCAAGATATTTCAACGCATTCTCATCCTTTGGCGTCATATAGGTGACGCCATATGACATTTCGTCGAAATCATACGCACATGGCACCCTTTAGCGTCAATATAACACGCACTGTTATGGGTAGGTTTAGGTCTGGGGTAGAGTTACGGTTATGACGCTTTGGGATCTGCGTCTCATATTGAAGCTAAAGGATGCCATGTGCGTCAGATTTAGACGAGCGTCACATGTATGATGCCTTGGGTTCTGCGTCTCATATTGACGCTAAAGGATGCCATGTGCGTAAGATTTCGACGAAATGTCAAATGGCGTCACATGTATGACGCCTTGGGATGAGAACGGGCTGGATATTTATAATGATGAGTATACTTTAAGGGCACAGGGCCAAACCGAACTGTAAATACATACATACATACTGTAAATTGTTTTGTTAAACATCATGTCACAGATGCTGTCCATGAGCTGCAGAGAGATTGGGTTGGGGCCGTTGCTGAAGTGTTCAGAAAGTTTTTCTGTGTCTCCTCATTTTTCTCTTTGCTGCTGATTTGAAAGAACGACCTCTCTTCACCTCACACAGTAAGATTCCCCCATCTGCTTCCCCTCCATTTCATCAGCGCACAGAACGACGGTCTTTATCCCTGTACCCCTTCCCTCTATCACATTCACCTCACCGCATGCCATGGATTTGAAGATCAGTTACTCCCATATTTTCCCTTTCAGCGTTTATCTCCTACAAGACATACTGAAAAAGGGCAAAATCACAACAAGCCACACAGTTTCTAATGCCTTCAGGCCTTTTAATTACAAAACCAATGAATAAACTGAGCTGAGGAGCGTTTTTTTTTTTAAATGAACACATTTGATATGTTGTTTGAGCCTTCTTAAAAATGCCTTGTCTCATTGTCATTGAATTTTTTACATTTTTTACATTTTTAAATTTTATTTTTTAGATATAGACAATGGGGCCATTCTTAAAATTGCTTTCATTTTATTGTAGGCCTTTCATGATTTTCAGTCTTGCTCTATTGTACATTTTCAGATGTTTTCAATTATTTATATTGGATGATGCATGTTAAACTCAGCTCTTAACATGTTAAAGTTTAGCAATGATTGTACACTGTTCTGAAACCCTCCAGTGTGTTTGGGTCCAAGACAGGCCCCAACATCCCAGCAACCGTATAGGACAATGTGGTTTAAAAAATGGATGGATGAATGGATGTACAATGTTCCAGAGGGATTGCATCTTCCATCTTAACCTACTATTAAAAATTAAGTTTCAAATCACTAATGCCTAAATGTGATGCAGACACCAGTCATATTAGCTGATTTATGGAACAGGTCACCTCATGGGTGGCAACATGTTGAAATCACATGACCAGCCTGATACTCACATTATCTGAGTAATCACATTGTTAAACATTGTTTATGATGTGCAATCTTTCTCTTTATTTTTTTTTTTTTTAGAATAATAATAGTAATAATAATAATACGTTTTTTTTTGTTTAATGCAATGATCCATTGATGTCTAAAAGGCTACTCTTTGAGGCCAGTCGAATAAATAAGATGGAGTTGAAACTTCTGTAAAAACAAATGGGAAATAAAGACATTCATTGTATGATACAGATCATGAAGCAGCACAATGATGGATGTTTCATAACTCTATAAGAGATCCTCGAATATAGAGATGACACTCTGAGAGCTATTGTCTCCTCGCACGCTAACAGCTGTCTTTATCTTTTGTTATGACACGACAATCTTTGACAGAAGCCTAATTACAGTTTAAGTTAATTACCAGCACTACACTGATGCTCTGCCTTCAGTTCAAGGCTCTCAGCAGCTAATTGACGTCGGCTTCTGCATATTTGAACCATAATGGTGGCATGCCATTATCAAACCTCTAATGATCAGGTGCTGGGCATTATATGAGGAAGAAGGGCATTTCTGTCCAGGCCTCTGAACTCCCCTCACCCCATGTGATGACTCTCTCTGCCCCCATCGCTGCTCTGAAGCACGAGATTCTACAGTGGTGACAGCGCTAGGAGAGGATGTTCTCAGAGAGAGGAAGTGAGCATGTGATGGATAGTAATTATGGAGTTGTTCATTTGATAATCCTGTCTACCCTCCCACAGGGAGCTAATTAAACACTGGGAGCATTCATTAATCCTGCACCTGTCTCACTGCAAATGATAATAGGCCAAAGTTCATCTAAGCTGAAAATGTCAATGACAGAATGGAGGAAGATATGGAGACAATGTAAAAGCTGTTGTCTTGATCGACTCAAAGCATCAATGCACTTTATTTTTGATAATCTAATATAGTCTTTATAATCTAAGCCCCATGGGAAAACGGTTTTATTTAAATGTGCAAGTGCTTGGTATTGTTTTCAGATTTTTAAGGTGTCCTCTGCTGATTTTTTTTTTCCTGAAAAACAACATGAATTTAAAATGGACCATATTTACTTTCTTAAAGGGGCACTCTGTAATTTATTTCATTTAAAAAATGCTGTACACATATTTCATTTAAATAATTAATTAATAATTAATCTAAATCAGGGCCACAGTCCTATACAGAGTCTAGTACCCGAACTTGATTAGCTGGATAAGGTGTGTTTAATTAAGTTTGAAGCCCTCCAGGAACTGAATTTGACACCCCTGACCTAAAGAATGGCAATGTTATTTAATAATTCTTTAATTAGTTGTGCATGTCCAACATCTTCAATATTCATAACCTACAGGCCAAATTAACAGAATAATTCAATCTAAGATGGAAATATCAGTGACAGAATGGATTAAGTCAGAAAACAATGTAAGAACGGTTGTCTTGAATGACTGGAAGCATCCGTGTTTTTTATTTGTTTTTGTTTTTTTGGATGAACAACTTTATACATTTACACATTTAGCAGACTCTTTTTTCCAAAGTAGCAACAAGAGAAGAATATAATAATACACAATGCCAGGTTTATTGACTACTTGACAACTAGTAGAAAAGTGTGTGTGTGTGATTTAAGGGGGATTGGTGGTTAAGTGCTTGTGAAAGAGGTGTATCTTGAGCCCTTTCTTAAAAGATGTGATTGGCAGCTCATTCCACCAGAGAGGAACAGAGAGAGTTAAGGTTTTGGAGAGTGACTTTTTGTCTAGTTGTGAAGAAAATTAAAGGCGTCACTCATTCAGTGACCTTAACTGACAGAAGGAAGTATCTGTTAAGGAGCGAACTGAGGTAGGGAGGTGCTGTTCCAGTGGCTGTCCTGAAAGTCAACCTTAAAATTGATTCTAGACCAACTGGGAGCCAGTGGAGTGAGATCAGGTAGTCTTTATTAGCCCGCATGGGAAACGCCTCGGTTACGTATGTAACCCTGGTTCCTTGATAGGGAACGAGACGCTGCGTCAAACGCTGTGGGAACGCCCCTGCGTTGTGCGTCATGAAGCACGTATGGAATCAGTCCAATAGAGAGATGAAACTTCATAGGCGGGTGAAGTCATCGACCAGGAACTATAAAAGCACTCCAAAACACAAGCGCATTAGCTTCTGATAGGCCTGAAGGAGCGCTAACGGGAGTGCGGGGAGTATGGCGGAACGACGCAGCGTCTCGTTCCCTATCAGGGAACCAGGGTTACATACGTAACCGAGACGTTCCCTTTCAAGGGAACTTCGAGCTGCGTCAAACGCTGTGGGAACGCGAATAACCACGTCGCCATAGGACCAAATGACCGCCATGTGAGACTAGTGCACAGAGGACGAGAGCACCTGTGCCCCAGGGGTAGAGCTTAGGTCTAGGTCATAGAACCTAATAAAAGTATGCGGTGAAGACCATCCAGCCGCATCACAAACATCACTCAGGGAAACTCCTGACAATAAAGCTTTAGAAGCAGCCATACTCCTGGTAGAGTGGGCTCGAACAGCCAAAGGTGAAGGCTGGCCAGCCGACTCATAAGTAAGTGAGATAGCCTCAACCACCCACTTGCTCATTCTCTGTTTAGACGCAGGACACCCTTTCCTGGGTTGCCCGAAACATACGAATAGTTGTTCCGATTTTCTCCACAGGGCAGCTCTGTGGACATAGGCGTCTAACGCCCTAACAGGGCAGAGTAAATTAAGTTTCTCCTGGTCCGATGACATAAATGGAGGAGGACAGAAAGCCTGCAGAACCGTAGGTCTAACAACATTAGAAGGGACCTTGGGAACGTACCCTGGTCTAGGATGCAGAAAAGCCTTAACCATGCCAGGTTGAAAATTCCAGGCACAAGGGTGAAACCGACAGAGCATGTAAATCTCTGATTCTTTTTAAAGAGGAGATAGCAAGTAGAAAGATAGTTTTAAAAGTGAGAAACTTCTCAGGAACTTCTTCGATAGGCTCAAAAGGAGCTAGGGAAAGACCTTCCAATACAATGGCCAGATCCCAGGTCGGCACCCTCGTACGAACTGCTGGCCTCAGCCTCAAAGTACCACGGAGGAAACGAGTTATAAGTGGGTGTCTCCCAAGAGAAACTCCACTAAAAGGGACGTGGTAAGCAGCTAGTGCCGCCACATACACCTTCAGTGTGGAGGGGGATAACCCTGTGGAGAAGCGCTCCTGCAGGAAATCCAGCACTGCACCCACTGGGCAGTTAACTGGGTCCTGCAGGTGTTCTCCACACCAAGAAGTGAATAGTTTCCACTTCAAGGCATAAAGCTTCCTCGTGGATGGAGCTCTGGAGTGAAGAATGGTCTCAACAACCTCAGTTGAGAGACCAGAATCTATGAGCTGGGCCCCCTCAGAGGCCAAGCCCACAATTTCCACAGCTCTGGGCGGGGACGAAATATCGTGCCGCCCGTCTGAGAGAGTAGATCCCTCCTGACCGGTAGCTCCAAAGGAGAGCCGTCCAGGAGAGAAATCAGGTCCGTGAACCATACTCGGGCCGGCCAGAAGGGGGTTACTAATAGTAGGCTGACCCCGTCCCGGCGAACCCTCTCCAGAACTCCTGGTAGCAGAGCAATCGGGGGAAAGGCGTGCAGGCGTGACCTCGGCCACGGCTGTACCAGAGCGTCCAACCCCAGAGGGGCTGGAAGACTGATGGAGAACCACAGATGACAATGCGTGGTCTCCTTGGAAGCGAATAGGTCCACCTCGGCGCGACCGAAACTCAACCAAAGAAGCTCCACCACCTGGGGGTGGAGTCTCCATTCCCCCAGCCTCGGCCCCTGCCTCGACAGGGAGTCCGCTACCACATTTAAATACCCGGGAAGATACATTGCTCTCAGTGATAGTAGCTTCCCCTGGGACCACAGGAGGATCTGACGGGCCAACTTGTAAAGCCGGCGAGACCGCAGGCCCCCCTGATGATTGATATAAGAGACCACCGACGTGTTGTCTGACTGAACTAACACATGATGACCTCTCAGGTCTGCTAGGAAGTGCTTCAGAGCCTGAAACACCGCCAACATCTGCAGGCAGTTTATGTGCCAAGAAAGATGATGATCCTGCCATAGACCTTGGGCTGGACGACCACTCATGACCGCCCCCCACCCTGTGAGGGAAGCATCCGTCGTTAGCGTTACGCGACGACAAAGAGCCCCCAGCACCGGACCTTTGGACAGGAACCAACTTTCTTTCCACATGACCAGAGCACGAAGGCAGCGCCGCGTGACTTTGATCAAGCGGAGCGGATTTCCCCTCGGGGAGAATCCCTTGGTCCTGAGCCACCACTGCAACGGTCTCATGTACAACAGGCCGCAAGGTAAAACGTTGGACACTGCTGCCATCAGACCCAACAGAATCTGAAACTGCTTCACAGTGAGTAGCTGGCCTAGCCTTACTTGTTTCACGGCTGAGAGAATCGAAGCGATGCGGGTCGGAGAGAGTCGCGCCCGCATCGAGACCGAATCCCAAACGACACCCAGAAAAGTGGTCTTCTGGGAAGGAGATAATACACTTTTCTTTGCGTTCAGCCTCAACCCCAACTTTCTGATATGAGCAAGGACGACATCTCGATGCCAAACCGCCATCTGCTCCGTCTGATCTAAAATCAACCAATCGTCGATATAGTTGAGAATACGAATGCCCTGAAGCCTCAGAGGCACTAGTGCTGCATCCATGCATTTCGTGAAAGTGCGGGGAGATAAGGCTAGGCCAAATGGAAGAACCCTATATTGGTACGCCTCGCCCCGAAGGCGAACCTCAGGAACTTCCTGTGTTGTGGAAGGATGGAAATGTGGAAGTACGCGTCCTTTAGATCTATCGTGACAAACCAGTCCTCGGATCTGATTTGAGACACGATCTGCTTGATAGTGAGCATCTTGAATTTTAGCTTCCCTACCGAGCGATTCAATAGGTGCAGGTCTAAAATTGGATGCAACCCCCCATCCTTCTTCGGAACGATGAAATATCGGCTGTAATAACCTGACTCCAAACTGGGAGGAGGAACCCGTTCTATAGCCTCCTTTTGAAGGAGCGTTTTCACCTCTTGTTCCAATACCAGAGCCTGCTCGGGGCCCACCACTGTGTGCAGAACCCCTCTGAATTTCGGTGGACGACACCTGAACTGGATAGCATAACCCTTTTCTACTGTCTGCAGGACCCAATGAGATATTCTTGGAAGGCTTTTCCACTCTGCCAGAAAATCTACTAAGGGTACCAGCCTCTCGACACTGGCCTCTGGTGTAACTTGAGCAGCAAACACAGCGCCCTGTAACGGCGCACCGGCAGGGAACGACTGGTTTGACTGCTCTGAAACCCTCCTCAGAGGGAGCGAGCGTCCCTCGGGAAAGCGCTCGCTGGGACCGTCTACGCCCCGGCATTAAGGCGGGGTTAGCAGAACGGCCCCCTGAGGGCACCGAGGAGGAATGGGCACCGTAAAGAGGGGTGAACTCCTTTCCGCCTCGGTGGGGACCACCCTCAACATCCTGAACGCCTCGGCGTAAGGACTTCTTCTTAGCCGAAGCCTTCTTAGACGATAACACTGTCCTCAGATCAGGCCTATTGCTAGAAGGCTTCGGCTGAGAGTGCCGCACCTGAGCCCACTGTCCAGCAGGAGGAGCACGAGACGCGACACTCTGCTTCTGCTGCGCTCTATGGGATGAGCTTGTAAACGGCCGGGGCTGCTCGCGCCCAGCAGCCCCAGAGACGTGAATTATTAACGGGAGAAATTTTTTGAAAGCTGCAGCTTGTTTTTTCTCTTCCTGGAATTTGTCCATAACAGAATTAACAGCTTCGCCAAATAACCCCGAAGGAGAGAGAGGAGCATCTAAAAGAAAAGTTTTTTCTTTCTCTTTCATATTAGTTTGATATAACCAAAGATGTCTTTCTGCGGCCACCAGAGCTGCCATAGATCGACCCACTAGCTTGGCCGATTCTCTGGTGGCGCGCAGGGATAAATCAGCAGCCTGACGCAGTTCTCGAACTACGTCAGCACTGACTTCCTTACTCTCACTCACGTCCTTTAGCAGGTCAGCTTGGTATGCCTGCAAGATTGACATTGTATGCAGGCATGACGCAGCCTGACCTGCAGCCAAATACGCTTTACCCACCAAAGCAGATGTATTTCTGAGGGGCTTGGTGGGTAATACCGGTGTCTTAAAAGATGACGCCGCCTCGGGAGAGAGATGGCTCGCGAGCGTCTCTTCCACGCGAGGCAAAGCGTCATAACCATAAAATTTAGCCCCCATTATATTAGAATATGTAGATGTCTGGGGACTAAATATTCTATATGAAACCGGTTTCTTCCACGATCTCGACACCTCAGTGGCGTGGAGGCTGCACACGTGACGGCAAAAATCTTTCATCTAATTTAGATCTAGAAACAGACTCCTGTCTAGTCACTGGCCACTCAATACTGAGTTTATTAACAGCCCTAGTCAATACCTCCATTAATTCATCACTTTCGGGAGTGTGGGGTGGCGAATCCTCCACCTCTCCCTCAGAACTGGATAGCTGCAGTGTTGGTGCCTCAACCCGAGCGGAAGAAACCGCAGCGCGTGCTTCCGAACTCGGGACTGAGGCACTGGATCTCACAGGTGAAGGGAGAGATAAGGCAGCGCCCGTCTCAACCCCCGTCCTTAACGGCAGACGCTCGCAATGCTCACAGTCAGCTCCCTCGAGAGCTGACTGGGCATGCTGCACTCCCAAACAAACAACACAAAGAACGTGTGTATCCCCACCCGTTAAATAGCGCGGGCAGGGAGTAACACACTTCTTAAATTGCTGTTCGTTCGCCATTCTCTCAAATATATATATATATATTGTGGCGAACAGGACGGCCGAGGGACGTGAGAGAACGGTGCGAGGCCGGTGGTGCGATTGCTAATGAGCAACACACGTGAGGCACACCGGTCTCGCATCTCTCACGGAGGAGCGGAAGCATAAAGGAGGAGCGACGACGTTGATGATCGAGAGAGGAACAGGCCTGTGTTTTAGTTGTTTTGTTTATGTATTTTATTTTAGCCAGCAGTCGTCCGCGAGGGGCTGCTGGCAGTTCCTTATGTTTATTTTCGGTAGCCAGCAGTCGTCCGCGAGGGGCTGCTGGCGGTATTTTGGTTGTTTGTTTTATTTTAAATAAATTATATTTTGATGGTTCGCCGGTTCCCGCCTCCTTCTTCCCTGAACATTGCTACATATATATATATATATATATATATATATATATATATATATATATATATATATATATATATATATAAATTGTTTGTGTGGTGCAGAGTATGTAGGACAGACAATATCACACAGGGACAGATTCACATGTAGCGCGACTGAAGGCACAGAAGCTAATGCGCTTGTGTTTTGGGGTGCTTTTATAGTTCCTGGTCGATGACGTCACCCGCCTATGACGTTTCATCTCTCTATTGGACTGATTCCATACGTGCTTCATGATGCACAACGCAGGGGCGTTCCCACAGCGTTTGACGCAGCTCGAAGTTCCCTTGAAAGGGAACCAGTTTTATTTTTAAATTATAACATTTTAAGGTATCCTCTGCTGAACAGTTTTTTTTTTAATTTTTTTTTTTTTTTTTTTTACTTAAATATAACATCACATTAAAATGTATTTCTTAAAAGGGTCTTTTAAAAAAGTGTTACACATATTTCATTTTATTATTTAATTTATTTATTATTGTAAATAATGTAGCTGTTATTTAATAATTCACGAATCAGATATGCATCTCCAACATTATTAATAACCATAATAACCTACAGGCCACCTGAGCAGAATTATTCAATCTTATTTTCATAATCTATTGTTATTGTGTTATCACTTCAATTAAAAACATAGACTTGTATAATGGGGAAGGGGGAGCACTGATTGAATATATTTTGGAAGGATGAAATTCAGATCCAACTTTGGGATCACCAGACATTTTTGTTACATTTTTACATTGTTCGATTTAAATTATAAAACAGAAAGTTCATCCTGTTTCCAGCTGCACATCACTGCACATCTTCCACAGAGACCAACTATTTTTGTTTACATGTCAGAGAGTTTACTTTTTTGTGCAAAAGTGACACTTCATGGATTTTCTTCATGAAAATAAAACGAAAATGTGTGTCCTTAGTACTTGTGTTATTATTATTGTTGATTTATGTAGTTTAATAAAAGTATTCACAATATATTAGGCCTTTATATCTTATTGCTTACACTGCTTTTATTTGATAGGTCTTTTTGCATTTATAATAGATGTATTTGTGTTATTTTGGAATTGTAAAGATTATTATTGCTACTAAGAATGTAATACTGATTATATAAACCGTAAAAGCACACAAAATCACAGTTAAAAATGAAAAATATATTTCAGTGATCTCATAACCAGAGTCAGAGTGACAGGGGTTGAATTTGCTCTGTGCGAGTGTTAGAAGTAGAGGTGTTGTTCTCTTAATGATTAATTACCTAATGTCAGCGTGGCTGTGCGAGGGGCAGCCACACACAGAGACTCCGTCAGGTTGTTAGTATGTGTGATGATTAGCAGTCCATGCCCATAGGGACACATATTAATGAGGCCACATACAGTGTTAACATTTCATATCAATTCTTAAGGCAGGGCCTAAATTAATTAAGCTCTCATTTACAGGCACACAGAAACCCCTCTGGATTTAACCCGAAGAGAGAGTGTTAATAATGCTTTTTGGAGAAGCATTTACACAATTAATTAATTCTTATTAACAGTTAGTGAAATATAATAGTTATCAAAAGGATGTTAAGGTGATGTCTCAATAATGACGAGCCTGATGCTTCACTCCCTCTCTGGTCAGTCAGCATGTACGAGGCTATACTGTGTGTGTTAAATATTTCTGCTCAGTGTCAGATATTTCTCTGCTTAAAGTAAAAGTCATAACATGTGAAGACAAAATGTTGATCTTAAGTGTTTTACATTAAACGGCACAATTTTTCATTTAGTCAGAAATCAGAAAATCTTTAAATATTTAAGTTAATATTGTGTCCAGTTTGGCCCTGTAAATAAAAGGGTGTTATTTTTTGACAAAGTGTGTGCGGTTTCGTTTTCCTAAGTATCGGTTCAAGAACCGTTTAAACATAGGAACCGTTTAAAAAATACAGAGTTGGTAAACCCAACCCAACCCTATCCCTAAGCGTGATCCCAATCAGTCGACACGTCGACTACATTTCCGTTCCCTCCTTCAGGGAACGAGGGTTACATACGTAACTGAGACGTTTTGCTACACTAACCATAGTTTAACCATGGTATTTATAGTCAAATTGTGGTTATGGTAATCAATCCACCAAAAAAAACTAAAAAAACATGTTTACCACACTTTTACTATAATAAAACCATGGCTAATTTTCGTTAGGCCCCCAAAACGCCGTTGTCATGATAATAAAAAGTTGTCCGTTTTTAGTTGAAAACAGTGTCATGTAAACGCCCTCTTTGATGTTTCTTTCCTGTTGGATTGGATGACCCACAGGAAAATAGTTGTTGATCAAATGTCTTTCATAGCTCAGGAGATATATATTGAGGATCTTTAAGAATCAAGCTTTGTTTTTGATGTTTCTCCAAAGATAAATAAAAACAGGCATAAATGAGAGAATTGAAGACATACAGAGAGTACACAGCTACAAAAGCATTACAAAACTGGGGGTCTGTTTTTTTAAATAAATAATGGTTTTATTCAGAAAGAAATCATTAAATGAAGTCCTTACCGTCCTAACGGCATCAAGACTCATCCGAATGTAATGTTAGTTTCACTTCCTGTCTCCTGAGATACCTTCATCTGATTCATTTTTGAAGGCAGCATAGATGTATTCTTCCCTGCCTTTGATATCCCACAATCCTGTGCATTCCTGTGACAGTTGAGCTAGAAAAATAAAGATCTGAAAAGTTGCGGCTGGTCGTCAGTTTGTATGTAAATGGACATTTTTGATAAATGTTTTCCACTTATGATGTATTTCTAGCAAGAAATTAGTATTGTAGTAATTACATATTTACGTAGTTTTCACTAAAGCTTGCTCTATTTTGCTAAAGATCATTAAACCGTAACACTGCCTCAGAGGTCTGCCTGACAACCCCTGCTATAAAACGCTTAAATTAGCACAGATAATTTGGTCTTGGACAGTTTTTATTGAACATATTGAACATATCTTTTGACTGGAGACTGGAGCACCATGTGAGACATTTGTGAGATCTGTGAAACTCTTGAGGAGATGGTTTTGGAGACTTTATATCAGGTACAAATCTGAGAAACCAACATCTTCTTTTGATCTTCTTTGCATCTTATTGTTGTGTAGGAGAAACAACTGAATAAATTAAGAAATGTCATTTGTGATTTATAATAACTTTTAAAATGATTCAGAGCATGCAGCGCTTTTAGTATCCTCACAGAAACAAGATTGCGACAACCAGCCCTTTTATTCCTTACGCATCTGTGATGTGTGATAGCACCAGAGTGTATGTGTGTGTGTGTGTGTGTGTGTGTGTGTGTCCATGTACATGTGTGACAGCCACCGATTTCTGGCCCCAAGCTCGTTCCCTTTCCATCAGCATCCGTTTTCAGGTGGCATGCAGTAATTTCATGGCTCGTTGAGGGTGCGCAAAACCTGGGCCACTGTCACTGTTAACTTTCCTCTTGCCTGGAGCTTTTAAATGAAGTTATTAATCCAGCAAACACAAGCGGACTGGTCTCTCCCGTGGGGAGGAGCAAAATTCACTGCCCCCGTCGACATCTGTGTCGCTACGAACCGTGTAATGGCAATTTCATTTGTTCTTTGAGATTACTTTGACGTCACCTCAGTGGACGTTACCCTTTCGGCCCGGTCGCACTTCCACTTCCTCACCACGTCACGTGCGCCGTCCTCCATGTTTCCACCACATTGGTTTCCCAACCTCCATGTGTCACGGTGTGGTGAGTAAGGACGGCAGGCTGAGGCAAAGAGCTCCAACACAAACGATTTAATCTTCAAACAAAACCAGGAACAGGCAGGAAGACAGGCAGGATATTCACCAACACCTATGCATATACAAGTATAAACATACACATTGACAAACTAGAACCGACACAGACAGACTGACCAGAGAGAACTAAATACAGATACAAACGAGGTGAGGACAGGTGACACGGATGATTAAGACGATGAACAGGTGGATGATTGAGGGAGTGAATTCAGGTGTGCAGACAAGGAGGATACTGGGAAGTGAAGTGCAGACAAGGACAGACAGGTGCAGACGAGGACTGTGACATTACTCCCCCCTCCCGGTAGGCGTGACCTCACGCCGTAGAACAGGGGTGGGAGGGTGGGCATCCTGGAGTCCGTGACAGGAAGGCGGACCAGGTGCAGGAGGACGGACTCCAGGATGGAACAGACGGCCATGGCGGAGCAGGACGTGGGCGCGGCCATGGCGGAGCAGGACGTGGGCGCGGCCATGGCGGAGCAGGACGTGGGCGCGGCCATGGCGGAGCAGGACGTGGGCGCGGCCATGGCGGAGCAGGACGTGGGCGCGGCCATGGCGGAGCAGGACGTGGGCGCGGCCAGGGCGGAGCAGACGAACCCTCGGGCGGCCACGGCGGTGCGGACCCCTCGGGCGGCCAGGGCGGTGAGGACCCCTCGGGCGGCCAGGGCGGTGAGGTCCCCTCGGGCGGCCAGGGCGGTGAGGTCCCCTCGGGCGGCCACGGCGGTGAGGACCCCTCGGGCGGCCACGGCGGTGAGGACCCCTCGGGCGGCCACGGCGGTGAGGACCCCTCGGGCGGCCACGGCGGTGAGGACCCCTCGGGCGGCCACGGCGGTGAGGACCCCTCGGGCGGCCACGGCGGTGAGGACCCCTCGGGCGGCCACGGCGGTGAGGACCCCTCGGGCGGCCACGGCGGAGCCGGACGAGGCGAAGGCCTATGGCCCCCCCCCAAAAAATACTTGGGGAAATCCACGGGTTCGTTTGACTCGGGATTCGGTTCACTTGACTCGGGACTCGGTTCACTTGACTCGGGACTCGGTTCACTTGACTCGGGACTCGGTTCACTTGACTCGGGACTCGGTTCACTTGACTCGGGACTCGGTTCACTTGACTCGGGACTCGGTTCACTTGACTCGGGACTCGGTTCACTTGACTCGGGACTCGGTTCACTTGACTCGGGACTCGGTTCACTTGACTCGGGACTCGGTTCACTTGACTCGGGACTCGGTTCACTTGACTCGGGACTCGGTTCACTTGACTCGGGACTCGGTTCACCTGACTCGGGACTCGGTTCACCTGACTCGGGACTCGGTTCACTCGACTCGGGGTGGCCGACATGAAGCCCTGTGCTGGACGGGACCAGCGGCGTAGAGGGCTTGGTGCTGGACGGGACCAGCGGCGAAGAGGGCTTGGTGCTGGACGGGACCAGCGGCGAAGAGGGCTTGGTGCTGGACGGGACCAGCGGCGAAGAGGGCTTGGTGCTGGACGGGACCAGCGGCGAAGAGGGCTTGGTGCTGGACGGGACCAGCGGCGAAGAGGGCTTGGTGCTGGACGGGACCAGCGGCGAAGAGGGCTTGGTGCTGGACGGGACCAGCGGCGAAGAGGGCTTGGTGCTGGACGGGACCAGCGGCGAAGAGGGCTTGGTGCTGGACGGGACCAGCGGCGAAGAGGGCTTGGTGCTGGACGGGACCAGCGGCGAAGAGGGCTTGGTGCTGGACGGGACCAGCGGCGAAGAGGGCTTGGTGCTGGACGGGACCAGCGGCGAAGAGGGCTTGGTGCTGGACGGGACCAGCGGCGAAGAGGGCTTGGTGCTGGACGGGACCAGCGGCGAAGAGGGCCTGGCGCTGGACGGGACCAGCGGCGAAGACTCGGCTGGGCTGGACGGAACCAGCGGCGAAGACTCGGCTGGGCTGGTGGAGTGCCCGATGGTAAAAGGTGACCCATTATGCCACAGCACCCACTCAATGTATTCCTCGAAGTTCCCTCGAGGCCCATCTCCGGGCAGGCGTGCTTTGGTCTCATCGTTAAGACCTGCCCGGAAAAACCCACAGAGGCTGGTGTCATCGTAATGGACGTGGGGAACCAAGTCCAAAAACCTCTGTGTGTGGGCCTCGAGGGACTGGTCCTCCTGGGCCAGAAGGAGGATGTCCATTGCTGCCCATTCCATATTTTGGGTCGGTTCTTCTGTCACGGTGTGGTGAGTAAGGACGGCAGGCTGAGGCAAAGAGCTCCAACACAAACGATTTAATCTTCAAACAAAACCAGGAACAGGCAGGAAGACAGGCAGGATATTCACCAACACCTATGCATATACAAGTATAAACATACACATTGACAAACTAGAACCGACACAGACAGACTGACCAGAGAGAACTAAATACAGATACAAACGAGGTGAGGACAGGTGACACGGATGATTAAGACGATGAACAGGTGGATGATTGAGGGAGTGAATTCAGGTGTGCAGACAAGGAGGATACTGGGAAGTGAAGTGCAGACAAGGACAGACAGGTGCAGACGAGGACTGTGACACCATGTTCTGATGGTGCATCTGTTTCCTGTTTAATTGAATCAAGCCTTTTGAGTTTCCATACTCTCCCTGCACTGTGTAAATGTGGTAAGACCACAGAAGTAAACATCAGAGGTAGTAGGAAGCAGCTTTTGCCATTCACGGCTTATCACCAAAGACCCATATGTTCACATAATATGCCTCCAATTTGAAGGAAAGGATAACATTGTCTATAAAATATCCTCCGCAGACAATGTTGAGAGACTAATACATCAAACTAAATTTGTTTGCCTTACTGTAAATATAATCTTCTGCTTTGTTTTTAGGTGGGAGTTAAAGCTCTCTTGAGTTATTTTAGCAATATTTGGCTGGGTTTTTTTTCTCTTTATGGATAGCACACAGGTGGGTAAAAGGTTGGCGGGGATGATGTTTTGCCAATTTATTTTATCAAATGAACTAAAAACGAACTCCAAATATATCTCACGCCAGAGGCGAAAACATATGCAAAACCCATTACACAGGCTTCACCCTACCCCATTTCACACTATAATTCTATCAGATATCCTTTTAATGGCCTTCAGAAATGTGAAAGTGATGGAAGGTAGGTGCAAGGAGTTGAGGGCTTCAGAAAAGCCAGATAAAGTAACAGGATGAATTGTGCCTTAATTGTTACAGCTCAAGTCAATCTTCTCAGAGAGATGGGGAAAACGCATAGAGATGCATGCCACAAAAGTCCAGACTTGTATAGTTTCTTGAGAAAGATCTCTTGTTTGTTGGATAGCTCTTTAAAAGCACTTACATCATTCAGGATTTGATGTTACAACCAAAACAATCATTAACTTTGTCCCTTATGACTGTTCTCTTTATTTACAGTACTGTATATCACTTTTTTTTGGGCAAAATAAATTGAGCATGGCATGTTTGATGCATCTCTATTTCTATTTCAGTGGACAAGTGTTTCAAATGTATCATTTTGAATAATTAATGAATCAAAGATATCAACTAAATATTGGCACTTTCACTTTTGGGAGGTACATTTATTGTTTCACAAGTTCATATGCTCATGTAATCTTTGAATATAATGATAAGTTTATAAACTTTATAAATAAAATTGTTCATCTTTGTTAACGTTAGTTATTAAAAAATACAGCTGTTCATTGTTTGTTCATGCTACTTCACAATGCATTAACTTGTTAACAAATACAACTTTTGATTTTAATATTGTATTAGTAAATGTTGAAATTAACATTTAACAAAGATTAATAAATGCTGTAAAAGTGCAGTTTATTATTAGTGCATGTTAACTAATGTAGTTAACAAGTGTTAACTGATGGAAACGTATTGTAAAGTGGTACCAAAACAAGCAACTCTTGCTTTATATTTGACAAGATTAGATGAATTTATTCATCTAGAACCTTCATTTAGAACATAAAGCAAAACAGGGCAATTGTTTTAGTGTAGTTTATTGAGAATAAGACATTTCAAGAATGTTGTCCCTTATGTAAAAAGTGCACTTTAGCATTATTTTAAAAAGGGTACTTCTTACGAAAATAATACTTTAAAATAATTGGCCTGATTGTGAAATGTAATGTTTTCGGACACTTAACAGAATGTTAATTGCTACCAAGTTAATATACAGTATATTTAATAGCTTAAATGCATTAATTTATATTAAATGCAATTAGCTGAACTTTAGAATACTTTTTCTGAGTCACTTAAGTAGGATCTAAGTATATCTTTATATGTTATTTCGTAATGACTTTTATTGTCTTTGAAATATAATTACTCCCAAATGACGAAGATTTATGATAAACTAAAATATATTTGAATGTAATTTCTATTGAAACTTACATGTCATGTTTTTGAATACATGTGTAATTACAATAATTATGAACTTTAAATGTCATATTGAATAGCACACTTAAGCTAAAATTATAATCAAGTACTTTACATGTGCTTTGTGTTGAACACATCAAAATAAGTGCACTTTAAAGCATTGCAAAAGATTAATAAACCTTTTTAAAAATATACTTAAGAGTGCAAAGAAGCAGTCATCAAAGTTTACTCTCTTTATGGACACTGAAGTGACCTTTTATTTCATTAACATTATATTATCTACAAGAACATTTTACAAAATATATACTTTTAAGATTTTAAGTACACTACAAGTACACATTCAGTTCAATTAAACACACTTCTTTTTCACAAGGGGTAACACTTCAGTCTGAACTAATCAAAAAGGGATATACTCATATTGGTCTCTACTGATTGCATCCAACACTCTTCAAAATAAAAGGGTCCAGTAAAACTATAAGCCCAATTAGGTCTTTACAGCCACAAGATAACTGTTTTCAGTTTTAAAAAAGAACATGTCATTCTCTAGTTCTTTAAAACATCAGTGATCTTATGTTTTAAAGAACCCATTAATAGTTTGTTCTGAAGAATATAACAACAATAACTTATACCCACCAAAGACACATATATCAACTCAAAAACGTCCTAGTGAATGATGCTTCTTGACAGGAACCTATTCAAAGAACCATTGAAGAAGTTGTATTGTTTTTAGGAATTAAAGGTTAAGTGGTTGTGATTTACTGTAAGAGTGGTGTATGCACTTACAGCCATTCTGTATCTTCTTTTTCACAGAGGTCATTCTGTCCTCTGTGTTTTATAGACTGTCTTTCCCCTGCCATAATTTTACAGCACAGTTATTTACATCGCCCTCTCGGCTGAGCAAGATACGGGCATAATTGCATGTTAGTTTTTAATTATAAAAAGTAAGGCGATGGGTTGTAAGGTAGCATCACGTTGTTCCCGTCTTATCCGGGCTCTGTGATCGTGTGAGCCTGTCTCCTGTGCTAAGTGATGATAAGCCTGCTTTCTATGCTCACTCATAATTAATCCATCTCTGGCACCCCCGCCCTTATCGCGCCCATTCCCGTGTCTCAATAGAACTGGAATTCTCCATTGATATCTCCCATAAAAAGAGAGTTGCAAATCCTTTAGTTGAGCCTTAGATCGAAGACATGATGCATTGCGCTAAATCTCAGCATCTATACTTTAAATTACAAAACAAAACTGACTGTTTTGGTGACACACTTGGAGGAATTTCAGTCTGTTGTATGTAGTTGGCCTACACTTGACACAACTGAGTGTAATTTTTTTGGACAATTAATTACTTGCCAATTGTAATTACATGGAAATGTATTGTAGTTAAATTTGATATTAAATGCACTTAGCTGAACTTTAGAGTTTTTTTTTTTACCCACTTAGGTAGAACTTAAAGGGATAGTCTGTCATCATTTAGTTTCTTTCTTCTGCTGAACACAAAATAAGATATTTTGAAGAATGTTGGTAAACAAACAGCTGCTGGACCCCAGTGAATTTCATAGTATGAAAAAAAAAAATACTATGGAAGTCAATTAGGACCAGAAACCGTTTGGTTACCAACATTCTTTAAAATAACTTATTTTGTGTTCAACAGAACAAAGAAACTCAGGTTTAAAGCAATATGATGGTGAATAAATTATGACAAAATTTTCATTTTTAGGTGAACTATCCCTTTAAGTACATCTTTATGTTATTTCATATTTACTTCTATCTTTGAAATTAAGTCTTTAATTAATTGAATCAGGTGTGCCATTGCAGGGTTAAAACAGAAACATGGCCTGTCTGGGGGTCCCTGCAGGAGAGGTTGAGAACCACTGACCTAAATGGTTAAGCAAATATTTAACCAAACTTCTATCACCTTACAATCCATCATGCTCTTTAAGGTAACAAAACTCTGGACTTTTGGTTGTCCCATCTAAGTCCACTAAATTATGTTTTATTAACAAAGTTCGGGAGGAGCACGTTCAGTTAATTAACACGAGTGGAGTGCACTCAGCAATCAATGATAAGAGGTATATAGATTCAGCAATCTCACCTCAATCCATTGACAGTTTATCAGCACCCCCCCCACCACCCCTTCTCCACACTTCTAGTCCTAACCACTTACATACGGGGGGAGTACTCTGGGTTCGGGCCAAACTCCGAGCTCGGAGCCCTCCCCCCGGACAGCACGCCAAATACGCATTAAACCTTATACACTCTAATTGTATGTAAGTGTGAACTCGTGAAAGGAGGGAGAACATTTTTGCATTTGGCTCCAGAACTCTGGAATAACCTTTTTGAGAATGTTCAAGGCTCAACCTCACGTTTAAATCTAGACTAAAGACACATCTCTTTAGCCAAGCATTCACATAAAGCATCTCATAAAATTGTACTCCAGTCACATCAGATCAAATGCACAAGATTAACTTTGCCTAATGTTATGAACAGCAGCCATTCTTTTTTTTTTCATTTGTTTTTCTGTTTTTATCTCAGGATGCCCATCCCGAGGTAATTAGAGAATATGTCAGCTCCAGTTTGTATCCAGCCTCTCATGAAGCCTTCAGATACCCTGAACACCTGTGAAGACTACTAATGATGCCAACTCTGAATCAACATGCACCAATGCTACATTTTCCATACATTGTAATCATTGCTCCCAACTTCTAATAAATAATTCAATTAGTTAATTGTTTATGCCCTAAATTAATACAGTATTAACTAACTGCATGATTTGTATTTGTACATTTCTGAAATACATAACTTGGACACATTCACCTCTGATCACAGATCACTCTAAATTGTAATGTAGACATGTGAATTTTCTGTAAAGCTGCTTTGAAATTATATGTATTGTGAAAAGCTCTATGCAAATAAATGTGAAAAAATATACATTTGAAATGAAATAAAATTGCTTTTTAGTACATTTGTAAAAAAATATTAACTTTAAATGTAATATTGAATAACACACTTTGGTTAAAATTGTAATCACGTCCTTTACATTTGGTTTAGTATGTTAGACATCAAAATAAGTGTACATATTTAAAGCAGGACAAACTATTATTAAAGTATAATTATTTAAAATGTACTTTGACACTACAAAGTACTTTAAAAGTGTGTTAAGAAACAGCCATGAAAGTGGACAGGACAGTTATGAAATATATACGTTTAAGATTTGAAGTACACAGCATACATTCAATACAATTAAGTGCACTTCTTTTTCACAAAGGTGATTTGATAAAATAGGTTAATTATTAGGTTCATATATTATAAGTAATATTCATTGATATTTCAAAAAATGTGCCCATTCTGAGTCAGCTCAGAAAGCACCAAAATCAGAAGCATCTATGGTCATTGCTGTGTAGGTAGTCAGCTCACTAGGCATACATTCAGATCTGAAGTGTGCAGTAAACAGGCTTCTTTTTTATGAAAGAAAATACACAGTGAAACATTTCAAGTAGTAGTGTAGTGTGCATGCATGTTGAATTCAGCAATTGGCATCCAACCATCGTCTCGGAAATAAAAAAAATATTGTTTCAAATTTTATGCAAAATAGTCTTATCTCTTTGTAGTCTGATCAATCAGTCAGTTAACAAGGTCATCATGGTTGTTATTTTTTCCAGTTCTTTCTCACACTGGAAAGCTAAAAGTGAGCACATTGAATTATGGGATATAATGTTGCACAAAGTAAGCTCTGGCCCTGTCTCAAATGGTGCACTTGATGTGTTTTTAGCCTATGTCTTGCAGGACCAATGGTCTATGGCATTACATCAGCAGGGAACTCAGAGGAGGACTTCAAAGACTAATGGTGCCATTTGGGACAAGGCCTCTGTTGCATACTGCACATTTTACCAAAATGTAATAGATTTTCCAGTCATAGCATCCCATAAATTAAAAACATTTGCATACCACAAAATGCATTCTGTACACTGCAGAAATAGAATGCATAGTAGCCTATGTAGTAGCCAAACCCTACGCAATTCTGAACAGAGTATGGTTTTGAGACCGTTTAAATCTGTTTAATGTAACCTTTTACATTGTGTTGTTCTAAAGATTTCCAGCTAATATGATAATCAAAACCTGTAACACTTTTTAAAACAAAACAAAACTCACATGAATCCAGAAAGTTCTATTTTCACCGTATTTAATTAGACCTGATACAAAAACATCCTGAGAGGAAAGAAAAAAAAGAAGAAAGAAAAAAAAAATTCCGAAAAGCTATTAAAATACTATAGTGCAGTGAATGTGACTTGTCTGTAGTGTGTGTGGAGTGTGTAAGTGCTGCAGCTCTACGGCGCACCGCTGTGCTCAAACCTCCTGCAACAAAAGCACAACACGCGCTCATCTGCGCTGTCAGTGTGCTCTCGGATCACAACACAACTTAACCCTCTACACGACGACACCAACTAAGCCTGACTGGAATCAGACAGACACTGAAACACACCCGAGTCTTACACACTGCGCGTTTATCTGTGTTTGGATGAATCGCAGTATCCTTTTTTAATCTCGAGTCCAGCGCGCGGAGAAGGAATGTCCCGGAGGAAACAGAGCAACCCAAAGCAATTCAAACGTGAGTCAACGCGGATTTTACTCATGCTTTTTCTCTCTATCTCAAAACAGATGACAGTTGTTTATAGTAGTTTTAATGCAGATAAAGTTGAAACATACGTTTCTTTTAAACATATTTGATATGCATTACTGATCAAGTGATTGATCGGAGCAGTCAGATGTGGATCAGGAAATCAAAGGCTTGTTTTGTTTCAATGTATGAAAAAAATGTTATTCTTCTTTTATATTATAGAACATTTTAATTTTGAGATCTTTGGAAAGTTGCAGCGTACAACTCTTGATTTGTCCGAATGGCTGCTGGCAATGTTTGTGAAGTATAAACCATGTGGATTATTGTTACTTTTAATACAGTACTTTTAACAAACTGAGTTTATTAAAGTAGCCTATACACTATTTAGGAAAAATATATATATTTTTAAATCAGAACTTCCTACATTTTTCTATCGTTTGAAGAAATAAATGTAATGAATAAAATGTATTTGGAGTGAAAATAGTGCAAGTTTTAAAAATTGCAATACTATGACACTTCTTTGAATGAGGCAGACATTGCAAAATAGCAAATATCTGTTAATGCATCTCGGAACTACAGAGAAGACCTTTGGTTGACGCTTGGAGGGAATTCAATTTTTATTGAAGCAGACTTGAAATAACAAAGGACAGCTCTCCAAAATACGTGATTTATTTTCAGTCATGGCACACCTCACTGGAGTTTTTATAGTGCTGAAACTGTTTGCTTAGCAGTCCAGGCATATCAGCTCTCATCATGTCTGTTTTCTGCTTTTCAAGGTCTGCATTATACAGAAGGCAGTTGTTGTGATATCTCAATCTGCAGACGTGTCCCACATATTTCTGGAGTGATTTGAAACACTAGCACACAGCAGAGAGTTCTTGAAATGACTGTAGGCTAGTGAGCGCAGCAGCACCTGTAAGGAGCCCAGCTTTACCAGCCACCTGCTCATAGCAAAGGACAAAGAGGTTGTTATGGGTAGAGACGTTCCTCTCTTCTTTTTTTTTGTTACATTTTGTTCCCAATTGAATGCACTTTGCCCTGTTATCTGAACCCTGCCGATTCACCCTGGATTTTCATATTTTGCCTATTCCATTCTCTGGTGTGCCCTCTGTGAGGCAGATAAAGCCAGAGCACTGAAAGAGCTCCATTAATTTGCCCCGATGACTGTGGCGATAAGGGCAGATAATGGGCTAGATAAGCTGGGGAAGATATACCATCAGAGACCCCATTATTACCATTAGAATTCCAGGCCAGCAGTCTGTTCCAGCCTGATAATCCCTCCCCCATCCTCCACTTCGCATGATAAGACAAGGAATAGTCAGTCCGCACTCTCTTTATTAGCCCGCCTGGATATTCTGATAATATGGTGATAAATTATGTATTTTCTTTTCTCCAACTATTTTAGCCCTATTGAAGGATCTGTCTTTCTCCTTATGGAGAGATAAAAAAGGGCATTTCGGGTCATCTTTTTTCTTCTCTTCCCATGCAGCCCTCCCCCTCTGGTGTTTAGGGTTTGGTTGCTGGTGTTTAGGGTTTTATTGTAATAAGAGTTTGATGGTAAAGTGAGATTGGATGGCCAAGGTGTCTTGGTGGGAGAGTAGCCGTCACTGCTATCAGATCAGCATCTCAGGCACAGGCTGGTACCAGCTGTTCATCTCAACCTCTTATCACCTCCATGGCCAAACGCAGTGTAAATTTGTCCAAATTGTTGGTCGATGCAAGGCAGGTTCGCCAAATAAATGACAGTGGATTAAAAAGCCAGAATGCGACGATTCTAGGTGTGGTTTCCATACTAGCATAACATCTATTTTTCTTTCAAACTTATGTTGAGGGCATTCTTATAGTCTATGAATTTCCTATATAACAATACTGATTCTGCATTTTATCTTTGAATATCTTTGTATTTTTAACGCCAAACTGTAGATTTCACAAATTGACAAAGTGCCTTGTCTCTAATGCAAGAAAAAAAAAGATTCACTCTTCATCTCTTTCGTCCCCCATTTTATAATAATTTTTAAGTGATATCCATATAATATATGGTCAGGCCATCATTAATACAAAATAAACCACTTCAGAAAATGCGGCCTTTGTATTTGGACTACTAAATGTTTTTGGTCATAGTTTATGACATACCTTTGGTTGCTTTGTTAGGATACCTGTTTGAACAAACAGAGGTGAACAAATATATAAAATCACCTTGACAGTAAAAAAAAGTCTTTGCAGAAATGAGTCAATCTGCATTTGTGTGCAGATATTGATATTTTGATATTTAATTTAATGATATTGACATGTTTTTAATGCTGCGTTCCATTTACCTTGTCGTATCTGGAAATGACGTCATACCCGAGTTGACAGTGTTCCAGGCAAACCTTTGTTGTGCTTGTTCTTTCAGAATACAAACACATAAAAAAAGCACAGATTTTGCACAGATAATGCAAAGTATCATGTCCACAAAAAGAGGTTGGATATTGCGTGCACCACTTAGTTTATTGTGACATAGACAAACAGAAGTGGTAATAAACAACAAAGTACTACTGTTTCACTATGCACTGAGAAGCAATATTGGATTCAAAAGTCGAGGTTGTTGCACTTCCCCTCAAGTTTCCCAGCTGCAACTCCGACTTAAGGGGACATTCCAGTTAAAAGTTCCTACTGGGGACTAGGACTTTCCCACTTCCGAGGACAAATGGAATGCACCGTCATGTGTAACTTAAAGGGTTAGTTCACCCAAAAATGAAAAGTCTGTCATTAATCACTCACCCTTACGTCGTTCCAAATCTTTTTGTTCATCATGACTTTTGTTCATCTTCGGAACAGAAAAAATATATTTTTGATCAAATCTGAGAGATTTCTGTCCCTCCATAGACAGATGCGCAACTGAAACTTTGACGCATCATAAGGTTCATAAAGAGATCGTAAAACTAATTTATATGAATTGAGGGAAGAGTTCTGAAGAGACACAATCGCTTTATATGTTGAACAGATTAAAATGAGTCTTTTATTCACATAAACATTCATCAACTAACACATCAGTTGTGGTAAACGGAAACTCAAGCATGATCGCTTGACGTGCGAGAACCAATGAGGTTCATTCTCGTGTTACGCAGCACATTTGAGCTTTCTCAATGAGGTTTGTTCTCACGGGTCAAGCAGGTTTGGTTGAACTTCTGTTTATGTTCGCTGATCAATGTTTATATATGAATAAAAGCCTAACTTCAATCTGTTCACCATATAAAGCGATCGTGTTTCTTCAGAAAATTTGGACTAAACTGCTCAATTCATATGAATTAGTTTTACGATCGCTTTATGAACTTTAAGAAGCGTCAAAGTTTCAATTGAGGGACAGCAAGCTCTCGTGTTCCGAAGACGAACTTAAGTCTTACGGTTTTAGAACAACATGAGGGTGAGTAACTAATTAATGACAGAATTTTCATTTTTGGGTGAACCCTTTAAGTGTCCAAATGGGGCCACTGTCCATTCTTCTAACTACTGAATGTGATAACTATCTATTTCAATATGGTGTAACTGCTAATGAAGTTGTGCCACATAACCTAGTTTCAGCTCTTGCAGCAGTGAACTGTCAAAGTATTTCTCTTGCTCTCATTGTTCATAATACTTAAATTATTTGGTGGCTGTCATTCGTAGTTGTTGGCGCTAACTTTGTGCTGTCAGAATATGATCATTTATTTCATTATTATACCCTATCAAGGATGTCAGATTTGTTGCCTCTCCTTTATTCTTTTTTTAATCCGTTTTGATTAACTTCATCTGCCAACTGTCAGCGTGAGGCATCCCTCATTCGTGAGCTATCTCTCACAGATCAGTGCAATATGAAGAGAGGGCTTATTGCGTGCCAACTTTCTCCCCAGCATCTGTTCAGCACTAATGAGCTATGAAGTGCTGTGCCTCACTAGGCTGCAAAAAGAGGAGGGGAGATGGAGAGGACAGGACAGGAACTGCGCCTGGCTCACCCTTCTCTAGGAACACTTGGAGACATCTGGACAGTTTAGGAATGTAGCCACTATTTGTCTTTGTTATTTGCACAGAACAATTCCACAACTCAGTTATTAGTAATACCTGGATTGTAGTCTAAAGCAAAAAGCCACAAGAGGCTGTGTATTACAGTAGAGGTAAGGGGTAAAATCACTGCAATCCACAGCCTTGAGGGACTTTTTAAAAAATGGTGCAAATGCAATACAATATAAATTATTACCAAAATAATAATCAAAAAGCATAGAAACACGGCGGATGATAATTTGTCATTACACACACACACACACACACACACACACACACACACACACACACACACACACACACACACACACACACACACACACACACACACACACACACACACACACACACACACACACACACACTACCATTCAAAAGTTTGGGACGATTTTAAAAATGTTTTAAAAGTCATGTTTACGCTCACAAAGCTGCATAATTGATCAACAATACATTTTAAAAACAGTAATATTGAGGAAAATTATTAACATTCAAAATAACTTTTTTTCTGTTTGAATATATTTAAAGTGTAATTTCTTCAGTGTCATATGAAATATTTCTAAAAATATGCTGATTTGCTTCTCAAGAAACACAACAAACAGTTGTGCTGATTGATTTGTGGAAATTGTGACACTTTTCAGGATTCTTTGATAAATAGAAAGTTTTTCTTTGAAAATATATATAAAAACATTTATTTGAAATAGAAATATTTTGTAATATTATAAATGAATTTATTTAATTGTTCAGTATATATCGGCTTTAGGTATTGAAACGTCTGTATCAATCAACCAATACAAAAAAGAACCGAAAAAACAAACAAAAACAAAACGGACAAAAATACAAATGTACAAAAGACTGTCTACAACATCTGTAGGCAGCCTCTGGGACAGTAGCTCTAAAAGAGGCCGACAGAATCAATGCCAAAAACAAGATAAGCGAGATGTTTATTTGACGAGCCTTTATCATTGATGCCCCTGCCGTGCGAGATGTCCTATCAGTGAGGTCCAGCGGCTCTAAGGGAACACGCCACTTTTATTCTCCTCACCTTCATTGAGCCTTTAGAGTTCAATGATGTTAAATCAATAACTGTTTTCAGATGCACAAACTGGTGGTTGGTTTTGAATGGGAACAAAAAGACTGCTCAATTAGAGTGTTTGTACTTAAGATTTGGTAAAGACCTTGTCCTTCAAGTTACACAAATGTCCCTTTAAGTCATGTCATTTTACATGGAGGCCATCTTAGTAACTTTTTTTGTCATCTGTAGGTAAGTTGTCTACTTAAATGGGAAATGACATAAATTGCCAAAACTCTTGATCAAGATTACATTTGAACAATATATGTCAAATCAGCAATACATTCTGACAACAAGGGTATCATAGCAAATAAAACATAACCATAATTTCACTTCTTTAGCTTTGGCTTCTTTAGCTTTTTGAAAGGCGGTACTTCAATACTCACCATATTAAGTGTTACTACTCTCCCATTTATTGAAAGTGCTCCATCTTCTCCTCCTTATTCTATTTTATTTCATAAATCAATGGACTTTCATTGATATTATTAGGAGAGCGAGTTTTTAATATTTTCATCCTGTTAATGGGTCCATGAAAAGGAATTAGTTTGTTAACAAACTAAAGAGATAATCCTCCGGTTTCACAGACAATGTTTATTATTCCAGACTGAAATGCATGTGTAGCAATGTTCAGGGAAGAAGGAGGCGGGAACCGACGAACAATCAAAATATAATTTATTTAAATAAAACAAACAAACGAAAATACCACCAGCAGCCCCTCGCGGACGACTGCTGGCTACCGAAAATAAATATAACTGCCAGCAGCCCCTCGCGGACGACTGCTGGCTAAAGTAAAATACAAAAACCAAAACAACTACAATACAGGCCTGTTCCTCTCTCGATCATCAACGTCGTCGCTCCTCCTTTATGCTTCCGCTCCTCCGTGAGAGATGCGAGACCGGTGTGCTTCACAGGTGTTGCTCATTAGCAATCGCACCACCGGCCTCGCGCCGTTCTCTCACGTCCCTCGGCCGTCCTGTTCGCCACATACCCCCATCGCCCCTCACAGGCCGGGGGGGTACCCACGAGCCTGTGCCTACCCCCCCCCCCCCCGGCGGCGGCGATCCCTGGGGAGTATGGACAGACAAACCGAGGGAAACGGAGACGGAAGCATGAGGAGCGACAGATCGAGAGAGGGGAGAGAGGAAAAAAAAAAATTGGTCCGGTTCCCACAACGCGCTGCCATCTGGTCCCCCACCAGCTAGGCGATCTCCTCCGCGGTGCCTGGCGGTGACGCTGGGTAGCCCTCGGTGGACGGCTCGACGCTCCTCCGCCGCCCGGTGGACGGCGACGGCTCCTCGGGTGCCTTGGGCAGACGGTAGGAGTCCCCCGCTCCCTGCTCCTCCCCTTCACTGGTGGACGGTAGCAGGCTCCGGCCCACGGCGAGCGGCGGCGACTCCTCCTCCCCCTCCCGGATGGCAGCCGCCCCTCCAATACCCAGGCGGCCGGCAGCGAGCTCGACCGTCCCACCGGCAACTCACTCCAGCGCCCCGCCTCGAGCGTCCGTGGCCGCGAGTCCCCCGCTCCCTGCTCCTCCCCTCGCTCGGCGGATGGCAGCAGGCTCCGGCCCACGGCGAGCGGCGGCGACTCGCGCACCATGCTCGATGGCACCGCGGATTCCCCACACCGGCGAGGACTCTCTGACAGCGCGTTCCTCCCTCTTCCCTGGTTTCGGCACCAGTGTAGCAATGTTCAGGGAAGAAGGAGGCGGGAACCGACGAACAATCAAAATATAATTTATTTAAATAAAACAAACAAACGAAAATACCACCAGCAGCCCCTCGCGGACGACTGCTGGCTACCGAAAATAAATATAACTGCTAGCAGCCCCTCGCGGACGACTGCTGGCTAAAGTAAAATACAAAAACCAAAACAACTAAAATACAGGCCTGTTCCTCTCTCGATCATCAACGTCGTCGCTCCTCCTTTATGCTTCCGCTCCTCCGTGAGAGATGCGAGACCGGTGTGCTTCACAGGTGTTGCTCATTAGCAATCGCACCACCGGCCTCGTTCCGTTCTCTCACGTCCCTCGGCCGTCCTGTTCGCCACAGCATGTTTGAGTTGTTTTAACTGAAAGCAACTTGCATGGACACATCTTAAAATATGTCAGTGCCATTGTTTTCTCTCAAGATGCACACCACCTGTAATGTTTTTTTTTTCTAAGACACGTTTATAAAAGCTACTTAAATGTCCTAATTGAACCAAGACCTAATCCTGGCTTAATCTAAGCTCTGTCTGTGAAACTATGCCTAAGTATCATAAATGTACTCAAATGAGCGATCTTGGAATATACTTTCTTCTGTAGATTGATAAATGTCTCAAAATACCAAACAACTGAGCAAATTCTCTCCTGGCCAGTTGTGGAAATGAAGTATATCTTCCTTCTGTTAATGTTAAGAGTTCTGTATGTTAAGTCTGTTACCTGCAGGGAAGTGCTGGGATTTTGATTAGATCAGATGGTTTCAATATAACTTAATTTATGGAGAGAGAAATATATACAGTAAGTGCAGCAGAGTTCAGAGCTGTTTGTTTATTGGAGGCATTCATTTTAATGATTAGTGTCTATCCAAACAAAGATGTTTAAAACATGAAACAGTCAAAAATGATCTGGTATTTGGCATAAAAGTCTTATAAAATGCTTAATAAATGAGTTATTTAAAAAAGGGCAAATATGTTTGATTTTACAGTGGCTGTTGGTGCCACAATATATGGTGTTTGTTGGGATTAGAGAGCTCTGCGGTCTAATTTTAACTTCAGGACCTACACAGCAAATGTGATGGCATGCTTTTAAATGTGGAGTGGAAAATCGCTAATGGCACAAATCCGGGGGACTAATAGGTGATAGCTGAAGTTTGTGCAAGCATCTTTTGCGAACTGCACTTAAAAGTTCATAATTCAAAGTGCTTTTGGGGTTCAGTCTGCAAAGCTGTTGATATCAAGTGACAGCCTTTAAGTTCTTTAATTACCTTAGTGATTGCACAGCACGCTTCCAGGATACTGGAATTCTGTTAAAGCTTAATTATTAGTTGTGCTTTCTGTTTATATCAAGGATTTTTCAGAAAATTACATGACAGTTGTTTGGAGGGGTTTATTTGCCATTAAGAATGAACAGAATGAGGATCATGACCGATACATTACAAAAGAGATCTCTTTAATATCTCTCTTTTTTTTTTTTTTTACCCAGACAGTAAATTAACAATTAGCAAATGGAGACTTTTGTGTAAGTCTGCCGCTTCTCAGATTTTCTCCTGGGAAAACAACCTTAGCACTCTTTCTCCTGTAGACTTTCAGAAGAGTTTTGTGAAGGCTCCATTTAAAAGCCAGAGATCTTAGTATGATCTAAAAAAAAAAAAAGACACACTATTTTCTACATTAATTTTAAAGCTCCATAATCTCACTGTATGCCAAAAATAATATCTGATTTGTTTATTTGCATTTCTTCTTAACAATAGGATAATCATAGTTGAAACATAACGTCCTCAATCTCTGTCTTATAAAATACTTGAATGTAAATGTACCGTTCGGTAGAGTAAATGCCTGGATAATGGAGACTTTAGCTCTGATTTAATAGAATTGATAATCTGGTGAATTGATTGTGTTGGGTTTGAGCGATTTTAAGCAGATAATTCAGATCTTTGAAGTCAGAAAATCGTATGTTTCAGACAAGGGTGCTGTAGGTCATTTAGTTTCCTCTCCAATCACAGTTAACACAGTTTCTCCATCCAGATGTCAGCTCTTATACGAGCCATTGTTCCTACACTCCCTTAAATACTAGCTCAAGGATAAGAGAGTGTATTATGTGATGGGATCTGAATCTTATTCGTGTTTCTAGGCTGTGTACTAATCGTTCTTCAAATCTCATTTAAAGATACAGCAACACAAAGGCTGTTCATGGGAAGGACTGAGCATGTGTATGTTGGGGGATTATGGGAACTTGGTGATCGCTGACGGGGCTTCTGTATGCTAAAAGAATTGTATCGCTGATTAGTCATGGGTTTATTTTTCATTCTTCCTAACCATCACAGAGCAAACAAAGATGCATATCACTGAGATGCTTTGTGAGTTGTATAGAGCTGTATATCTTCATAAGGTGTCATTGTTACAGTGTAATTATACAGTACATTTAAATATTGAGTAATATTAAACAACATACTTAATGTAAGGTTAAGGTAGAAGTTTGGTTTAGGCTTAGTTTCATGTAATTAATTATGGCTAATTTACTGTCATTACTACAGTAAGTACAGAGTAACGACACTGTAAAATAAAGTTTTACAGAATATTATATTCTTAGCTTAAACTATTATATTTAGTTCTTAGGTAAACTGCATAGAAATTAAAAACACAGTAACTACACCAACACTACCCTTGTGGAAAAAAGAACACTGCTATACTTTTAAAAAGAGTACTTATTATGGAAATAATTATTTAAAAGTACATATTTTTGTGTGAACTGAATGTAATGTAATGTAACAGACACTTAATTGCATGTTTTTTTTTTACAATTAAATGAAACTATATTATAGTTTAAATTTATATTAAATGCAGTTAGCTGAACTTTAGAACGCTTTTTAAAACAGTTTAGTAGGACTGAAGTACTTATTTATGGTAAACTAAAATATTTTTTAATGTAATTTCTATTGAAACTTCTATATGTGTATTTCATTTTCTAATGAAGTTGCAATTTATTACATTTAAAATATAATAACTTAAACGTAATATTGAATAACAAATAACGGTTAGATTATAACCAATAACCTTCCATGCGCTTTAGTATATTTGTCAACAAAATAAGTGTGCTTATTTGGACAAAATGATTTATTTTAAATGTTCATAGACATTTTTTAAAAGTGTGTACATAGTCATGAAAGTGGACTCTTTAAGTAGACTGAAGTGGTCTTTATTTTCATTAATATCTTATCATTTAAGTACAGTTTTAAAAAAAATATATATATATATATACAGGTCCTTCTAAAAAAATTAGCATATTGTGATAAAGTTCATTATTTTCCATAATGTAATGATAAAAATTAAACTTTCATATATTTTAGATTCATTGCACACCAACTGATATATTTCAGGTGTTTTATTGTTTTAATACTGATGATTTTGGCATACAGCTCATCAAAACCCAAAATTTCTGTCTCAAAAAATTAGCATATCATGAAAAGGTTCTCTAAACGAGCTATTAACCTAATCATCTGAATCAACTAATTAACTCTAAACACCTGCAAAAGATTCCTGAGGCTTTTAAAAACTCCCACCCTGTTTCATTACTCAAAACCACAATCATGGGTAAGACTGCCGACCTGACTGATGTCCAGAAGGCCATCATTGACACCCTCAAGCAAGAGGGTAAGACACAGAAAGAAATTTCTGAACAAATAGGCTGTTCCCAGAGTGCTGTATCAAGGCACCTCAGTGGGAAGTCTGTGGGAAGGAAAAAGTGTGGCAAAAAACGCTGCTCAACGAGAAGAGGTGACCGGACCCTGAGGAAGATTGTGGAGAAGGACCGATTCGAGACCTTGGGGGACCTGCGGATTCAGTGGACTGAGTCTGGAGTAGAAACATCCAGAGCCACCGTGCACAGGCGTGTGCAGGAAATGGGCTACAGGTGCCGCATTCCCCAGGTCAAGCCACTTTTAAACCAGAAACAGCGGCAGAAGCGCCTGACCTGGGCTACAGAGAAGCAGCACTGGACTGTTGCTCAGTGGTTGCATGTCATTCGGAAATCAAGGTGCCAGAGTCTGGAGGAAGACTGGGGAGAAGGAAATGCCAAAATGCCTGAAGTCCAGTGTCAAGTACCCACAGTCAGGGATGGTCTGGGGTGCCATGTCAGCTGCTGGTGTAGGTCCACTGTGTTTTATCAAGGGCAGGGTCAATGCAGCTAGCTATCAGGAGATTTTGGAGCACTTCATGCTTCCACCTGCTGAAAAGCTTTATGGAGATGACGATTTCATTTTCAGCACGACCTGGCACCTGCTCACAGTGCCAAAACCACTGGTAAATGGTTTACTGACCATGGTATTACTGTGCTCAATTGGCCTGCCAACTCTCCTGACCTGAACCCCATAGAGAATCTGTGGGATATTGTGAAGAGAAAGTTGAGAGACGCAAGACCGAACACTCTGGATGAGCTTAAGGCCGCTCTCGAAGCATCCTGGGCCTCCATAACACCTCAGCAGTGCCACAGGCTGATTGCCTCCATGCCATGACGCATTGAAGCAGTCATTTCTGCAAAAGGATTCCCGACCAAGTATTGAGTGCATAACTGAACATAATTATTTGAAGGTTGACTTTTTTTTGTTGTATTAAAAACACTTCTTTTATTGGTCGGATGAAATATGCTAATCTTTTGAGACAGGAATTTTGGGTTTTCATGAGCTGTATGCCAAAATCATCAGTATTAAAACAATAAAAGACCTGAAATATTTCAGTTGGTGTGCAATGAATCTAAAATATATGAAAGTTTAATTTGTATCATTAAATTATGGAAAATAATGAACTTTATCACAATATGCTATTTTTTTTAGAAGGATCTGTATATGTACTTTTAATATTTAAAGTACAACACAAGCACTCTTCTTTTTCACAAGGGTACAACTTAAACACATAGCTAGATACGCAACAGTTCAGACAGAGAAATGAAAATACTGTCCTCCTATCTATCTCAGCCTGATTTTATTATTTGCATCAAATTAAATGAGGTCTTCTGGAGGTTCAAGTAGATGTTCTCCTAGGCCCTGAGACACTTTAAATTACTTTCTTAGCTCACAACTTTTCTGAACCCTCTCTTTCTCCTTTTCTTTCCATTCTCTACATCTCTCTGGCCCATCTACTCCTTCACCCAGCAGAATGACTGAGAATGAGATGTTATGCCATGAGGTGATCGAGCATGCAATACAGTGGCAGACTGCCACAGCTG
The DNA here is from genome assembly GCA_030578275.1 of Meda fulgida. NCBI lineage: Eukaryota > Metazoa > Chordata > Actinopteri > Cypriniformes > Leuciscidae > Meda > Meda fulgida. The sequence goes on from CM060634.1 coordinate 14,625,175, forward strand.
TTTGTTTGATGTTGTGCCGATGTTTAGGAGGAGGAATTCAAATCTGACATTCACACAGAGGAAAGCATGGACAATTTGATTCGGTTCGGAAATGCAATCAAGCATGCATATGATGCATCTTAGTTTTTGTGTTATGTTGTCCTTAAAGCAAACTGTATTTAAAAATTGCTGATATTAAATTAGGGCCAGGCCAGTTTTTGGATGATGTGCATGCTTGCAGTGGTGTGATCGTAATGCAACACTGGCATACTAATATGCTGTGTACTGAGTACTTTAAAATATGTGTGAAACAGTATGCAGCCAATGCATCAAACAACACAATAGTGTGCTATTGTACTGTAACATGACCTCATTTAGTTTAATTCAGTGAGGGCCATTCAGTTACCATCTTAAAAATAAAACAATTATTTAGCAGTTTTTAAATGCGTCTTAACTTTTGACAGTCCAATAAAATAAAAGTTGAAAACAACAAATGTTAAAATTTACAAAAGTTGATACTGTCAATTCATTAATTCATCAAAATGGAAGGTCAAGTTAAGTGCATTGCATTGTGGGATACAGTATTCTGTGTTGTATTCTGCATATTTTGACGAATGTAGGAAAATTTGTCTTGTGCACCATTTTAACTCATCAATCTTTGGCCAGATGTATAAACTATACTGATAAATACCAGAATAGAACGAACAGGCTGAAATGACAAGGAAAAGAAGGCTGATTTCCATGCGGCTCTCTGCTGTCAGATTGAATTAGCTCAGGTGTAATTAGAGCGCTGGAGAGCGTCCTGCTTTTGGCTGCGGTGTGCGACGGGGCAGCATGGCTCTACACTGAAGCCAGCTGATACAGAGCCGGGCCGCTATCACCATGCAAACACACGCCTCCAACATCGCAGGCGAGCAGCAAATCCAAGCATGAAATTAGCAGTCACTCAGATCATGCCCGCATACTTGCATATTTCACTTAGTGTGTTTTCAGCTTTGTGTGTGTGTGTGTGTTTTAGAGGTGTTTCAGTGGCTAGCTGGATTTTAAGTGCAGTGTGTTCTGGTGGAAGGAGGTTAGGAGATCGCAAACAGCATGAGCACTTAAATAGTGACCTTTTTGTTCAATTTAAAGTCAACATAAAAAATGTTACCTTATTTACTTACTTCATATTTCTTTATAGTCTTATTTTTTGTTGTCAGTGCATGTTATACCAAAACAATCTCCATTTAAACTGTAATCAAATTATAATAATTTACTCTTCCTCCAAATTGCCCTTTCTTTTTGGCTGACGTCACCAAGTGTTCTTTTACCAAGCTCAGCATGATTATTTATTGCAAATTCTGTTTGAATTATTGCAGAAGTAAAATTAGTCAGTAAACACAAACAACAAACACAAACAGTTCTCAACAAAAACCAAAAAATCTCAAATTAGAAATCTCAAATCTGATAATATCTCAAGATCTTTATCTAAGATTTTTTTTTAGAGGTACTCATAGGAAGGAAAATTCACATATGCAATATATATTTAGTTTCTAATAATATCTATATAAATGTTATTTGTTTCACAGATTTATTCACAATTACAATTATGGTAACTTATACAGTCATGGGATCAATTCATAAAAAGATACTGTGATGTGACAAACTTTTCACGAAACAATGCATATCACAGATAAATACTCATTGTAATTTACTGGTCATTTTGCAGTTATTTACCTTGAAAATCTATAAGCTGTATTACTATAAAACAGTGTATTCGATATCTATAGTTTCTTCTAGAACTCCATTAAAGATTTGCCGATAAAATATTCAAAGATTAAATTGTCTGCTGTGCACTTTTATTTATACTGCAAAGGAATTTTCTAAAGAAATCTTTTTATACTAAAGTTTATGCCTAAGTGGGAGCTTCATTAAGTCTTCTGAGCTGTGGAGGAGTAACCTCTGAGCAATAACATTGTCCTTTGGGGAAGGCTGAGCATTTTTGTTTTTGCTACAAGATCAAATATGGTAAAACGGTGACCTTGTTCAGCATGTCTCCTCTCATTACATCTGTGTCTTGATTCCTTTCATGCTCACAGTCACTGCTGCGCTCCTACAAAAGGGCCATTCATAAAGCTAATGAAAAGAAAGGGTTTACTCACCCAGATCACAACATCACAGCTCTCTCTCTCTCTCTCTCTCTCTCTCTCTCTCTCTCTCTCTCTCTCTCTCTCTCTCTCTCTCTCTCTCTCTCTCTCTCTCTCTCTCTCTCTCTATCTCTCTCTCTCTCTCTCTCACACACACACACACACACACACACACACACACACACACACACACACACACACACACACACACACACACACACACACACACACACACACACACACACTTTACTAATAATATATACAAACAAAGAAAAACCTAACCCTATATGAAAACCTTTAACATGTTTTAGAATTGAAAAACAACTCGTGATTTATAACTGATGACGTCCAAAGGGAGGTTTTGTCAGGTTTAGTTCACTTCTCGAGACAAATTTGCTCACAGACTCTCTCACTGAATGTACATTCATCCTTACAGTTTTTATCCCTGTAAACATGGAAACGTAGAAGCCAGAATATTTTAATATCAAAGGTGAAAAACGTGTCTGTTTAATTTCGTTCAGGTGGGTGTTACTCCTCATGCCCTCCAATTGAAGAAAAAAAATGAATATGCAAATATCAAAGTAGGTACAGCTGGAAGGGAAAAGGACTCTCTTGATAGAATGTTGCCAATGTCTTTTTTTTTTTTTGACAGAGGAAAGAAATTAATCAAACAGAGCAAAATGAACTTTGTGATTGCACGGGTGTACCACCCAAAGGCATGGCAAGCAAATGAAAAATCAACATTGTACCCACTGATAAGGCAAATTAATAAAAAAGTGTGCTATGTCTACCTTCAATGCTGCGGCTTGCGTTGAACAAGTTATCTCGGAGCAGACGTAACCTTAGGCTTTGGATCTGTTCCTGTGTTGCCGTTGCTTGAACACTTTGCAGTTGCCTTCATTTATACTTATGAAAGGTACAAAAACATTACAAAAGAGATATACTGTCTTATTTTACAAGGTGCACATGGTTTATGAGTTGTTAGTGGCATTTGCATCCTGCATGATGTCATGTTGCTTGTTGAAGAGAGGTGTACTGTTGCTTTTTTAAAGATCAGACTTACTTTGATTTGGCCCATATCTACTTGCAGATAATATAATATTTATTAAATAAAAGGCCACTTAAGAGTACTTAAAGATGTACACTTTCATGACTATGGAATACGAAATCGCATACTCTCTAGGTACTAATTCCGAATACTTAATTACTTCACGATCGCTAAAAAAGTTCCAAATGGTGTAAATGTGTGTAGTATAGTTGTAATCCGGACGTCCGACATGGACCATGTTGTCATTATCATGTGACCTGCAGGGTTATTCACTGCCATTCACAAATCTCTCCCGTGGCCTCATGGGATAGTAAAGTGTCCATCGAATGCACACTTTGGAATCTCACTTGAAGTATATGTCATCTGCACTTTTTGCCTACTCTTCTATGAGTACTGTGAATTCGGACATACTTCTTTTGTCAGATACTGTTTTTTCCTGCTATATAGTAGGGAAGTGTGCCATTTCGGATGCAGCCTTTGTTTCTTAATACACTCAAGTACACTTTTAAAAAAGTGGACTTTGTAAAAATGTAATAAAGTTGTGGCGAACAGTACGGCCGAGGGACGTGAGAGAACGGCGCGAGGCCGGTGGTGCGATTGCTAATGAGCAACACCTGTGAGGCACACCGGTCTCGCATCTCTCACGGAGGAGCGGAAGCATAAAGGAGGAGCGACGACGTTGATGATGGAGAGAGGAACAGGCCTGTATTTTAGTTGTGTTTTGTTTTTGTATTTTACTTTAGTTATATTTATTTTCGGTAGCCAGCAGTCGTCCGCGAGGGGCTGCTGGCGGTATTTTCGTTTGTTTGTTTTATTTGAAATAAATTATATTTTGATTCTTCGCCGGTTCCCGCCTCCTTCTTCCCTGAACATTGCTACACTGGTGCCGAAACCCGGGAAGAGGGAGGAACGCGCTGTCAGAGAGTCCTCGCCGGTGTGGGGAATCCGCGGTGCCATCGAGCATGGTGCGCGAGTCGCCGCCGCTCGCCGTGGGCCGGAGCCTGCTGCCATCCGCCGAGAGAGGGGAGGAGCAGGGAGCGGGGGACTCGCGGCCACGGACGCTCGAGGCGGGGCGCTGGAGTGAGTTGCCGGTGGGACGGTCGAGCTCGCTGCCGGCCGCCTGAGTATTGGAGGGGCGGCTGCCATCCGGGAGGGAGAGGAGGAGTCGCCGCCGCTCGCCGTGGGCCGGAGCCTGCTGCCGTCCACCAGTGAAGGGGAGGAGCAGGGAGCGGGGGACTCCTCCCGTCTGCCCAAGGCACCCGAGGAGCCGTCGCCGTCCACCGGGCGGCGGAGGAGCGTCGAGCCGTCCACCGAGGGCTACCCAGCGTCACCGCCAGGCACCGCGGAGGAGAGCGCACAGCTGGTGGGGGACCAGATGGCAGCGCGTTGTGGGAACCGGACCAATTTTTTTTTTTTTTCCTCTCTCCCCTCTCTCGATCTGTCGCTCCTCATGCTTCCGTCTCCGTTTCCCTCGGTTTGTCTGTCCATACTCCCCAGGGATCGCCGCCGCCGGGGGGGGAGTAGGCACAGGCTCGTGGGTACCCCCCGGCCTGTGAGGGGCGATGGGGGTATGTGGCGAACAGTACGGCCGAGGGACGTGAGAGAACGGCGCGAGGCCGGTGGTGCGATTGCTAATGAGCAACACCTGTGAGGCACACCGGTCTCGCATCTCTCACGGAGGAGCGGAAGCATAAAGGAGGAGCGACGACGTTGATGATGGAGAGAGGAACAGGCCTGTATTTTAGTTGTGTTTTGTTTTTGTATTTTACTTTAGTTATATTTATTTTCGGTAGCCAGCAGTCGTCCGCGAGGGGCTGCTGGCGGTATTTTCGTTTGTTTGTTTTATTTGAAATAAATTATATTTTGATTCTTCGCCGGTTCCCGCCTCCTTCTTCCCTGAACATTGCTACAAAAGTATATTGGAAATCATTGTTTTAATAAAAATGAAAGAATAACACTTAGTTTAATGTGTTGACTAACATACTAAAGCGCATGTAAAGTACTTATAATTATTATTATTATAATTTTAAATGTAATGTTGTTGTATATTAATGTAATTGATATTACATTTAAAGTTAATATATTTTAAATAAATTAAAATCAAATAAATTTCAACATTATCATTACAAATGTGTAATTACAGTATATTTGCTTGCTTGTCATATATAAATGCATGTCAGTACAAAAAATCACTCTAAAGTTCAGCTAATTGCATTTAATATAAATTTAAACTACAATACATTATCTTTTCATGCAAATTAGTACAAAGGTGAATTCACTTTAGCACCTTCTGAAGTGTTAAAGTTGCACATTTGTTTGTCCATTATTTGACAGGAATGTTTGAAAATGGGCTTGAGACTGAGTCTGAGGAGACAGTGTGTGAGAAGAAGGAGGTATCGAAAGAAGAAGACAGGTCTGTGGAGGACGACCCACTTTACTTCTCTGACCCAGAGAACATCATCTCTAAAGGCGGAGATCACTTGAAGAATGGTGAGCTCATTTCCCATTACAAAGAGACAAAGAGAAACTTTTATTTCCCAGAGCATGCTTTTAATAGCTCAGGAGACTGTTAAAATATATACGGTCACAGTTCTACAATTAACTACATGTAATTATTTTAGGGCAAAGGTTAGGATGAGGGTTTGGTTTAGGGTTAGTTTCATGATGTAAATATGCATAATTTATAGTTATTACTATAGTAGCTACATGTAACACATGTAAAAAGGACACTGTAAAATAAAGTGTACCCTAAAATACAAATACACATTAGCATGTTTATGTTTTGTGGTGATAGGTAGCATGTATCTGATTGGAAGTCTGCTACAATACACATATAGTTCCATGAAATTGTGTGGATCATTTTATATCACTTATATAGGCTTGTTTTTATACGTAAACAAACACATTTCTACTGTAATCCAATAGAGGGATACATATTTTATATTGTATTCCACAATCCTCTGCAAATGTTAGAAGTATTAGACCTTTTTTAGAACACACAATCTTTTCGCACCTTCCCACCACCCCTTTAGCTCAAAGCATTGTTCGGTTTCGTGCTGAAATTGAATTTGAATATGAAAGAGAAGATTGAAGAAATATGGCATTTTGAGGGAAGACCTACTGTATATGTTACTAACAGGGTTATTGGTCATAGTAAATAACAACAGAGTTGCTGGTATTTGCTCCAGGCTTCCACCATCAAACTCGAGCTAATAGCATCATCTCTTTGAACTGAAATTCAATTACAGGCGTTTCTGCCGGCCACACCTCACCGTCACAACGGTATAATTCAGAGACCCCCGAGACATTTGAAATTCACTCCGCGTCCTAACGTTATGCTTTTCTATTTGCAAACGATGAATCTTCTCTTTGAAATGGCTGTCTCGCTATCCCCAACGTCCAAAACTTTGTGAACTGCGTAAACTACCTGCTTTGCCTTCGAGCATGCAATCTTCAAAAGGACAATCACTTGCGCTTTTTTTTTGTTAAAAATTGGCGGAACGATGTGTGGCGGTTTCCTTTTGTTCTTGTTGAAAAGGAAGAGTGGCAATTCTTTTTCATTTTCGCATATGTTTTGACCTATTTAGTTTTGAAGAGCAATGGGAAAGAAACATTTTTGAATATTTATTGTTTTTCTCTACCCCCCCTCCCCCCCCCCCTCCCAAACTTCCCTCCCAATCACATAATTGCTTTTTTGAATCTGTGAACCGTATAATGGAAATGTCAAAAGTAAAAGTATAGATCATGACACCTATACCTGATGAAAATGAGTTATGATTTAGTGTGCATGATTTCCTCAGTGCGGGGTCATTTCGAGCTGCTCGACTGCAGGAATGCTTATTAATTACTCAAGCACGAATAAATAAATATGTAAAAACCTGTTTTCCGGTTGAGGTTCATTACACATGCTAAGTTATATAATAGAATAGTTCATCTGTGAACAGTATGATGAACATGTCAAAAATCACAGAATAGATCATGACAACTTGATAAGTAATGATTTCATATTTACCATTAACAAATTAATGAATTACTCCAGAACAAGTTGATGGATCTGTAAAAAAAATCACATTTCCAGTTAAGGTGTGTTGAGAATGTCAAAACCTACTCCTATTGGCACAATAATCCTATTGGCTCTTATTTTACCATATGTTTTGTTAATATATTGCTCTTTTTTACATTTAATTTGTCTAAATACATTAAAAACCCCTTATCTGAACTCACACCAGCTTTTAAGTGGTATTTTGGCTGTCTTGTCCCCTCAAGAAGGTTTAATACTTGGCTCTTTCCCTGTATTTATTCAGCTTGAGTTTAAAGATCATAAGGTTTTATCCATTCCTGTCGCTAGAAAGGAATTTCCTATCCGCAGAGGACATGGACTGATTCCCTCTGTGCGTGTGTGTGTGATTTTGTGTGTGTATGTGTGTGTGTGTGTGTGTGTGTTTTTAGAAGTTGCATGAGGATCTGAGGTAAATAGGCCTGTTCTTGGAGTTAACTTCTCTTGCCTGTGACGATGTTAAATAGTACTTTGCCCGTGGTGTCAGAGCCAAAGGCAGAAAATCCTTAATCACAGCTTAATTAAGGAATCATCTTGTAGCATAATTTCTTTCCCAACACTGTAATTAAACATTTCCAATAAGTTTCGTTACAGGGCTTAACACAGGCAGCGAGTCTGTGATCAAGGTGGGTCCAGGGACTTGCTCTCTGTCTCTTTTCCATTCTCTCCAAAGAAACAAGCATAAAATCCCACAGCAGACACTTGAAAGAATCCAAAATGAGAAACTGCACATTGGAATTACAAGGAATAAGGGTTTTAAATGAAAGAAAATGAACAGCTGCTGCCGGTGCGAGAGCCAGATCGGCCGTCACTGTCCGGTTTAGTGATTGCGCTACGATTTAGCCGTTTGTTCACATACAGCTAAGCATTGATGTCTTTTTTTACAGGTGAAATGGGCGGAAGTTTAAAGGTAGAACAACAAGACAGTGATGGACAAGAAGAGAGAGTCCAGCCCAGCCCACTGACAGCAGAGGAATGGGATGGTCCAAGTAAGACAGCTGTCCAATCATGTCTCAACTTTCTTAACCTTACATTTATACAATGCAACATACTCTTGTGAAAAAGAAGTATACTTTAGGATATTTAAAAAAAAAAATAGTCCTTATTATGGAAATAATATACTTTGAAAGAATATACTTAAGTGCACACTAAATGTGAGGTTTTCAGACACGTAATTTACAATTAAATGAAAATATATTATAGTTTAAATTTATACTAATATTAAGTGCAATTAGTTGAACTTTAAAGTTTCTCAGTTTATCTTTATGTAATTTTATAATTACTTCTCTTTACTTACTTCAATGTGAAGAGTTCAGATGCAAAAGCCTCTAAGTGCCATTTGAAATTTTCTTCTAGAATGATAATTTTTATCAAGTTTGTATATTTAAGTTCAATAATGTCACTTAAATGGCAATAGAGATGACCTATTAATTGTCATTTAAGTGAAATTACTGAACTTAAATATACAAGCTTTATAAAAAAGATCATTCTAGAAGAAAATTTCAAATGGCAATTAGAGGCTTTTGCATCTGAACTCTTCATGTACTGACAAGCATTTATGGTAAGTTAAAATGTAATTTCAACATGCATGTTATGTATTCAAATATATTTGTAATTAAACATTTGTAATAATGAAGTTGAAATTTAGTTCATTTAAAGCATATTAACTTTAAATGTATTATTAAATAACACACTACAGTTTCAGTTTTAATCAAATAATTTAATTTAATCACTTTACATGTGCTTAATGTTAGTCAACACATCAAAATAAGTGTACTTCTTTAAAGCATGGCAAAAGATTATTAAAAACAATTATTTAAAGTTAAACTTTTTAAAAGTGTAGAATATGAACAAAACAGAATATGATAAAATAGGTAGTAGGTTTATACAGATTATAAGTCCCATTCTGAGTGGGCTCAGAAAGTACCAAAATCAGAAGCATCTGTGGTCATAAATGGCGTCTAGATAGGCAGCTCACTAGGTATACATTCAGAATGGAATACTTGCACACTGCTTATATTTTGCGATAAACACTGTAAACAATCTTCTATTTTTCTGTGGAAGAGAATGCATAGTGAAATATTTCAAATAGTAGTATGCATGCATGCATGTTGAATTGTTAAATTCCACAAAAAAATACCTTTTATATGCCACAATTGCACAGAGATAACAGTGTAAGACAAAATACAGAGAGTCTGAAAGGTGCAGCCAAATGATGTACTGTAATAAGCCTTGTCCTCTTTAAAAGCATGAAATCTGATAATGTAATAATGCCATGGGAGGTACATTATCTAGCATGTTCACACTAGATTTACTCAATACACTCACTAGTGCCAGAGCCAAACTGAGCTGACTTCTCTTTTATCTTTATATATGATCACGGGTCTTTGTAATCAGGTCTTGATGGTGAGATATCACCGCATTCTGATATTCACACTCTTTGTTGCGGTCTCTATCGCTGGATTTCTCTTTCTCTCCTCCATTCTCTGAATAAATATAATTAGTTAGGTTACACACTCATTCTAACAGTAATGAGGCACTGTGTTTTCTTATCTGATCAGCAAAGAGTGCTTTTGTCTTCTCTGAACAGTTTGAGCCTCGGTTTGCCAAGCCAGACACATAATATCTAGAATTGATGCTTAATTTGTGTTATACTGGCACCTGTGGATTTGGATTTCAGCCTCACCTCACCAGTCTTGTGTATGTTTCATGAGAAAAATAATGATTATAATGTTGTCAAGTGATACCACCATAAAAATGTAAAACGAAAAGTAGCAATGCAGTATTTGGTTAATCATAGAACAGAGGCGGCATTATGCATTTTGCGTTATGCGTTTCACTAGTTTTCTTTTTTTCATAGAGCAGGGAATCTTCCTTGCTACAGAAGCATAATAGTCTTGTTTGCATATTCATGCACCCCAATGCATCTTAATAGAAAATCATTACTGTAATGCTTTTTCAGTGCACAGCACACTCAATCTGTACTGCAAGCAAGTGTCATGACACAACAAGACAAAGGGTACTTGCAGACTAGAGAAAACAGTGTTTCATGAATAGGAGTGTGTTAGATTTATTTTGAGGATGTGAATAGTTAATACAGAAATGTGTATTTCCACAAACACAACTAGACCTGCATGTCTGAAGTTGAATTGCAACCACCATTTGTTTTGTTGATGGGAGTGATGAAGTTTTGGTGTGTCAGACCAAACTTGTTTTGTTTTGTTTCGTGACCCTTCCAACCTGCTATATCTGTCACTAGTTCTTGTTTCTGAACCTCATCATTTACAAATTAAAGCTTTGCATGGAATGACTTCCAACATCTCAAATTGAATTAGCATCTACAGTTATAACTTCCCAATGAATATTGCAGCAAAGAAGGAATGAAGGAATGTTAAAAAAAGAGAGTGAGAGATGAACGAAAGGAGGCTGATTCTGTCCGACGCCTCAGAAGACAGGATGGAGTGAGGGATTTTAATGAAAGTGTAGTGGATTAGAGAAATCCCTGGAACAATATGAAATCATTACAGCCGCAGTCGACATCAAAGTCCCACTGATTGAGCCCCCTAAGCCTTTTCACACTGGGAGCGGGAACGTGGTAACATGTAAACTGGAGCTGAGAGCAGCTGACCACTGCACTCGACAGCCAACTGGGAGAGAGAGAGAGAGAGAGAGAGAGAGAGAGAGAGAGAGAGAGAGAGAGAGAGAGAGAGATACATACATGTACGGATTCCAGACTTCTGACATTTAGATGAGCGTCATGGGATATGAACTGAATCAAATTGAGGGTATTCATCATCTTACATGGCCTCCTTGTTTTCAGATTGTTTGTGCAGATATTCTCAACTCTTTTAAAGGAATTTTCTGAGCTCAGTACAAGCCTCAACTCATGGACAGCATCTGTGGTAAACTGTTGATCACCACGGAAAATCGTTTCAAGTCACCACTCAAAACAAGCATTTACAGTAATGCACTTACAATTAAGGAGGGCTTAAGTGACATGGTGAAGGAAAAGAGAAAAGTGAGATGGAGTAAAAAATATGTTACTTTGCGTTCCCTGACAAAAACTTTTGCGTTCCTCCAAGAAACTTTGCGTTCGGTTTTGTGAGCGAGGGAGCGTCCAACATTTACGAGAGAACACAAAATAATTGACAAATACTGTACATATTGTTTCAAGTACAGCCACAAGACTTAAACATTAAACAGGTTAACAGGAGACTACAGTAAACAGAACCAGTTAATAACCTACAAAACCAGTAAACATTTTTCTGTTTACTGGTTTTATAAATAACTAGTAATGAAATAACTAGCAAATATTTCAGCTTTTAAAGTTGACATTGAATGGAAATGCATTTATTTTATAAATTAATCTTGCTGATCTTATTGTGAATGATTCATTCATTCATATGTTTCATTTAATTCGTTTTGTTTAGCTCATATTTCTAACTCTTAAATGCATGAATGTTTCACCAATCATTATTACATATTCAGGTATTTAGCGACCGGAACGTCTCGGTTACGTATGGTAACCCTCGTTCCCTAAGGAGGGAACGGAGACGTGAGTCTGAAGTGATTCTGACGAATGGGGATTGCTTGTGAGAGCCTTTCTACTTCGAGTGAAACTAAACAAGCCAATGCACATTGGCATGCGATAATTGCACCAGGTGCCTTGCATCATTGTTTTCCCGCTGAGGAGCCGGACCTGAGACTCGGCCGTACAGCGGAAGCTCAGCAACTGTGGCGAGGGGACTCACGTCTCCGTTCCCTCCTCGGGGAATGAGGGTTACCATACGTAACCGAGATGTTCCCCTTCGTCAGATCACTACAACGTGAGTCAGAAGTGATTCTGAGGAATGGGGATATCTACCAAAACGCCACGGCTGCTGGCCCTTCCAGCGCTCCGCTTGAGCCTCCTGGCCTGACCTAGTGTTGGGCAGAAGTAGGAGCTCTCAGCAGAAAAGGTCAGTCACTGGTGTTCCGCAAGACCCACTCAGTGTGACTTATTGGATAACGCTGGGAAAGCGTGCCCTTGGGGAAGGGAACACTGCAGAAGCCACATCCTACCGCGGAGGGAGGCACTGTGACAGATACACATATGGACTAGCCAGGCAGGGTAGGACAACATATGGCAGTCTCTGGGGTGGTTCCAGCCTACTTACAGGGGGGAAAGAACACCAGCAGAGACGACAGAGCGGGCTCTGTCGAGGGAAAGACACAGGCTCGTCCACAGAGGAGCTGATCGTGGAGGAATACACAGATGGGGCCGCCGCAGGGGCCGCTACATATGAACACCCAGCCTAACACTGGTTCCACAAGCATACTAGTGTAGGCCTGGCGTCAGACGCTCCGCAACATCTGACTGTCGCAGGGGTGACGGAGGAACTCATAGAGTTAGCCATTTCTGGGGAACACTACTGGAGCAAATAGACGCACGTATCCGGCCCATGGAGGCAGAAGTGGCTTTGCGAGCCGACACTAAGAACGGGTCCCTCACGCTACTGGCCACTGGGGGCGAGCATACGGGAAGATACCGGCTCTACGCGGAGGCTATAGAATCTAGCGAACGTGTTAGGTGTCGCCCAGCCCGCAGCTCTATATATATCTGTCAGAGAGGCACCTTGAGCCCACGCCCAGGAGGAAGCAACACTTCTAATTGAGTGCTCGCAACCCGAATGGGCAAGGCACGCCTTGGACTTCGTAAGCCAAGGCAATGGCATCCACTATCCAGCCTTACCCTTCTGCTGGCCTCCGTAACAGACGAAGAGCTAATCTGAGGTCCTGAAGCTTTGCGTTCTGTCCACGTAAAACCGCAAAGAGCGGACGGGACAGAGAAAAGCTAGGGCTAGGGCTTCTCCGAAGGCAGCGCTTACAGACTCGCTACCTGGTCCCTGAAGGGAGTGATAGGAACCTTGGGCACATATCCGAGCCGGGGTCTCAGGACAACGTGAGAGTTAGCCGGCCCGAATTCTAGGCACGATTCGTTGACCGAAAATGTATGCAGGTCCCCTACCCTCTTGATGGAAGCCAGAGCAGTCATGTGCACTGTCTTTAGTGACAGGATCTTTAACTCAGCTGACTGCAATGGTTCAAAGGGCGGTCTCTGCAGTGCGCTGAGCACCAGAGACAGGTCCCAAGAGGGTATAGAAGGGGGGCGAGACGGATTCAGTCTCCTCGCTCCCCTCAGGAACCCGATGATCAGGTTATGCTTTCCCAATGACTTACCTTCAACTGGATCGTGATGTGCGGCAATAGCGGCAACATACACTTTGAGGGTGGAGAGAGACAGCTATCACTGCAACCCATCTTGCAGGAAAGAAAGCACGACTCTGATTGGACATCTTAGGGGGTCTTCCTGGTGGGAAGAACACCATTTAACGAACAGGTTCCACTTCAGAGTATAGAGGTGCCTCATTGAGGGGGCTCTAGCAGAAGTGATGGTGTGTACCACCACTTGGGGTATGCCACCTAGAACCTCCGCGTCCCGTCCAGGTACCAGACATGGAGTTTCCAGAGGTCTGGACGCGGGTACCATAGAGTGCCCGTCTCTGAGAAAAGAGGTCCATCCTCAGAGGAATGGGCCAAGGAGGTGCTGTCGCGAGGAGCATGAGTTCTGGGAACCAGGTCCGATTGGGCCAGTACGGCACAACTAACAAGACCTGCTCCTTGTCCTCCCTGACTTTGCACAGTGTTTATGCGAGAGGGCTCACTGGGGGAAGTGCATACTTGCGCAGGCCCCGGGGCCAGCTGTGTGCCAGTGCATCCGTGCCGAGGGTTCCGTCGGTCAGGGGGGAAAACACAGCTCCTCTGTGAGTCGCGCTGTCTGGTTGACCAAGTCCAATTCCAAACCGAGATAAGAGATCCTCTGCACAGGGGAGAGTTTGCTCTTGTCCCAGTTGACCCGAAGGCCCAACAGGCTGATGTGACGGAAAACCATGTCCCTGTATTCGCACAACTGATCTCGAGACTGAGCCAGAATCGAGATAGTTGAGAATACGAACGCCGCGTTCTCGGAGTGGAACATTGGCTACCTCCGCGACTTTAGTGAAGACACGGGGCGACAGGCACACACACCATTAAAGTGGGAACTCAGCATCATCATTTCCAGAGTGTAACAGCCCTCTCTCCGATGCAGCGACCGAGATCTGATCCTCCCCTTGTCAGCTCGGGTCAAGCTCTTGGTTTCCTCAGCCTGCTTCTGAACTGTGGAGAGCCGCTGGGCACAGTCTCCGACAGTGTCACTGAAAAAGGCAAACCTTCTGAGAAAGTGAACTTTGGCGATGTCTCGCATCTCTGCAAGGTTTAGCCCTGGAATGCTTCCGGACCACCAGTGTGGACATCGTCTGACCGAGGGGCCAGCACTGTGACTTAATCCACGGTCAGTCACTATGCACAGCTCAACCCCGACTCAGAACTACCCTCGTGCACTGCGTGTTTTGGCCTTACACAGACTTGTAATGTGGCCATCACATGCAGGGAAGAGGTGGCCTGCCATTAGCAAAACCACCCCACCACCAAGGGTAGTGAGAGATGAAAACCTTTTTCTGCAGATTTCGGCATGTTTGGCTTTCCACATTGGCGCCAATATGCTTCCATACTGCCAAAGTTTTTCACACACATCCGGGGCCGGCACGGGGGCTGAACAAGCCAATTAAGCGTCGCACTGCGCCCCCAGAGTAGCCCGGGAAAGTGTGGCTGTCAAGTCTGAATTTGATTCAGCATGAGCACACACACCATTACAGTGGGAACTCAGCATCATCATTTCCAGAGTGTAACAGCCCTCCGATGCAGCGACCGACATCTGATCCTCCCCTGGAGCCCCGAATGAAATACTTGGTCCCTCATGAGAAGGACCAGTAATTCCACCCGAAAGCTGCCAGGCATGCGAGACAGTGAACGTGGCCATCAACCTTGATGGCACATGGCACGCTCAGCGCTCAAGCCCTCGTGGGAAAGGCAAGACGAACAACGTGTCGAGGTGTTCATGCTCTCATAAGAGAGCATAAACCACCCACGAACACAGTCTCAGCATGTTTGCGATGCGCTGGAGGAGTGAGGGGCCAGGCGAGGTGTTCTCGTCGGGGAACACTCACTGTATTCCTCAGATCACCAGTGCTATTAGCCAAAGTAGCCCTTTTCTGGTGGCCACCAGAAGAGGAACTAGATTGGGGAATATGCAAAGGGACTCCCTCGTTTGAGGCACTTGAGTCTTGATCCCGCATCTAGAGCACCGAAAGACGTGCGCTGGGTTGCCGTGACAACCTGCGCTGTCAGCCGACGGCACACTGCACGCTGAGCAGCTCAGGAAAGGGGAGACGAACAACATGCCGACGTGCTCATGCTCTCATGAGAGAACATGAACCACCCACGAACGCAGTCTCACCATGCTTGAGCCCAGGCATGTGAAACAGTGATCGTGGCTGTCAAATGAGGACAGGAAACGACCGCATCAAGAAACACACGGTTTGAATGATGTCTTCAAAAAGACGCAGTGTCAAACCGTGTATGCTCTTTCAGGAAGCTGCTCTTTCTAGTGCTGAAGCACCTAGGGATGACTGCGGCTACACAAACAGGACGATAGTGCAAGCCTGCTGTGAGTATTCACATTGTCATTGAAGGCAACATTCTGAGCTGTGAAAACAGCTGTTTTGCTCTTTGTGAGATCGCGGCCAGCACTGTATGCGCTGTAACACCAACACCAGTTTGAAAAGGCGTTCTCCTGAAGAAGCAGACTCGTCTTTTGAAGTTAAAACACTCTCAGATAAGATGGCAGAACAAGAACAGCATTCACCGTCTGGCTCCGAAGCGAAAGACAACGATGCGAGTGCAATTATCGCATGCCAATGTGCATTGGCTCGTTTAGTTTCACTCAAAGTAGATAGGCTCTCGCAAGCGATCCCCATTCGTCAGAATCCCTTCTGACTCACGTTGTAGTGATCTGACGAAGGGGAACTATATCTCTTTAATAACACAGATAGATCTCTTCCTGTTGAGATAATATAAAACTCTCCAGATATTAGAGTAACAATTACAGAAGAATAAAATAAAGCATATTTTTTTACCTTATGGAGCTTGGAAGGATCAGTTTGAGCAGATGTTTTATGCCATCATCACTGTCCTTTTCAGAGCTCTTTTCCCAGTACATTCAGCATCTGGCTCATATTCACCATCTCAAACATATTCTCAAAACTATCATTTTCAACATCTTCAAAAACAACATTTTTATCGCTGACAGCTTCTTCACCAGATCCACCATCAAGTGACAGTGAAACTATTTGATTGCGTTCAGGACTTGCTCTGCTGTAAATCTCTGAGCCATTTCAAGTTTTGCTGATGAACTTGCAGTTTCTATTCTTTTGTTTTCTGTCTGCGGTAACTATGAGTGAAACGTCACTTCATCATTGTGTATCAGACATTGCCACCTTGTTGAATAAAGGTGAATTGCACTTATTCAGTCATCAAAGATACAATTATTTTTGTGCTGAAAAATATTCGTACTCTGTTACAAACCTGGGTTTTTAGTGACCCAATACAATTTTTACAAAAAATGAATGGGAAAACAGACATTCTTTTATCATTTTATTATTAGTTCTTGTTATATTGTTTATAATGAATTGATTGAGGAATACTAAGAAGTTTGATGTGGGAGGAGGAGGGTAGTAAATAATGTCCCGGGTTGTTAAATACCTGAGGTATGCGTTTAAGGATTAATGAAAAATGTCAAGTTGCACTTTTTTATATTGTGTCTTTGCTACACGTTAATTAATTATACAATTAAGTACTAAGTAGTATTAATTAACAACATGTACTTATTTTACAGTGACAGACTGTGGTTTGGAGTAAGTTGCCTGTAATTATAAATAATTTACAGTTAGTAGTAACTACATGTAACATGTATAACAAAGCCTAAAGTTGCCAAATGTCATTACTCAACCTTTTACCCCGTCTCTTTCTTACAATCGATTGCAAGCTCGCATTCAGATCTGCCTCAATCTAACAAATAATCGATAGATAGATCCACCATGAATATTTTTTTCTTTTTCATTAATGTTTCACTTGGGTGTATACATCACAATATGAGAAAATGTCTGCCATTACTTCTGTTACATTGTGACTTTAAACCATCCTTCCCAATAAACAAAAATGGATTGTTTTGTCCAACCGAGGGATGAGTTGAAATTATTTTCTGAGGTAGCCTGGTCTAAAATAGAAATAGAAATAACTTACATAAAACATACATGTGACCTTTCTGTAGGACAGCATTAGGACAGGATTCACTTCAAAAATCATCCCGAGCCGTGAGATCTTTGACTGGCTGACAAAAGTTTCTGGCTCCTCTTGACCCCTCCTCAAACGGACACAATGTGGCTCATTCATTGTCTGTACGATACGCCTGTCCCTCCTTATGCCTGGAGGAGCGGTGTGGGGGATGGAGCTGTCAGTTGAATTAAAATACCACGTAATAATAATAATAATATAAATAATGACATTGATAAAAGGGCTAATCTACACAAAACAAAACAGCGTGTTCCTCCCTGATTGTGTGGGTTGTTGCGGTATTCAATTAGGCCATTTTCACTGGCATATTAATCATCTTTTCAACAAACAAGCCAGCGTTAATTAAAGCGGAGCGCGAGGATAAAGACGTGTTGCTGGATCATCACTCCGTTTATCAGCCACGCACACACACACGCACACACCCGCCGTTTAGCAAATCCCGTGCAGCGCTGCGAGGGGAATTTCAATGCTCTCTGGTTTGGAGCTGTTTTTTTGGGAGGGGAGGAGGTGGATTTTTCGAGTTTCAAATACAGAGACTGTCAATGTGAAGCCCTCTGCCCTTCACCACTGGGAGATGAATTTATTCGTCAGTTTTATTTCAGCTAAAAAAAAAGAGCCCGGAGAGTAAATCGCTTTAGCCCGAAACACGCGCAAGAGGAAGTCGAAACTCTTTGCTTCCCTTTTAAGAGCCTCGACGGGAAATATAGTCAGACAGACACCTTTTAATGAGTGGGCTTTAATATGATGAATGAATGGATGTTTTCCTTACATTTTTAATACTTTTACCATAATTTCCATCCTAATAGCCATATTTATTGTTAAATGTACATTGACCTTTATCCATTTACTTAATCTTATGGATTACACATAGGCTACAGTGTCCATACAATTGATTGATCACAAATAAGCCATATACAAAATTATGGAGATTAAATGTACATATTTTACAAAATATTTTATTAATTTCCAAAATGAAAAAGTGTGCTTTATTTTGATTATTTTGTATATCTTCTTACTTATGCTTTAGACTTATTGGAACATGTTCATGAAACACAATTTTTGAGTAAATTGGTAACACTTTACAATAAGGTTCATTAGTTAATATTAGTTAATGTGTTAACTTACATGAACTAATCATGAGCAATCCATTTGTTACTGTATTTGTTAATCTTTGTTAACTTTAGTTAATAAAAATACAGCTGTTCATTGTTAGTTCATGTCAGCTCACAGTGTATTAACTAATAGTAACAAGATTTTAATAAAGTATTAGTAAATGTTGAAATTAACATTAACAAAGATTAATTAATGTTTTATACGTGCAATTCATTATTAGTTCATGTACATTAACATACTAATGTAGTTAACTAATGTTAACTAATGAAAATTGTAAAGTGTTACCAGTAAATCATTTGTAAAACTATTCTTTGGTATATTGTCTCATTCAGTTCTTCGTGACAATTTACACACCAAAAAATGTACACAAAAATCTGTCTTTCATAAATAAGACCCATTGTGTTTTATCCGTCATTTTCTTAAATAAACTGAGTATAACATGTATTTTGTATGTCCAGGGCAGACGGTCTGTTTGAACCCTACTCATTCACGTAGTGCACTTTGCCTCCGTCAATCTCAGCCTGCGAAGGACTACATCACACAATCATGCCACACTCCCACAATCCTTTTCTTCTCTGGCTGCTTGACTCGAAGCACACTCAAACAGCCTGCTACACCACACTGAGATCTTTCTCATTCTCTCACGCATTCTCTCTTGCCCTTTTCCAGTCTCTCTCTCCAGGAACTCGTGGCAGAGAGAGAGAGAGGAAAGAAGTCAAAAACCCGCGACAATGTGCCAGAGAAATATCAGAGTGGCTTTTTTTTTCACTCGTCACCCAAGCCAAAGATGGGCCGTCTCCAAATCCTGCTGCCCTATCAGACAAATTAAAGTAAATCAAGCATGAAATGAAGCAGGAGAGCCCGGAGATAAGGTCCCTTTAAGTCCCTCACAGATTAGACCACTGAGAGAGAGAGAGAGAGAGAGAGAGAGAGAGAGAGAGAGAGAGATGGAAGAGAGGGACAGTATGGAAGGAGAGAGGTGTAGAAAAGGGCGGTTTGCTGGTTTCTCTGTGGCAGACAGAGCTTTTGATTAGTTCACTTTGGCCCTGATGTAGAAGAACAGTGCATATATTCCCTCAGTCATTTTTTTTTTATAAAGACTTTTGTTTATTTTAGTACTCCAATGTTCCCGAAGTGCTTTCAACTGTGACTACATTTTTTTTAGATGAAATGAAGTTCATTATGAGTGTCCTAATGTTCAATTTATGTATTGAAGTGGAACGGTACAAAATATATTTTGAAAGAAAAACATATTTTCCACAATTTGACGTAGTAGCCTTTAACTTGGATTTTCTCCACCATTTGATTACATTTTAAATCTGTTCTTTGTTAACATGAAATAATAATGGACCTTTTTTTTCTTTTTTTTTTTTTAAATACACGTTGCTGTTGTTATTGTGCATGATCTTTGCACATTATTGCAGAGATAAAAACAAATATTTTTTCAAAATGTAACAACTTGCTAAGACAACTTTCCTTATTGTTTTTTGTAAAAAATCCGTTATACTTCATCTGACTTCCTGAAGTATTTTGAAAATAGTTGGTAGTCAATCCGTTTTGGTTCCCACTGACTGTGTGTGTGTGTGTGTGTGTGTGTGTGTGTGTGTGTGTGTGTGTGTGTGTGTGTGTGTGTGTGTGTGTGTGTGTGTGTGTGTGTGTGTGTGTGTGTGTGTGTGTGTGTGTGTGTGTGTGCAATAGAAGTCAATGAGGAGGACAGAATCTATTTGGCTACCAACATATATTTTTTCATCTACCTCTTTAACCTTCACAAATCTACTTAGTTATGTAATGTAATTATTATTAATTATTATTATTAATATTATGTGGTTTCATGTTAACTTGAAATTTACAATTTGCTCACCCTCATTTGCACTAAACCCCTATAACTTTCTTTCTTTCATAAAAATTATTTTAAAAGCACTCTAAAAAGTTGTTGTTTGTCGTTTTCACTTTTTTACCACTTTTCACTGCAGCTCATTTATTATTTAATTATTTTTGTTCTTTATAATTTATATTATTATTATTATTTATTACTATTTATTTATTTACGTTTTTATTAAATTAATTCATTGTTAATTTCATAAAACAAAAACCAATTTATGCATTAATTTAGTTGCAGTCAGTTACAATACATATTTGACATTTTTTGCCCTGAAGTTCAAATATATTTCATTATGTAAAGTATTGTTGTGCAAAATGTGTATATATATATACACCCACACCCACTGGTGCCCTGATATATATATATATATATATATATATATATATATATATATATATATATATATATATATATATATTTATATTAGTTAAATACAGTCTGTAGTCAAATACATGTATTAATCCAGAGAGGGGATGGGTGTAAAGGCTTAACCCTCATCTCCTGAAAGCACTGCCTCAAGATTCTCTTTATTTATCAATCCATCTGCCGGCATTCCACATCTCCTCCTGAAACTGGATAATTTACCACGCTTCTGCACTGTTCACATCAAAACTTTCAGCAGAAAGAGGCTTAATCCACCTTATCTGAAACCCTGTCAAAGCAGTGAGCGAAAGCCTAATCAAAGAGACAGACAGGGTCACCCAGGAGAGGGTCCAATGGATGGGTGTATGATTTCTAATTGAGCTCCTATGTGCTCACACTGTGGCTGAGTCTGCTCATATAGTCGTGTGGTGTTTTGGCTAAATATCCGTGCTGGTAACTGTATTGAACCTGATGAACTTTCAGCATTGTGCCCTTGAGCAAGACTCTAATCCCCTGGTTACCCCTGATGGGTTGTCCCTGTTGTTGAAATGCTCATAATATACAACACAATACATTACAGCACATCTGTTTTCAACATTGATAATAAGAAAAAAAAAACTTTAGAAGCAAATCAGCATTTTAGAATCATTTCTGAAGGATCTTGTTACACTGAAGACTGAATGATGAAGCTGAAAATTCAGCTTTTCCATCACAGGAATTAAATACATATTCAAATAGAAAACAGTTATTTTAAATGGTGTTTTTACTGTATTTTTGTCAAATAAAGGCAGACCTGGTGAGCATAATCGATTTAATAGAGCATAAGAGAAATATTTTTAAAATCTTAATAACCCCACACTTTTACACAGTAGTGTACTTGGAAGAGACTGTTTTAGTGTAACATCACAAAAAAAAAGTTAGATTCAGAGTGAACTCTCTCTCTCTCTATATAGCCTATATTATTTTTATTGTTTTTTGTCTTCTACAGGTCAGCTGAAAATGGTTGGTGAAGGAGGGGAGAGAAGGATTTTTTCTTGTCAGGCACTTCTACTAGGCACCACGTGGGGTCCTTTCCCTGGGAAGATTGAGGTGGCCACAGGAGGAAGTGACAAGGTGGGGGTTGTTTGTTTTGCTTATTTCCAAAATGTGGACATGATAACCGGATTTTCTTGAGACAGTTCTTTCTAATTAGCAATGTGTAGTTGACAAATCGAAGCACAATTGAGTTTATTTTTTTATTTTTCACTTACCAACTAAGAAACTTTTTTATGCCTTTTTATGCTTGCAACAAAATTAAAATAAAATACAACACATTAAGTGTACAGATATGTAGTTGTCTGTTTAGACTTTTAGCAAAAGGGCTAACGTAGTGTTTAACTTCACTTTTATCAGAATTGTTTATCTTCAAAAGAGAACATGTGCAAACTACATTGTACAATCAACCTTCTCAATAATTTTTTTTATTATGACCGACACTAGTTTGCTTCCCTCATTATCCTTTAATTAAAACCCTAAAATTGTGCACCCATAGTTTTGATACTTATGACATTGCTGTGGTGTTTGTTCTGATGCATTCATCTCATAAATAGTATAATTATCACGTGACTTAACATAAGTCTGTACTATTGTGATTTGGCATTGTCCACATAGTTTTACTTGGTTATACAGTCTTAGTGAATTGTGGGTAATTACAAAAATAGAGATCAGACGGCCAGATTGAAAAGAAAGCAAGGGAGAGAAGTTAAATCATTTAAAAGGTTTTTGTGTCCATTTTGTATTTTGA
Organism: Meda fulgida; assembly: GCA_030578275.1. Classification (NCBI taxonomy): domain Eukaryota; kingdom Metazoa; phylum Chordata; class Actinopteri; order Cypriniformes; family Leuciscidae; genus Meda; species Meda fulgida. Next base: position 14,647,798 of record CM060634.1, read on the forward strand.
GGCCTTGGAGACGGTGGTGTTGTGTTTTGGAGTGTACCAGAGAGAGAGAGCGAGTGTGTGTGTCACGGGTAATCTGTGCCCGTGGCAGGTTTACCCTGTGAAGCGGACTGGTATCGCAGGCCCATTGTTGTTGCTCCTGTCAGAGTGGGGAGAGGCCGATGGAGGCCTGTGCTGGCCTGATAAGGGGAAAGAGGATTCAGCGGAGAGAGAGACAGGCAGAAAGAGAAAGAAATGACTCAAGGAGAGTGGAGTGCTGTGTAGACTCTGTCTTTTTCATGAAGTATTCCCACACAGTCAGATCTGCACAAACCTATCTCTCTTTCTGCTGCTCCATTCTGAGGGTGAGCCTTTAAAAAGAGACACTATACATACTGTAAGTGAGTACGCAGGTCACACGTGAAAGGTTAAAGTATGAACATTGTTCATGTCTCATGTTTTTACAGGTGTTTGTGAGACAAGGCAATCATCACAGTTACTATCACTCATAATTTGAGTTTGTGATCACAAAAAACCTCTATCCATAAGTATTAAAGTTCTGTGTATAACTCAACTTGCATTGAAAGCAATGGGTGATCTAGAGACAGCAAGTGTATGAAAAATGCCCTTTCAAGTGGTTCTCAACCATGGGACCAGGGCCCGCTAGGGGCCCTCAGCAAACTTCCATGGGTTCTGCAATGACTTGGGTCAGGGATGTCCAAACTCGGTCCTGGAGGGCCATTGTCCTGCAGAGTTTAGCTCCAACTTGCCTCAACACACCTACATGGACGTTTCTAGTATGCCTAGTGAGACCTTGATTAGCTGGTTCAGGTGTGTTTAATTGGGGTTAGAACTAAACTTTGCTGAAAAGTGGTCCCCAGGAGCAGGATTGGACACCCCTGACTTAGGTATTTAAATGAATACATTATTAATAATATATCACAAAGCTAAAAAAAACACATGCAACTCATAATTTAAACTGAACTCACATGAATATTGTGTTGGACAACCAGTGCCTTCAAGTCAAAAAAGTTGTGAGCCACTGCCCTAGCTTCTTTGTTTTGCCTGAGCAACATAAATATTCAGAAAACGTGAAATCAGTTGCCTGGGACAATGATCCATTACATGTTCTTACGGCCGTTAACACTTTCTCTGACAAGCGGATGCAATGAGACCAGGTTTCCGGTTTGGTCATGTGACGTTCGACATATACCCTATTCCAGAGAGTATTGTTATAATAATAATAATAATAATAATTATAATTAAATAAATAATCATTTTTTTCTCTAAATGGTAGCCTTGGCAGCATCAGTAGAACAAAATTGTTCAGGAGACAGAGAAAGTTTTAAAGTCCCCCTGTGGTGAAAATCAAGATTTTAATGTTGTTTATATGTCTATGTGGTGTTTTATATGCTCTAAGACAAAGCATGTACAAATTCATCAGTCAACACCATTGCTGTGTATTTTCTCCTTAAAACTGCTGTGAACCAAATACAGTCTCAAAAACGCGGTTTGAAATCGCTGGTGTTTCTGACTTCACAAACTACCTTGTAACCAATCACGTCAGCATGTGATTGGCAACAAGTGGATCTCTGAGCTGGTGTGAGTGAGTGGAGGCGGGGCTAATTTGCATATTCATTGGACCGCGTACACTAAACAAGGCAAGGGTGTTGAGTTACATTCAAGCTATTTTAAGGCATGAAGAATTTTTTTCAAGGAAAAAACTTTTAAATATGTAATTTTGGTGATCAAAGATGAGTTTTAAGGGATAAAAACATTGACTATAGTGGGACTTTAAAGAAAGTGAATCATGAAAAATTATTGAAAAGCTTTTTTCTTTAAAATTATGTGCACTGATTAATTGTTCACAATAAGACCAATGAAAATGTATGTACTTATGGATTTGTCAAGACATCAAAATCTAGCATCAAAAAAGATTAATCAATATCAATATTATTTCTCATCAAATTCCTCTAAAGGCTGGAATACACTACATGACTTGCCCAGATTTTTTCCCGATTTACAGTCTGGACGAGTCAACACTAGTTGCCGAAAGTCTGCAGTCTTCAGTCAGAGTTCACCGATTTCACAGAAAACGGCATAGTGTATGATGGACACAGACTATATTTTCATTTTAAAACACATAACTTTTGCTACTGTTACACATGGAGTCTACTCTACTCCGGAGATTTCAACCCTTTAAAACGTAGACTTTTGGAAACGTTGCAGACCCCGTTTCAGTGTAAACGGACCAGACTTTTAAAAAAACGAAAGTGTGGCTGCCCACATCACGCTATCGGATGACAACAATAACAGATCAGAGCTGACTTTCTCAATGGCTCTGTAACAGACCAACCTCGACGACCATGTAAACAATAATGGAGACGGAACTGCAAAGTATTCACTTGTTCTATCCTTCACTGCCCAAGGAAAGGAGGATGCATTTTCTAAGCTGCATTCAAAGCAGCCATCGATTTGGGACAGCCTTCGTCGTGCCGCTTTCTCAGGATACAGTCTCTGAATTGGGACGCAGCTTATGTGTGACATATGTTTGACATATGTCTCTACTTACATGCAGGGACCTCAAGCAAAGACCCGTGTCACCAATTTGTACTAATTTCAGATTAAGTCATTGCAGCCCTTTGAGATAAAGTGGATATGATCTCTATTACCTGTAGGGATCAGAAGACATCCAGCTCTAAAACAGCATCATCCCTTTATATCCCTATGGGGGAGGAAAGGAAACAAAATGCTTTCCAGACTCTCAGACTGTTATCACTGTGCTTATCTCTCTGGGAGCACACGCTCCCTCTCTCTCGAGCCAAATCTGCATTTTTGCTGAATCGTATCATCTTCCTGCCGACTGGTCAATCCCAGACAGGGCCGGCAGGGCTTTGTCTTACGGCCTATTAGAAATAGAGAGGCAGACACAAAGAGGAAATATACACTTGTGAAAAAGTAGTAGACTGCAGCATACTTTTAAAATGACTACTTATGACAACGCATTCTCACTCACAAGGTGTCAAAAAGGCTAAAGGTATCCCTAGGCATCGCTATATCTACAAACTAGGAAACCAATTGCTTTCAATTACTTGCCTTGTGTATCCGATTAAGAAGCATTTCATTTTTGCATGTATTTGTAAAAGAATAAATATTATATATATGTATACTTTCATGGATTTTTTTTAAGGACCTAACCCCACCCCAACTCTAAACCTAACCAGTTCTGAACAACATAAAACATGTAACAGACAGATACAAGTACAGTCACAGGTATTTGTTGCAAAAAAAATTGACTAAAGAACTTGTTGCATTCAAAATCTTCTAAAGCCAAACAAAATTGTGCCTGATGAAGACCTGATGTCCTGCACCTGAGCCCAATTAGGGTGTTTGGGATGTGGGGTGTTTTGGTATTTTTGTACTTAGCAACATCACAGATATCCCACAATTGTAAGCACAATTTTATTTTTATTTCAACAGAAAAATCAATTCAATTCAGTCATTCTGCTTCCAATTATGAAATCAAATCCACTGTCTATCCCTTTGAAACCCATGCCGGTTCTTTAAATTCCCAGTGTGCCGGTTTCAGGAAGCTGTGATGTTGGTGATAGAGGGGTACAATGTGTCTAAAGATCAGTGCTCAGCATTCCGATTCTTCTGTCTCCAAGTCCATGCCGCTCCATTCTGGATTCCAAACCTCCCAAAGGATGAGATCTGATCAGGTCGAACATTCAGAGGGTCTCTAACAATACAGGCATTCAGAGGGCGAGCGGGACAGGGTGTGGCTTCCTGCTCGCCTCTCTTCTCACACACATACATGGAGATAAATCTTTGGAAAGGCTTTTGGGAATGATGAATTCAAGTTGTTTAAACAAGCTCACTAGGACAGTCTCACCGTTGGATGGCGTATCCACAGTACGTCACTGACCGTCTGATGTATTTGTAACACAAAAATGGCAAGTTGTGGTTGGTTGATATGTCGATCAGATGGTTTGTTTGAGTTGGCGGGTCTTAGAAACAGCTAATGTGTGTGTTTTGTTTTGCAGGTTTCGCTGGTGTTGAGTGGGGGTCCTCGCTGGCTGATGGACATGATGTGGGTCAGTGCAGAGGATGGAAAGAGCAACTGTGCTGTTTACAGTAAAGGTGAGAATTGATTCTTTGGGCTTATAAATGTATTTGTAATTCTTTCAGGCTTCTATGCCTGAAAGTGTGTGTACTTGAACGGGGTGTTAAAGACCCCATGAAATGACAGGACAACACATCTGACAACAATTGAAGGATATCCATCAGCAGAAATGTTTTGATAAATACAAACTATTTTTATTGCTTGACTTTGTAATTGTGTTGTGGGTAATATAGAGTTATCAGTGTTTATTGGATCAAGGCCCTTGCCAGTGCCTGCATTCTTGTTTATGATATACTGATTCACATCATAGGGAACAAGGGAATGGAATGAGACCCAACCAATGATGTGTGACTTGCTATTGCAAGACAGTTGCAGGTGGTATTAGAGCACATTCTAATTCTAGAGAGCATTTGATTGAAAATATGGTGTAAAATATATTATAAATAAATAAATTTTTGGGGGGTTAAATATGTTAATTTGTGATGTTATTGTCAACATTAAATACAGAATTAAAATGTATAGAATTTGAAATGATTACTGTTTCATTTTGCTTCCTAATGACTGGTTAGAAATCATGAGATTAATTATTTATTCTGTAATTATTTTATTCAATTGACTTTTTTATGTTTATCTTGAAGTTTATACATATAAAAGTCCTGCTGCATCAACTTAAACAAAATGACTTTTCTGTTTTGCTAGTACTATTTATAAAAGCCTGTTACGTCCCGTATTATAAGGACGGTGGAGTTTATTGATGTTAAAAGGAAACCAGGGATCAGGGAGTAAATCAAAATACAGAAAAACTTCAAATTAAATGGCAGGACACCCCTACGCTCCTAAATCATACAAACAAAGTCGAAGTAAATCATCAGTTACAAACAATCATAATAAGTCGAAGGGTTTGGGATCTGTCGACGGGAGGCGGAATCCGGAGCCCCTAACGCCACGAGGCCAACGCCAGAATGAGCTCCAAATCTTCAGTGAGCGCCGCCCTTTTAAATGCGGTGCATCAGTAGATCCACCAATCAGGGCCCTCCAGCTGCAATCACTCCCTGCACACATACACAGACAGAACACCAACAACCCACTCAAAACAAATACCGAGGATCGTAACAAGCCTTTATTTTGAACTTTTAATAAAATAATCCCAAATAATAATGTATCATGGTTTCCACAAAATGTATTAATATAAAAAAATATGTTAAAATATAATATAAAAAGTATTAATTTTAAAATATATTCAAGAACAATTGTTATTTTGAACTCTTTCCCTGCCAGCGTTTTTTTTTTTTTTTTTTTAAGTTGCCAGCCACCACCAGCATTTTTTATCATTTTCACAAAAATGTCATGGCCCCTGAATATGTTGTATGATTATCTGAACATCCAATATATCAAAAGAAATAACAGAGCCTCTGCTTTTAAACAAAAGCGTAATGCATTCTTTTTTATTAACACTTGAATATGGGTAAGTTTCATAAAAAAAGCAAAACTTTGAACAAAAAAATGTTGTTTTTCAAAGACTATAACATGCAAAAGCAATGCTTTTATCGCTTGTTTCTGCTCCTTTTTTGCCTGTGTTTTGATCTGAAGATTCTCGTAATAGCACCCCCTACCATATAACAGTGAAAACACAGATAGCCGGAACATTTTAATATTTCACAATATTACTGTCTTTACTGTATTTTTGATCAAATCCATGCAGCCTTGAAGACTTCTTTCAAGAACATTAAAAAGTTTTACCGACCCTAAACTTTTTAACAGTAGTGTGTTTATCTGTATTTGCATTTTTAGAAGGGGTCCTTCACAATAAGATCATCAAATTTAGGGGTCTGTGGCATTAAAAAGTTTAAAACCCGTGCACTACAATATACTGTAGATGATCTCAAAGCTAGCACACATTGGTTAAAAGCCACAGAACTCATAATGTCGATTTCATGTGGTCTTAAAACCCCCATGTTTTGACTTTATATGTACAGTGGATCTAAAAAAAAACATGGACCCTTTTCCGAGATAAGACCATGGTCCCATTTTTTCCAAGAGAAGAAAAAGTGAGCAGTAATAACTAGCCACTCCACGAACAAATACTCAATGTTTAAAGAGCAGAAAGATAACTCTTTGTTGCTGGTGCTCTCTCTCCTTGACTAAAAGTGATATTTCCGCTAAAGTGCTTCACTATTTTTATTATCTGCAGGGGCTTAATTGATTAATCTTCTTACAGTACATGTGTAAGTTCAACAGAGAACAATCCCTTCTCCATTTTGAAATAAGACTTGAGGATATGAAAGACTTAAAGGCCTTTATCGCACTTATCTGAGAACACAGAGAAATAGAATAATGGTTGAACATCTCCAGCAATGTCAAATTTCATTATCAGTGTATTCAAACAGCACCGCCCCCCTGGAGAAGTTGACTTTCCACCAGCGAGCGGCACAGCGATTGCGTTTAATTAAAAGACAACGCTGATGAACTGAAGGGCTTTCAGCAGAGAAGTTATTAAGGAACTGAAAGAGGCCCGGGATCGATTAGGCCAGGCGGCTGTATATCTCCCGAATTCCCTGGCGTACTATACCAGATTGCAGAGTTAGCTCTCCCAACGCTGGTCACATCAGAGGTTTTGGGGGGCGAGAATTATATACTGTATGCATATTACAAGGCTATATTCACATATTTTGGATTGGGGGATGAAATATTAGTTTCAAAGCGGTTTTCACATTTGATGAACTTACTTAGTCTGAACCCCGAGTGCCCTACTGGTCTGCCCTACAAGACATGATACAGTTCCGTAAGTTGTACTGTATCTTTCAACCTTCTGATGTTCATTCATGTTTATTTTGTCCTGTAGCTAGTAGTAAAGAGGAAGTGCTGATATAGGAGGTGCGCTACAAATAATGTTCTGTGAAGTTTTGTCCACACATCTACTGAAACCAGTATAGACGGAAAGATTCATCTTTGGATTAAAGAATCGATATCGGATCATCAAAATTAAGATTTGAGATTTAAGATTAAGATATTGTCAGCCCCAGTTGGGCGGGGCCTAATGAGTACAGTTGTTCCCCTGTGCACTGTCTGTCAGACCGGACCACTGTATTCAAGTCGACTTGCCTGAAACATTTGAGTTCAAATGACAAACTAAACTTTTTTTTTTCATCAAACTCTGTCCTAAAAGAGTCTCAATTTAAAAACCCATGCTGGTTGACCACACATATTGCTGACAGTGTGTCCCTATTGAGGGTCTTTAGTGGTTCCAGACCTGTGTTCTCTATAACAGAATATGGGTTGTTGATGAAATGTTGTGTCAGTTGCAGTCGCGTCTCATGAACTGAGTTCCTGCAAAGGGGGCAGTTAAATTCTTAAGCATGTGTTTTATATGTGCTCTCTATCCTGTCAGAGGGCTTTTGGCTTATCTTGAGTGAATGTCGAGGCTGGAAATGTCAGGCACGGGCAGAAAAAAAAAAGAGATTATGAAGCTGCTGGATGTTGTCATGGGGTTGTGATGCGTCATAAATCCTGGTTTGATGGTAGTGGATGTCTGGATCAGGAGCGACACGGCTTAAGGACTGCAGAGACTCTGAGCTCTGTCACTGAACAGGAAAGAGGTTTATTCTGGTCATTAGGCGATGTAGACCTCATCTTTTGATTTATCATCTCAACCCCCCCTGACTTTCACTTCATATTTCATGCTTGCTGTCTCGCTCTCTCTCTTTCTCTCTCCCTCTGTCTCATTTCTTGATGGACTGATATCTGACAGGCTTATGGCTGTCTGTGATGGGAAGGAGCAGCTTTATTAAGGTGAATCTGGGGTCAACAGAAAGAAGAAAAAAGTCCTGGAAACAGTGGTTGTTGGCTTATCACTTGTAGTTTCCTGTGATAGTACTAGTGAATAGTAGCCAGAAAGCCATGTGGAACATTTATAATGTTGCTTAAATATAGTTTATTTTGAAAATCTGATGTTCCCCTACCTAGACAATTAGTCCACCTAAAATGGATGATTCAGTCAACCTCTCAGATAAGATTTTAATCATTTATAATACAATTCAATTTTTTATTGAATTAGTTATATTAGTGTTTTAACAAAATCATGGACTAGTTTGGACTAGTCTTAAAAGTTAGTAATCTAATTTTTTTTTTATTCAAAACTGGTCCTAAGAAAAAAGGTAGATCGGTCTAATATGAATTGAAAAAGTAAAACTGATTTCCTTTTCGTATTGCTAGTTGACCAAACTAGTTCTTAAGACACAGTCTTAACATAGTGGCTAAGTTTATGCAACTGCCCCCCAGATCTTCTAGTCAGGCTTTAAATGAAGAACAGACATAAATTTAAGTCATTAAGTCCACACACATTCACATTCTTTTTTGACAAATGTGGTCACTCTGAATTATGTACACTGTGGAAAAGTGCTGCATGAGGATTCTTCAAATTTTCTCCTTTTGTATTCCATTAAAAAATAACACCGTACGGGTTTTGAACAACATCATTTTTAGGTGAACTACTCCCTTAAATAATTCCTCTATCATGTTCTAAAGGGGTCTAAAATGGCAATCTTGTGTCTTCCTTATTGTGTCTGCTTGTTCAGGGTTACAGCATTATGTCAGAAGAATTTCAGTTTGATTCTCACTGAAGACGAAGTCGACAGAGACAAAGTTTAATTGAGTTTTCCTGAAACCAATCGGGAGTTTTGCTAGAAGGTAGAAAAGCAGAAGCACATAATCCTCTTCCCACTGAGGCGCTGGCTTTAGGGGTATCTCTCCTCCCTTTCTCCCAATCTCTCCCTCCTTCCGTCCCTCCCACCCTCTCTCCTACTCTATCCCATTACCTGGAAAAAAGAAGAGGGTCCCAAGCTACAATACTGAATACCCCAAGATAAAAGTAAACATTTTCTTCTACGATTTTTTAATTTATTTTTATAGAAGCTGCAGTTGTTTTTCAGTCACAGATCAAAGTCTCTCACTGGTATGACTCTATAGGGTCATAAATGTCAGAGAATACTCAACTAAGTGGTATAAATCTTCCCAGTGTGAGAGGAGTGATGATCTACTGGGAGAAATAACAAAGTGATTTGCATAATATATCATCGACCATAATCCCTAGTGAGACCCCGGCAGTGTCCTGTTGTGTATGTAACAATCCCGAAGAAAGAGAAGGTGACGGATAAGTGCAAGCGTGCAGCTTTTTATTTAACAGAATTCCACAGATTTGGTAACTACAAATCTGTTGTAACTTTTTTTAGCATCACCAGATTATTACTATTATGTTAACCTTGTATTTCGTTTACATTTAACAGTTTTATTTTGTTTACATTTATCATGTTAACATTTACATTTAAATCATTTATTAAAGTTTCCCTTTATATTTGCCTTTGTTTACTAATTATATTAATGTTTGGCTTTGTTTACCTATTTATGTAATGTTTATCTTTGTTGTTTATGTTTACCTATTAATGTTTAAGATCTTTCATGGTAGCATTTAACAATGTTTACATATTTGTTGAAAGTTTATCTATTTTATTGTTTATTTTCTATTTTGTTAACTCAGTGCTCACCTTTGAAGTGTCAGGCATATATGTGCTGTATGTGCATCTCAATTCAACAACACGTCAAATGGGCAACGTATAGCACTGACGGGGTAGCGCACAGCTATTAAGGAGCTGTCACAAAGCTTAATTACATATTCGTGTATGGAAATGAGTTGCTGCCTGTCAGCGATTCTGTGATTTGAATGCTTCACATGTAACACAGAGACTGTCAAGAAAGACTTCAATCAAAAATGCTAAAATAACCGAGTTGAACGTCTAGCTACACTTTCCTCCTTTATTAAGATAACCACAGTATGAAACAGTAAGTGAGGGGGAGGGATGATGGGGGAGGAATAGTAGGGAAGGGGGGGTCTATCTCAGGCAGAATTGATGTGGTTCTATCCATATTCATATTCAGCAGCAGCTGTTATCGCTTAAAATGCTTTCTAATTACAACAACAAGACAAAAACTGCTTGGATGCGGTCCAGACCCGCTAAATGATAAAATAAGCGCTCATTCACTCTCTCGCTCACTTTCTCTCTCTCTCTTCGTCTCTTAATCTCCACAAAGCACCTTGGAGTCTACTCACCCAAATACATGCCAATGAACAGGGAAAGTGCCATTCGGAGATGCAGGTGTCACGTTTGATAAGAAACTTCTGGATTAAATATGCTGTGGCTAATGAGCAGCCGGGCGAGCCAGTGAGGGTGCGACCATGGGCACGATTGTTCTCCAGCTGATAACATTCTGCGGAAGAAACAGCCAAATTCCATCATTTAATAAACAGCCCTGGTCTCTATCAGAGAGAGCGCCTGGATCCCGGTGTTAAGTGGGAGACATTGCTTTTCATTAAGGCAATCTCATGGGGGCTTCCATAAGGGTGTGGAGGTGCACCGACAAACAAATTGTCCCATATTTAGACACATTTGCATCTTTGTATGTTTCTCAGAGGTGCAGCTGAAGTTAGAATCTTCAGCTTGACAAGAAGTTCTTGTTTTTATTAGTGATGTTTGTTAAGGCACGCATCACTATTATTGTTGCACATACACACATACACAGAAAGGATTTACTTTGAAACATTTTTCACAGAAGGCTAGGAAACTATTTGAATTCAAGTTTTTTTTTTGTAAAAACATTCTCCCATATTCTTTGTTTTATTTAAAACTTTAAAAGTGTAGGGATTTGAACAAACTCCTAAGACTTAAACTTCAGTGCATGAATCATACTGTATGCCTTGTTGAGAAGAGGTTTGTTATCATGGTTTTCTGCTGGTAAACTAACTAAAAACTAAAATGGGTAAAAATGGGGAACTCTTTACCTACCCGCAAAAGGTGCATATTATACCCTAGAGTTGTAATATATACCTTTAAGGTACTACTATGAACCTTTTAGGGTAAATAAGTAACAAATATGTCCCTTTAAAGGTACTGCCCCAGTGACAAGCTGTTGTACCCCTAAAAGCCCAATTTGTTCACTTAAAAAAAAAAAATGTTGTGAAAGCCCAGATAAACTTCAAGCGAAATAAAAAGAAATAAATAAAAAAAACACTGTTGTGACGTAATTTTCGACCAAGATCAGGCCTAAAAAAAATTGTTTAGAGGTCATTTCTGGAGTTTGAAACAGCTTGCTAAACTCAAGTCAAGTCACCTTCATTTATATAGCGCTTTTAACAATATAGATTGTTTCAATGCCGATTTACAGTGATAATAGGAAATTAAAGTAGCAGATTATTTAGGCTTTACCACAGCTCTTGATAAAAGTTATTGTTCAGCTGAAGTTCTGATTGATTCACTTCCGTTGCAAAGATCATTAGTTATTAACTTAGGGCCGCTAACACGACATCGTTCTAACAGAAAATCCTTAACGTGCTCCGGCTCGCTCATTCGCACAACAACAGTGCCTGGTGGCTCGAGAACGCAAACCTTGTAATAGGTTCCAAGGTGCAAGCCTTGAAAAATAATTAAAAAAAAAAAGTTATCTCTGTGCAAACTTAATAAACGCAAACCTGTGAAAACGCTGACTGCTTGCACATGTGTATTACGTGTTTAGTCTATGCACGTTTGAATATATATGTGTGCAGGCGTGTAGTCTTCTTTACAAATTGACCTCAACAAATTACTTGTCTGACCTTTAAAATGTATAATACAGAATTATTTATCGCTTCCACATAGCCATGTGAGCTGGAATTATTTTGACAATGTTTTATCTGTACAGAGGTAAAGTGAAGAGAAGGAAAGGAGGCCTTCACAGAGGAGAGACTAGTTAACACTTCAGGACTGCGTTGTCGTCGTGTCCAGGCACAGGTCCTTCATCAGATCTGGATACGGCCTGGACCCGACGGACTGCGGTAAACCTCAGGATAAACAGAGACTAATATTAGCGTAGACATCATTCTTTTTATAATGTAATGAGTACATCAGGATTTATGGGAAGTGTTCCTAGTTCTGGCTGACCTAATCTATGCAGCCTAACATTGAATTGTAGAATTTTATAATGTAGAGTTTATAATGTGTTATGTGTATGCTAGGTCAAAGAGATGTGTTTTTAGTCTAGATTTGAACTGAGAGAGTGTGTCGGCATCCCGGACAGTGTTAGGAAGACCATTCCAAAGTTTTGGTGCTAAATAAGAAAAGGATCTACCGCCAATAGTCGATTTTGATATTCTAGGTATTAACAACTGGCCGGAATTTTAATATCGCAATAGACGTGAAGGACTATAATGCGTTAAGAGCTCGCTCAAGTACTGCGGAGCTAAACCATTTAGTGCTTTTTAAGTAATCAGCAATATTTAAAAATTGTATACAATGTTTAATAGGGAGCCAATGGAGTGTTGACAGAACCGAGCTAATATGGTCATTCTTCCTGGTTCTGGTAAGAACTCGAGCTGCTGCGTTTTGGACCAGCTGTAGTTTTATTAAGTGTGCAGGGCAACCACCCATAATAGCATTACAAAAATCTAGCCTTGATGTCATGAACACTGAACTAGTTATTCCGCATTTGTCATTGAGAGCATTATGACGTAATTTAGACAAATATTTTTAAGATGAAAAAATTTGGTTTTACAGATACTAGACAGGTGACATTCAAATGAACGATTGAGAGCACACCCAGGTTCCTAACCGACAACGAAGACTTGACAGAGCAGTTATCTAGTGTTAGACAGTAGGTTATTACGTGAGGAGTTTTTTTGTCCAATAATTAGAATCTCTGTTTTTTCAGAATTAAGTTGTAGGAAATTACTAGTCATCCAGTTCTTTATATCAGCTATAGGAAAGGTTAAAAAAATCACTCCGGCTGGTAAACACGTTTGAACTACCGTTGGTCTGTGGCCATTATGTAAAAGGTAGGTGTGTTCTTTAACAAGGAAATCTTTTCCAGTTCATTTCTTCTGTTCAGTCGAGACACAAGAAAATACATGAACACACTGGAAATCTGCTTTATAGTAGAAATTTAAGTTGTAATTCTAATTAAAAGTGACACTGACACTGTTTATTTGTTTCTCATATTTAATACTGTAAAGCTGCTTGCTTTAAATCTAAAGGGATATATGTTCTGACTTGATTTGAATTGCAGAGCTTGTGCAAACATCTTATTCTCATCGCTATAATTGGATGCTTTCTTAACTGCTGTTTTCTCACCGCTTTCATTTTTGTTGTGTGTTTATTTTGTTATTGAAAGGATAATGAACAGCACTTATTTACATATTCACCTGAACGCTGCCTGGATGTTTGCCGCTGTTTAACGTATTTCAAATTTATTTTTACCCTTAGCCAGAGAACGAAAAAGAACTTTGCTGTGAGTGTATCGGGCCTTAAGTGATAAGTGGTGAAATCACATCCAAATAATTCCCTCTATCAGTAAACAGCTGTGGAGATCAAAGGTTGACCTCTTCAAGGTCATTTAGATGCCATAATGAATCCGTTGGACTGATGGAAAGGAAGCAAAAAAGAAAGTAAGACAGATGCAGGTCTTGACCTGTCACTCATAAGGAGCTTAGTTCACCCAGCCAGTAAAATCTCACTTTCTGCCAGCATTCGCTTTAGCCGGACCAGTGGGCTAGCTGTCAGGAAGACGATTTATTTCTCAAAGCTCATATTTAGAAATTGGGAAAAGGCGGGATAATTTTTTTGGCAGACCTGTCAAGCTACCGCTGCTCTTCAATTTGAACCTGAAAGCCGGGGGTGTGGTGTGCTGCGGGAAAATAAACACTGACTGCACTGCCTCATGAATATACAAAGAGAGGCACATAACTTCACACCCTGCTACCCCAGCCAGATGACTGGCCGTGCCTCACAGGAAGCCGCACAATGCCCTTCTGGTGTGTGTTTGATGTAGCGCGTGGGCCACTAGATCAATGAGGGTGCAGGTGTGCGGGGCAGATGGTGGAGAGGTGATACCCGGGGCGCTGAAACTCAGCCGGGCCAGGAACACAGAAGCTCCATGAGGGCGGCCCCCAGAGGAACAGAGCCATATGACTGATGCACTCTGGGATGCAGCGAGGCAGAGATGTGATTTATGGAATAGAGCAGTGAAAGTGAGCTCCCTGCTGTCTCATGCACACTGCTGCTGTGCTTGCACAATCTCAGTCTCTTATGTGTTTTTGGGAGACTTTTTGTCTAGTGTATTGAATTTTTTGGGGACTTTCTCATTAAACAATTTCTGGGTGAAATAAAGATGGTTGTGTTCAAGTAATGTAGCTTTTTTTATGCCACGAGTCACGGTGTTGTAGTTGAAAGGTTGAGGTAAAGTCATAGTTTATTGTTGTTGTTTTTTTTTTTAAATCACACTTTCAATTTTGAAAGAGGTTTACATGCTTTTAACCCTGAATTCTAAAGCCTTTGGTGTGTCAACGGTAGACCTGTACAGCTTCATTAAATTGTCATGTTATTTGTAAAGTAAAATAAACGTTCACACAAATTACCTGTAGAAACCTGTTTTCTTTTCTTTGTTCTTCCCTATTTAAAGGTTCAGGCTCGGTAAGATTGTTTTAAAATGTTGGTGCTCAATAAATATTTCTTATTATTATTGAAAACAGTTGTGCTGCTTTATATTTTTGTGGAAACTTTTTCAGGATTTGTTAAATAATCGAAATAATAGAAAGTTAAAAAGAACAGCATTTATTTGAAACAGAATCTTACATTTATAATGCTACAAATGTCTTTTTTGCTTTTACTTTTTAGCTCAACACATATTCAGGCATTCCTTATTCAACAACAGATGTAAACTGTCAGGAAATGAGGGTTAAAATAAAAATTATTACTGTTAAAATTGAAAGCTCCACTGTTTTTAATGTGTGAGTTTTAAATGCCAAAACAGTTTTTAAGTCAAATTGACAAATTACAAATGTAAACTATTAATTATTAATTAACAGCACTGAGAAAAATTAATGGAATTTAAAAGAGAAGCAATCAAACTACCTTTATGGATTATCCTGAAAGACCTCACAAGGTGAAGATGTCGCCACCTTGTGGTAAAGGTTTGGTAGTTATGCGTATTCCTCTCATTCACAGATTACTCAGAAAGCACTCACACCAAATAAATGAAGCCTGACCACAATCTTCAGTCCATACAGCACTTTAAAGCCCATTCTCCAAAAATGTTTTTACTATGAAGTTTCCCTTTAGACTGTAACTTCTTTTTTTTTTGTCATATTGGAAGCTCAAAAACTACAAATCACTGCTGCAGCTCTCATGAGCAAGAAACTGAATCAGAAAGAAACAGATCCAAATATTTCATTGGATTCATAGGTTAAAGAGGCAGGGGAGGAAAGGCGCACATGTATTTCATTTATACCTCTCATTGTCTTTAGTACAGTGTGTCATGCCAAAATAAATGTTGGATTGCTCTGTTTCACTGCCAGAACTAAAATAGCAAAAAAAAAAAAAAAACACACAAAAAAGGCTGAGCAGAGGTTAAACAACACTTTTTCCTATGCTTTATATTTGTTTAACCCTTAATAAGTGTTCAAAAATGACGTAAAGTTTTTTGGTATTTGAGGTCTGATAGACCCCAAACTTTTAAAGGGCGATTGCATAAGGAAATATACATTTTTTTATATGGAAAACTGTATATTATTTTTTTATTTACTTCTCAGCTATACATTTATGCTGTTATACATTGATACTTCAACTTCTCACGACTTTATGATATATATATATATATATCATATATGTGATATATGCATATGACATGTATAAATAACTTAACTTTTCAGAATAAACATTCTGAAATACATAAAAAAATCTATTTTTGTCAAAGTTAGAAAAATGCTCTCAGTTGCAGTCACATACATTTGTCTCTCTCTCTCTGTGTGTGTGTGTGTGTGTGTCTGTGTGTGTGTGTGTGGGTTGGTTTATGTGATTTATGAGGACACAAATGTGTATAATGACATGTGTATTACACTGGTATTACAACTTATAGGTGGTTTATGAGGACATTTCAAAAGTCCTCATAATTCAAATAGCTTAAAAAACATAAAAAACAATGTTTTATTAAAAATGTAAAAATGCAGAATGTCTCCTGTGATGGGTAGGTTTAGGGATAGGGGCAGTGTAAGGGGATAGAATATACAGTTTATACAGTATAAAAACCATTACGCCTATGGAGAGTCCTCATGCTGTTGAACCAACGTGTGTGTGTGTGTGTGTGTGCGTGTGTGAGATGGAAAGTTTCTTCCACTTTTTATTTATGCTTTATATGTAGAAATTTTCAGATTTATAATGGATTTACTTTTATTATTTTCCCATTCATTTTCAATATGGGGTCATTTTGAAATGAAGGGAAAGTCCAGTTGGGTCCCCTCGGACCCCAAACACTGATTAAAGTGTTAATGAAATTAGTTTGCAAATGCTACAATACATTGTGCAGTGTTTAGATTTGTTTACAAAAAATGCAACCTGTTAACTATAGTATCTACAAAGTACCAGTAACAACATGTATTTTTACTACATTAAAACTGGTAACTTGGTTTAACCATTGTCATCTCCAAACGTTACCCCCCCCCCCCCCCAAAAAAAAATACTGAATATGTACTATTGTTTCAATTGGTTAAGATATTAATTATTATTATTAATTTTCTTTACTTCTGTATGATAAAAAATGTTGGTACTCTGTTGGGTTGCCACTTGATTTTTCATTGTAAAATTTGGGTCCTGAAGCAAAACCAGTTGTGAACAAATGCATTAAACCATTGTTTAATTGAATGGACATTGAAAACACGGCCACAATACCACAAGTCCTATCGAAGCACATGCAATTAGCATTTCTCTGCAGGAGGCACGACCGCATCACAGGTCATTTTTTTCTCCTTCGACATGTTGTCAGAGAGCGCTTACACATCTTTGAAAGGTAGCATTGAGTGTACTTCATTCTCATTGTCCAACTCCTCAATTAGTCCCCATCCTAATTCTAGCATTTAGTGTTGGCATATCATGTCTCTTCTTGTTATCTTGCGTTCCAGACTTTTGTAAATAGTCATATTTAAAACTTTAATCCCCTCAATGGAAGATGACGCGCAGACAGAAAGTCCGTCATTTAGACAGATAAATGTTATCTCAGTCACAAAGCACTCCTCTCCTTTTTAACTAGCTAATGAGTTTGTTCTGCGGACTCCAGTGGAATGTTTCATCCGCAGCCCTTCAATTTGATAATGCTGTACTTTTATCCCAGATGTCCATTCTCTTTAGCAGCAGGGAAAATGTGCAGTGTCTTCGGCAATATACTTGTCCCTCACTTGTTTGTTGTGGCTTCAAAGCAATGCACGCATTTGTGTGTAGCACAGCATGCTGTATGTGGGATGAAAAAGTATTATATCTGCATTTACCATTATACATTTTATGTAGCCTATGTAGTATAAAACATAAAAGGAGAAGCTTAATTCTGGTTCTAAAAAAAACAAGTTTATGGGGTTTTGCATTGAATCCACACTATCAGAAATATAATACAAAGCACCATATATGAATGTATGTATGTTGCACTACTTCAATCTCAAAAAACCTCAGATAGCATAAACAACTGCCTTTAAATGGTTAAAATACTCTATTAAACCCTAATCTTTGCTTTTATTCACAGGAGGACATGTGTGGTGTTCCACTACAAAAAACATAATGGAAGGAGATGAACTTGCAGCCTGTGTGGTGGATTTGCACTCGCATCTTCAAACACCAGCCCAAACTCCCTATAGTCAAGGGATGTACCCGGCCCGACATCTGGACAGCATCCAACTCCTTCCTCAGCAAGCCGCCATGGCATCCATACTGCCCGGCGCTATCATCAACAGTGAGTCCTGCATTATCAGACCTCTGCCACAGTGGATAGACTGATTAATGTGCTTGGTTAAAAATGGAAATCCATGTCAAAGAGTCATCACAGCTCTGATGTGCATGTTTGCCATGGATAAGAGAATTACCAAGGGTCGAGGTTGACCTTCAGTTTGCAGGAATTAGATATTTACCCTCTTCCGTTCTCTAATCACAGTTAACAAGAATTTGATGAGAACAACAGTGCATTTACTTTGATGGGGTCTATAGGGTTGGGTTATGGGGTTCATCTTATTACTGCGCAATTAAAATTACAGTTACATATTGTATCCTAGCTTCCATGGGCGTCAGTTTGGTTTGAAATGTGCTGGGGACAGAGACGCATTCGGAAGTGCATTTTCAGAAGTGCTGGGTACAATGACACAATATACGTAAATATAGGGTTAGTAAAAAAAGGCACTAATGTCATAGAACGGATGTAGGCTACCTAATACAAATAAATAAAACATCACCAGTTAACTATCAGTGAATTAATTTAGTTTTCTATTAAATAAGAGATGTAGCGCTTAAATCTGTTGCTTTTGAAATCAAGCTGAGCGCTCGTTGCCGCTGCGATCAGTGTCATGGATACAGTTGTACTCTGTCTTCACTCGGACGTGCTCTTCGATCTATTGCCGTTGCGGAGACTCTCTATTCGTTCCAGTGAAATCACAAAATAATGATATAGATATAGACTGTAACCACTGATGAACATACTCGTTTTTTTTTTTTAAAGAAAAACGATACGAGTGCGGATTAGAACCCGTAACCTCTGACACTTGGCAAAATATCTACCACTAGACCATTTAAGAACTCAAACTAAATTTGCGGATCGAGGCATTTCAGCTCATTTGAAAAAGTAACAAAAATAAACTGGTGCCGCAGAGGGGACATCTACACTCATGACAAAAAGAAGTGGACAGGACATCAGAGCTTTTTTTAAAGTTGTGGGTACAAAATGACTCATGACGAACGAAATCAACGCCTATGCTTGCTTCCATCTGAGACTGATGTGCTCTTGAGCATTGAAAAAAAAAAAAAACATTTAAACCTGGACATTAATATAAAAACAATAAAATAAAGATATGTGACATAAAATATTTAAGATTTATAAACATATTTAATATTTTGCAAAAAAGCCTTTTTGCAAAAAATTTCAGTCACTATTTTGTTTTAAATTACAAAAATGTGAAATTGAAGCATTTATCTGTTGGTCTCAAATTTCCTGACCCCACTATATTTAATGTTGGATTTTCACAAGCTTTAGATAATTCAATATGGATATGCTTGTCTCCATTTCTGTCTTTGTAGAAGACATCTTCCTCTGTAAGGCATGTGGCATCTGGTTTCGGAGTGAAAGAAACCTCCAGGCCCACCTTATGTATTACTGCAGTGGACGACAAAGGGACCCTGAGATGGTAGCAGAGAAAAACACCAATATCAGCCATCAAATGCTCCGCAATTGCACTTACCCACAATGCAATATGAGCTTTGCAAGCTCCCATGCCCTGGAAATGCACTTATCCACACATAACTGTGAGTAAACCAGTAAGACATTCTATTTCAAATAACCATTTGTCCTGCAACAAATAAAAAAGAGAAAAGGTGTAGCTATTCCAGAGCCAATGTTTTTTTTTAAAAGTATTCCTTGTTGAAAAAAAAAGGGTTTGTTTGGCCTTTTCCCTCACATTTTATTTATAGTTTAGTATTGAGAGGACAGAAAATTCTGGGTATAGTGGATCAGGAAGTTCCAAACTGGATTCAAACTAATGTTATCAAGCATGTGTAGGAGCCTGTGCACGAACTGCCTTGGTTAGACTAAACTGTGTATGATAGTGTTGGTCATTAACACTATTCCTGTTTTTTGTTTGTTTTTGTTTTTCAAGCTCTCAAGTCAGATGAGATATCAACTGGAAGCAACTTGAAATGCACAATTTGTGACTACACCGCTGAAACTCTTATGGTACTCCAGCACCACATCCTCTCCCATCTGTCCCAAACTGGCCTGAGATGTGGTCACTGCCACTTCACTTTCCAAACTCCCAGAGAACTGGCCAAACACCAGGAGATACATGGACATAGCTGTACTCTCAACAAACTCATCAAAGAAGACAAAGCTGATAACTCTCCTAGCAGCATTTCAGGCAGCCCTCAACAAGTCAGAGCTAACGCAAACATAAAAGACCTTCAGGAAAGAACAGTACAGCGTGATATAAGTCAAATTTCAGAGCTGGAAAGCACAGAAAGTAGCCAGACATCCACTAAGGGTGAGGGAAACTCAGGAAACAAGGCTAGTGTTTCATACTCCAGAGTAAAGTCAGAACCTTCTAGTCCCCGTTTAGCCTCCTCACCCATTCAGCACCACCTGCCTCCTGCCTTTCCCATACCCCCTTTCATTCCACATGTCCCATTTTCACAGGATATTACAGTGGGCCCACAGGCATCTGAGATACTGGCCAAAATGTCTGAGTTGGTCCATCGCAGGTTACATCATGGGGGAAACTCTTACCCTCCAGTAATGTACAGCACACTTGTGCCAAAAGGAGCAACATGCTTTGAATGCAATATCACCTTCAACAACCTTGATAATTATTTAGTGCACAAGAAGCACTACTGCAACACTCGCTGGGAAAACACACACAAGCCACATGACTTCCCTAGACTACTGGATAAACCAGCAGGCACTGTAAGCCCTAAAATTGGAGCTAGTTTGGCTGTTCTGCTAAATACCAGCCATCCCTCTGAAGTGAAAAGGCATGAGTCTAACCCTTGCAATCCCATTGCAGGTGGAAAAGTGACAGATGAGCTGTCGGTGCAAGTTAAAAAAGCGTCAACTCCATCTGGTGCACAGGAAAGACCAAACGGTACACAGCTGGATTTACAAAGCCAGAAATTGCCACCAACTGAAACTGACCCCAACCACACAACATGTGAGGCCTGCAAAATCACCTTTAGTCGACATGAGACCTACATGGTGCACAAGCAGTATTACTGTGCCACTCGCCATGATCCTCAAGTGAAGCGTGCCAACACAAAAGGAGGAGCCAATCAGAAGTCAGTACGTCCACGTAAAAGAAGAAAGGCATATGAGCTGGGCACTCCTGAACAAGAACAAATGCCACCTATGAGTTTAGCATCATTTCTTGGAATGCCCACTATTGGAGGTCCATACTTATCAAAGGAAACATTGGATACCTTTAGGGACCATCAGAGATACAACATGATCCAGGGGTTAGTACCCAAATATCCAGAGGCTTCATTGACAGTTACAAAATCAGCTCTTGTGTCCAAATGTAATGCAATCTCTAAGGAAGAAGGTGATGCACCAATAGATCTCAGTAAAAAATGCATGCCACAGTTTGGCAACACTTCGGTTTCACCTAAAGGACTTATGGATTACCATGAGTGTGTTGTGTGCAAGATAAGCTTTAACAAAGTTGAGGACTATCTTAAGCACAAACAGAACTTCTGTCCAGGTACTATTTTGCAAAATGCTTCCACTGAGAACAAAAGCATCAAAAAAGAAGGTCCTATAAATACCAATAATCTCTTAGAGAACACCCTCTTTGAGCTCCCAGCTCTGCATGGAAAGATTGAGCATCCAAATGCAGCGACAACTTCTGACATACAAGCTTCCAGCGAGGAACAACTAATGTCAATAAAAGATGACCCGAGGAGCGTGTTTAAACCCACTGGGGGTTACCAAGGTCCTGGAAAGAAAATGAGACCTGATGAGCAAATTTGGCCTTACTATGAAATCAAACCCACTGATTATGCTACAGGGATGCTGGTCTCACAAAGCGATCGGAGGCAGAGTCCAAACGAGGGCAGTGAAGGAGAGAAAGACCAGCCGATGCCTGATGGTAGCCATCTTAGCACAGATGACCCTGAGACCCAGAACAAGTCCTCATCCTTAAAGGACGGTATTGAATTTGAGGACAAGATGGAAGATGCTGGAACTAAGCAACATGGTTCTGCTACACCAGACAGCCATGACAGTTCCATCAACTATAAGGAAAGCACAACGCTGACGCCATCTCCAAAGACTGAGGAAGAGAGGAAGAGCTTCAAGAGAATGTTAAACGGCTCCACTGCCAGCACAAGTAATTTAAAATACTGCCGCCCATGTGACATCCAGTTTAACAACCTCTCAAACTTTATAACACACAAGAAGTTTTACTGCACGTCACACACACCGGAGCACGTTAAATAGTGGACCTGCCCCCTGTCTTAAATCTAGTTCACAGTAGTAGAAAAGGTAGTGCTGTTAACCAGCGTTGGCTCTTAAATTCACATGGGCCCCAACCCCTAGGCACAGGGCCCAGGACAACATTCCCAGTTGTAGCCACTTGACAACGGCCCTGCTATTTTAAATCGGACACCATTTGCTTGCAGTGGTCACTTGCTTGGCTATTATTTGTGATGACTAAAAGTGACAATATGCTCCCTCCTCTTTAAAGTGGACTCAAGCCTTGAACCAGTCATATTAGATTTTTCACAAGCACTGTCTTTTCCCATTGTGATCAAAAACATAAGACATTTTTACAGTTCCATACTGGTGAACATGGCAGCAGGAGGACAATCAAATCAGGAGATTTATCCTACCAGTCAATTATTAGAAACGTTAAAAATATGTTTTTGAATATACTGTGTTGATAGTTTTTGTGTGTGGTTTTTTATGTATTTATTTATTTAATAATAGTTGCAGCTCTAAAAAATGCAGATCTGAAATGAAAACCAAGTTTATGAAAGTTTTAGAATTACAGAAAGCCACATGAATTGTAGAAATTGATTAAAAAGAAAAATATACAGATGGTGGAGCAACCTCTGACTGACTGTGTCAACATATCCTAAAATACTTGCAATCAAGTTTTCTGAATTAATAATTGTCAATACATGTAGAGTCTAGTTTGTCCTTGATGTTTCTTTATGCTTCAAAATGTTTTTTCTTGTCAATGCAGAACTCTTCTTAAAAAGGTGACCTGTATGTGTGTTTGATTCCTTTTTTTTTTTTTTTTTTTAATATTTGGCTTCTAATGCAATACTTTTTAAAAGATGAAACGTTATTTGAAGCAGTATTAAGGGAAACTTTTTATACTTGGACCCCAGAAATTGTCTGTGTGAAGTGTTTACTGAAGTCTATCTGGAGAAGGGTTTACACTTGGTATGGATGACTAATTGTTCTTTCCTACAGAAAAAACTAAATAATCTCATGAAAAAAAAGGTGTCAAAAAATGTGTTGCTATGCATGTACCTGTATGGAATGAAATTCCAGAAATGTGGGAAATGTTATTTTATGTGGCATAAAAATTAAAAAATGTATCTCAGGACAGCAGTGTCGATGAATTATTATTATTATTTTTTCCTTTTTATTATTAATGCACAAGTTTATTTCAGGACATACTGAATACCCATAGAACTCTAGTTGCATCATTCAGGACAATAGGAGTTTGAACCTCCAAATGTGTACGCACTGGCACCACCTAGTGTAATTTACGATTCAAGACATGAAATCATTACCTTTTCTTTAAAGAGAAAAAATAATTTGAATCTGTCTTGAATTGATATAAGTGTTAAAATAAACCATACTTGTTTTTTTCCTGTAAGACAAACATTTTGATAGGTTATCATTTACTCTGACTGAATCCTTGAAGCTTGTGTTAAATTTTACAATTTCTTAACAAATACAGATATTTTTGAACAAAAATACAGATCATGAAAAAAAAACAACACAATAATACTTCTATAATAAAAATAAAATGAGTTTCTGACAACTAGTAGACAATACTTAGTGTATCTGTACAGTTTCCATCAGTGTTGTTCTACTAGACCCAAAATGTATTCACTGCAAATACATTCGAAGAAACCATGCTTAAACATGCTTCTTTTGCATGAATCACACTGAAGGCTTATGGTCTACAGTCTTATGTATATCTATCTAGTATTTATTAAGTTACTCGTGTTCAGTCAGAGGTGTCCAATCCTGCTCCTGGAGGGCCAGTTTCATGCAATTTAGCTCCAACACACCTGCTTGGATGTTTATAGTGATTCTAAAGACCTTGATTAGCTGATTCAGGACAGTTAGGGCAGGGATAGGCAACTTCGGTTATGGAAGGCCACTGCCCTGCAGAGTTTAGCTCCAACTGTGGCCTTATAGGACTGAAGTTACCCATCCTTGAATTAGGGCTAAAGCTAAAGTCTGCTGGAAGGTGGCCCTCCAGGAGCAGTAGGATTGGACACCCCTGATTTAATCTCATGGGGGGATGAACAGATGTGCTGTTCTATGATTCCTCATCCCCAACTCTGCAACACTCGGGACAAGGTACATTAAAGGGGACATATCATGCTTTTAAATCGTTCCTTTTTACATATAAATCATACATTTGTGGTCTACATAAAGCGTAACTGCAATGCTTGGGTCTGAATTCCTCATTATCATAGCTCCACAGGCCCCTTTTCTGCCCCTTTTCTACCCCTTTTCTGATGTGCGTCTGAGAGCAACTCGTTTAGGTGCAGTCTCTTTAAATGCAAATGAGACACTTCATACCCCGCCCCCTCTCCAGGTTGCAGAGGTGACACTCGGTTCAACTCCACCCCGTTCTGTTATTTTTGTAGTTTGATAGCAGAGATACGATTATCTAGCGGCACAGAAACTTTTTATTCACACTTTATTAACAAAATGTCAACAACGGAAGACTTGTCCATCAAGCCCATCGTGTGTTTTAAGAAAGTAAAGTACCGGTACTTTATTTTTATTAACGTTATTTACAGCTTACCGAAGTGCTCTGTTCGTCGTCTCCAAAGATAGAAGGAATTGATCGGGGACAAATACGGGGGGGCAAGATTGTTGACACGGGGGCACTGTGTAGAGGAACAATGACAAAACAGTTTGTTTCTTTGGATACTCATAGACACGGATGGAGATCTGCTCCAGTTAAGAAACCCTTGTTAATTCTTCTACTTCTTCTATCAGGTAACATTCATCCTAATCCAGGCCCTGAACTGGCACAACTTGAAACCCCAGAAGATCTTAAAAACTGCAGTGGATTACGTTTCATTCATTTAAATGTGCTCAGTTTAATTAATCAAATTGATGCAGTTCGTGTCTGGGCAAATTCGACTGACTGTGACATTATGATTTTGTCAGAAACGTGCCTGAAATCATCAGTTGCGAACAATATGATTAACATTGACGGATACAACATTTATAGGACAGATCGCACTAATAAAGGAGGTTGCTTAACAATGGGAAAGGGACCGATAAAACGGGTTGTCAATTTCCGAGAGGACGAGGGGAGGGATAGGTTACGTGTGGAAAGCCACACTTTCTAACTACAAATGTATCTTGGAGCTCGCGATCGGCTGCACGACGGGTGCGTTCTCTGGCCTGACTGAAAGCTGTCCTCACCCCTTCCAGGTGCGCGGACAGAGCCAAATAAAAGCCTGGACAGAGGGTACGGCAACGTCAGGTTCCTGAGAAGAGAAGAGGGGCGGTTGATAGACCAGACAACAAAGGAACGGAGACAAACCGGTCGCCGACGACGGTAGAGTTGTGGGCGTATTCTGCCCATGACAGCTGTTCACTCCAAGACGAGGGATTGTGAGCTGCCAGACAGCAGAGCAAGCAACCGAGAATTTGGTTGACTCGTTCGGCCTGGCTGTTTGTTTGTGGGTGAAATCCTGTCGACAGACTGACAGTGGCTCCAACCTGCCGGCAGGATTCTCTCCAAAAGTGCGAGACAAATTGGTGGGAAGCCCGTGAATCTTAAAGACATGATCAAAAACTACCTGCTCGGTCTCCTTAGCGGACGGTAGCTTAGGCAGGGGGATGAATTGAACCACCTTTGAAACGATCAACAATGGTGAGAACAATCTTAATGCTGCAGGATGGGGAAAGCCCCGTAATGAAATCCAGGGCAATATGGGACCAGGGACGAGAAGGGATCGAGAGAGGTTGGAGCAAACCCGCGGGAGGAGAATTACTGGATTTAGCTTGAGCACAGACAGGACAGGCCGCCACAAACCGGCGGAGATCACGAGCCATTGAAGGCCACCAAAAGCGCTGAAGAACAGTAGCCAGAGTACCCCTCACGCCTGGATGGGCAGCAAATTTGGAGGCGTGACCCCAGCGGAGAACAGCGGAGCAGACAGACATGGACACAAACAGTTTATCCTCCAGACAACTCTGAGGAACCGTAACGCGGGTGAGCACTCTCTTAACAGCCCGCTCGACCCCCCAGACGAGCGCACAGATCACACAGTCCTTGGGTAAAATAGGCTCGGGGAAGGAACTATCCCCTGAGGAACCGAACTGGCGAGAGAGCGCGTCAGGTTTCAGATTCTTAGAAGCGGGTCTAAATTAAATAGTAAAGTCAAAACGTCAGAAAAAAAGCGACCATCGAGCTTGACACGAATTCAGCCTCTTAGCAGAGCGAATATACTCAAGGTTTCTGTGGTCGGTCCAAACGATAAACGGGAAGGCTGCCCCCTCGAGCCAATGATGCCGTTTCCCCAGAGCCAGACGAATGGCCAAAAGTTTGCGATCGCCCACTTCATAATTACTCTCCGTAGGTGAGAGGCGGTGAGAGAAAAAAGTGCACGGATGGGTCTTATCGCTCCCACTCCTACATCTGAAGCGTCTCTACAATAAATTGTCTTTGGGGATCAGGGCTGAACAGAATGGGTGCAGAGGAGAACAAATGCTTCAGCTGTTCAAATGAATGCTGGGCGGAGTCTGACTAGGTAAAACTAGACTTGACAGAGGTTAGGGCAGTTAACAGGGCTGCTCTCTGACTGAAAATACGGATACAACACTGATAGAAATGAGCAATGATGAATTTGATGATGAAGAATTCTCCGTTGTGGTATCAAAAATCTGTATTTTTATGGATTTGTGAGGTGTTACTTTGACACAACTTGTTTAATCTGAAAAAAAAAATATATTGCAATAGCCTGATACAGATACTTCAACCTTATTATTCTCTCATTATTTACCCTTATGTTGTCCCAAATGCAACTTTCTGTCTTCCACAGAAAAAACAATATTTTCACAATTGTGATGTTTATATCCATACAATGCAAGTCAGTAGAGTGTTAGCTAAAGGTCCTAAACTCTCAGGATCCAAAAAGGACAGAAATGCAGCATGAAGTTCATATGAATCCAGTGTAAACAAGGAAGTGTAATCAAACTTCTAATCATAATCATGCCCAGGAGAGTAGTGAAGTCATGATTTATACTGAAAAAGTTACATTTTACTCTGCCCTCAAGTCAAAACTGATATTACTTCGATAGCCATTGGCACTGATCCTCAACAAATGGTGTGATCTTCAACCAAATTTCTTAAACGTCATCACTGCGTAAGAAACACTAAGTCAAATTGTCTTTTTCCAAGTAATTTATTCCCTTGCAAGAGAAGGTCAGACAGTCATACAGACATTCAGAGCCTGCTTGCCTGCAGAGGGACAAGGAGGAGGAGCTGTGCGACACCTTTTATATTATTTACCAAGGTCTCCTTCAGCTGTTGCTTTTTCCCAGTAGTTTTCCACTAACTTGGGCACACTTTTGCACATGCTCCTATTCATCACTACTTCTGATACTGGGACCAACAAATTTAGATGTATCCTGACCTCTAAGGTCAGAAGGTCCCTCTTCAGCTATCCCCATCCTGTCTCACTCTTCACATTCACAGGTGCACAAACACAAATATATCTCTTGTTCAAATACAGATATAGAAACATGTGATCTGAAGATCAATGCATATCAATTTTTTCCATTGCATGACCTATAATGCTGCCTGAATCATAATTATACACTATTTGTTCGTTGGCCAGAGGAGAACTGGCCCCCGACTGAGCCTGGGTTCTCCCAAGTTTTTTTTCCCCCATTCTGCCACCTGATGGAGTTTTGGTTCCTTGCCACTGCCTTTTTCCACCTTTGTTGCCATTGGCTTGGCTTGCTTAGTTGGGGACATTGAATTTAACATTTAATTTAATATTCAACAATAATATTGATCTGCCTGCACTGACACTATTATACAAGAACTGAACTGAGCTGGACGATGACATCATGGTTTACGCGAGAGCGGCTATATATATAGGGTGTAGCGATACACGTATTCGTATTGAACCGTTCAGTACGAGGCTTTCGGTTCGGTTTTCGGTACGCACTACAAACCGAACGGTTCGTTGGACCATTTTTCCTGCCGACCAAAATGTAGTTATTTCAAATGTAGGCCCGTGGCAAGCGCGCTGGCGCGACCACATTATCCAGCATCAAATGGCAAATGTAATGTAATAGGGTTGCCACCTATGTCTGATAAAAAAACCGGGACATGTCGATGACCCGCCCAACTGGGGGAGGGGGGGGGTGGATCTTACATTTGCCCCTTTACATTTTGATGACCCGCCCAATGGGGGGAAGGCGCTTCTTACATGCGCTTTTTGAGGCACACTAGCACACACACGCAAGTTCTCTCGCTCTCCCTCTCTGTCATGCGCGCTACACAGTTTGAACATACATAGTCACGTAGCCTTTCGAAAACCGGGACATTCAGTGTCCCGGGAGAGTGCATAAATTTCCCGGGACAGGTTATTAAAAAGAAGGACAATCCCGGTAAAACCGGGACAGGTGGCAACCCTATAATGTAAGCGGAACGAAACTGAGCTACTCGTTATAATGTGGTTGACGCCGACGGACTGTTTATCAGTTTGGACCAATGCAGCGCGAGACGATCTTGATTAAACAGCACTGTTACTATACAGCGAGAGAGAAAAGTAAAGAAAGTGTTTGAATTCGCCACTGAAGTAATAACATCGCTGCGAGATCTAGTGAGAAGCATTCACATTTCTCCGTTATTAACGGATCAAACAGCGCTGACGTGGAAACCAGGAAGACACATTGTGCCATGAATTAACTATTCAGTGTCCACAGATCAGCAACATCACCATGGGTTTACTGTTGTAACACTCACTGTAACCATGGAAGTGTGGCAGGAATAGTAGGCTTTATAATGCTTTTAAGTAACATTACGTCGGTTTTATTTTGACATTATGAATACAAATGCTGCCCTCAAATGTTAATCTGAACTAAAATAAACCTTTGATTATAACTATTACAATATTACATTTAATTTTGTCCAAGGAGCTGTTTTGTTTTATATGCTCCTAAGAAAAGTCAAGTATAGCTCCATCATTGCTCAAAGTAAAAAAAAAAAAAAAAAAAATCATACTTTATGATGTTAGTTTTAATAAAAATATAATTAAAACAATTAAATCAAGGAAATTTCTCTGGCATTTCTTTCTTTTTTCTGTATCGAAAACGTACCGAACCAAACCGTGACACAAGTGTATCGTATCGAACCGTGAATTTTGTGAACCGTTACACCCCTAATATATATATATATATATATATATATATATATATATATATATATATATATATATATATATATATATATATATATATATATATATATACCGGTATATATAAATGAACTAAATTAATCACTTTTTTAAAAACAAAAATGAAACATCACTGAACTTACTTAAGCTGGACTATGAAGATAGTTTCCTCTGGAAACAAACTTTTTTGCATTATTTTCCTTTTATTTCTGTAAAGCTGCTTTGAAGCAATATGTATTGTAAATAGTGCTATCAAAAAATGTGACTTGACTTGACTTCAGAAATAATGAATTAAACCATTTGTGAAATGCCAAAAGATCATGTCCTAGACATGGGGGAGACCAGTCTGACTGACCAGCTGACAATGGACTACACTTGAATGTTTGTCTGTCTGTCACAAAATCTAAAAAAAAAAAAAAAAAAAAAAAAAAAACAGTTTTCCAGCTAAAGTTATACTGTGTGACCCCATGTTGTCTCCTGCTATTGTACACATACTTTACCGTCCGGGCAGTGCCGCTCTCCTCTAGCTCTAGGTTTGTTAGGTCTTTTATCAATTGATTAAAATCACTTTCCAGTCCAAAATACTTAAAGGCCCACTGAAGTGCCTTGAAACATGCAAACATTATTCAATGTGTCGTTGTGATTTCCACTGAAACAGGAAGACAGGTCAGAACATATCAAACAGCTCCTCACCTTTAAAAAAAAAAAGAAAAAAAAGCCAATATTGTTTCGTATATAGCCTATCACAGACAGTTCAGCCAGAGCCGTTGAGTTTGGAATAGCCGCAGTAACAGTTTCCTTCCTAATCTCTATCTGTTTCTCCTCCTAATCTCCTCCATATCACTTTAAAATATAGCATTCTGTGCAGAATTCAAATAAGTCCAATACGTTTCCTGGTATGATCCGCTCTGTGCTATCGTGTGTCTGGACCGGAATAGACTGTGTGTGCGATGTGGTGGTTCACATGATACCAACGTGCAAACCTGAATTCAGAAAGCATATTTACACTATCTGAATCGTTCCCTATCCATAATATGACCATTTTTAGCAGCTTTAGCGTCTATTTATATTGTAGGAGGGGGGCTGCTTCAGAGTCTAGAGAGCATTTGATTGGACAGAAAATCTGATTAGAAGCTGAAGTGAGTGATGTCATCAAAATCCTGAATGCTTATATCTTCTAAATGTGAATTTTGTTCTTTTTTGGGAGCACAGCTTATAACAGTAAGGCTAACATATTCATACTAAAACCCTCAAAACTTTTGATTTCATAGGGACTATAAAATCTTTAAAGTTCTCTGCAGAGTAGGCTACAGCGGTGCATTATTCTTCTGGGTTCAGACGTCATCATACCTGCACCTCTCTTTTAGATATAGGCTAAAACTTAATGTTGTCCAAATGTTGTACAAAGATATTGATAGCTGTTTAATCTTAAATTCACGAACATCACCAAGGTTTCCTATTCTTCGCGGAATAAGACAGGGTTGCCCTTTAAGCCCATTGTTATTTTTAGTGGTTGTAGAAACATTATCCATTGATATTTTGCATAATGATAACTTTGTTGGTCTTGGTGTCTTTAACAGAGAGATTCGTATTTCACAATTAGCAGATGATACTACTTTATTCTTAAAAGATAAAGAGCAAGTTTCTCCAGTATTAACTACAATTAATGCCTTCTCTAATGTTTCTGGACTCAAACTTAATTTATCCAAGTGTGAAATTATTTGCTTATTTGACAATGTAGAATCTGAAATTGAAAATATACCAGTTAAAAATGAAGTGAAATATTTGGGGATTCATATAACGAAAAATTTAATTAGTAGACAGTTTCTGAATTTTTCTTCACGTCTGTCCAAAACTAAATTTATTTTTAATAGTTGGCTACAAAGAGATCTGTCAATTTTAGGCAGAGTCTTTTTATCCAAAGCAGAGGGATTATCCAGGTTTGTGTACCCTTCATTGTCTTTATCTGTAGATAATCATACCTCCAAAAATATTGATAACATTTTTCTTGATTTTGTTTGGAATAATAAATCTCACAAATTGAAGAAATATATTTTAGCAAACAAAAGAAGGGAGGGCGGTCTTGAAGTCCTGAACTTTGACGAGACCAACAACACATTCAAAATTAATTGGTTGAAGAGATGCTTGCTTGGGTCAGACTCTATGTGGTATTTTATCCCAAATAACATATTTAAAAGGGTAGGTGGCCTTTCTTTTTTGATGAAGTGTAATTACGGTATATTACCCATTAAATTGGCTAGTTTTCATCAACAAGCTCTGTTAGCCTGGAAATTGATTTACAACCACAACTTTTCCCCCCATCAAACCATCTTTTGGAATAATTCAGATGTTAAAATTAGAAATAGATCACTCTTTCTTGAGAAATGGTTTAATAAAAACATAATTTTTATTGCAGATCTATTCAACTCTAATGGTGATTTGTTATCCTATAAGAGTTTTATGAATATCTACCAATATCCTGTCCCGTTTAAAGAATTTAACTCTGTTACAAAGGCTATTCCGAGTGGTTTAATATGTCTGATGAAAGCTTCCCTTACCTATGAGGCATGTTCTAAACAATTATCTTTATGTCTGGGTGGTGTCTCACTTTTAAGTAAAGATTGTAATAATACATTTATTCGTCAACTCTCTCAATCTAGAAATCTATGAACTCCAAAAGGAAAATTCTTTTGGAATTCTATAATAGACAACATTCAGTGGAGGAAAACATGGTTACTACCATTTAAATATTGTATACTCAATAAAATGAGAGAAGTGTATTTTAAAATTTTGCATAATATATACCCTTGTAACGCGCATTTGGCCAAATACTGTGATGTAGCTGAGGTATGCACCTTCTGTAATAATGAAGTTGAAGACGTCTGTCATTTGTTTTTTTCTTGTAATGTGTCTTCAATTTTTTGGAATGATTTAAGTGCTTATTGTTTTTCGAAAGTTAATTTGATCAACAATCTATGCTTAAAGGATGTAATTTGTCTTTTTGAAAACCCTAACAAATCTTTAGAGTCTACTGTTAACTTTCTTATCATTGTGGCAAAATTTGACTTTCACAAGCAAAGGTTTCGTAAGAAAATTCCTTCTTTTAATGATTTCCTTTGTGAAGTCAAATATTTAATCAAATCACTAAGAACAATCGATAATAGAAAATGTAAGTCTTTTCTGGAAAAATATGATGAGATCCTCCATGTACCATGAGCTATATCTCTGCCGTTTTTTTTTATTTAAAAATTTATTTTTATTTATCTATTTATTTTTGTTTTTTTTGTTTATCTTTTTGTTCTGTATCCTTTGAATGTGCACATTTGACTATGTATAATTGATACTTTTTTTGGAAATGTTCTATATTTCTAAGAACTGTATATTCGTACTACTGTAAAACATTTCTTCAATAAAAAAAAAATATATAGGCTAAAACTAGATTTTTCCACAAACTTTTTTTTTTTTTTATAAAATAATCAGCAGATGTCCTCAGTGTGCAGTTTCGACCGCTTCGAAAAAAAGAACCAGAAAGCTTTTTTCTCCCATTACTGTGTTGCAAAATAAAGAGTTGATAATTTGCATGTCTTAAAAAAGTAAGCAATATAACGTATTTGCTGTTGCTTGAAAATCTTCACAACCGCAACAATTTTGACTACACGCTTCGTGACTTTTATTTTGGAAAACACCGGGTCCCTTATTTTGACTAGTCTTTGGGACTTTTATTTTGGAAAACACGAATACGGGTCCCTTATTTTGAATCTCACATATGTTGTTTCTGGGTTTGCAGGCTTAGCTACTGCACCGGGAAAATGTCTCGAGTTTACGTGGGAAAATTGAGCTATCGCGCCAGAGAGAAAGACGTTGAAAGGTTTTTTAAAGGATATGGGAAGATACTGGAAGTGGACCTGAAAAATGGGTGAGTAATATTCTCTTTATACAAGCAAATTAAATGTGCAGCCGGAACAGCGGTTGAGTCATTAGGAAGGATAAACTGTTTGTTCTCCTGCTCCATGTGATATAAAAGAAAGCCATTTTATGAATTCATTAGCAGAATTGCTAATTAATTACGCATTAGAATATATTTGGAAACGATTTCGGCTGTTAATCGCTTTTTTATAAAATATATTTTTAGCTGTTTTAGCACAGCATGCTATTGCTAACCCCCATTGTTTCCAGGGTGGCCTCGACTGAATTCTTCATTTTGTCCTTTTTTTCTGTCCCATTCACTAAAAATGAACTATAGTTGATATTTACTTTTTATTATACAGGTACAGCAGGGTCTGATGCCCTCGTGGAAATGCTTATATTTTGAAGAAGAAGAATATATATATATAGATTATAACTAACAATTTGAGTGAAGAGATAAGTTAAAAACGTCAATTGAAACTCATTCGAGTTGGATGATCATCAGATTTGACAAAACGTGTGAGTTTAAACGCACATTTTCAGTGTGGTATGGTCTCTCTTTTTTGACCCTGCTGTGTGTATAGGCCTAGGTGGTATTTAACTTTGTCTATAGTAATATTTTGGGTTCATATGCTTGTTGTTTTATATATATATATATATATATATATATATATATATATATATATATAAAATTAATAAAAATACGTAAATCGAAGGAAATCGCAGTTCACGGATGGCTAAATTGCTAAATAACTAATGGCTAAATTGATTGTGTTAAAGACACACACACACAAAAACCCCAGCTATGAACCTTTTGATATGTCCCGCATAAACTTCGTTTTTCAAGAGCAAATAAGTTACAACATAAAACTGCTTATCAATCTATTTCATGATTTTAACCATTAAATTAGACTATATAGGGTAACAAGAGTAACCAAGGGAATAGCTAAAAAAGCTAATTTGACGATTAGACAAAACATTTTGGTTTTGTAACATATTTAACATGCATATTTTTCCTCAAAGCTCATAACTCTCATCTATCTCTTTAGATATGGCTTTGTAGAGTTTGATGACCCCCGTGATGCAGATGATGCTGTGTACGATTTGAACGGCAAAGATCTTTGTGGGAAGAGAGTGATAGTGGAGCATACCATAGGACAGCGCCGTGATGGAGGCAACAGATCTGGGAGAAGTAAGATCCATTTATCCGCTCTTCCAGAATACTTTATACCATTTACTATTTCTGTTTCATATGAACTTATTTTTTTGGTAGATGTTGGATTGTGCAAACACTGATTTTTCTTCAGGCTTCTCAGCTGGAGAGTTTGGTGCTCTACATGCCCATTATGATTTTTAATCATTATACCAGAATTAGGTGTTTCTGGAATTTATGTTTTCATTGATGTCACCGCAGGTCTTCAGGTAAAGGAGATCGGCTCTGACATGGTTTCAACAGTTCCATCCACAACTCTGTTGAGTAAGACATTGATGGTTTAAAACAGTGAATCACTTGTCCTTAGGCATGTTAATGTCATCATTGATTTGTTTTTCATCTTCATATTGACTCACTTGATTTAAAAACAGAACGAAACCGCATGTTTGAGAGTGCCCAGCATCTGTATGAGAAGCCTGAAAATAGTATGTTTGTTAATTTCTTTTGTAACATCATATGCAGTTACTGTTTAACTTTGTAGGGAGCAAATTGTTTGGATGGTAATCTTTACAATGTTATTGATGGGTGATTCTTCAGATGGGAGAATATTTCTGTCCTTGAAGCAATATAACACATAGTGCACTTTTTAGAAGAAAAATAAAATAAAGGATCTGCCTCAAGTAAGTTTCCCTAAATGAAGAATCACCCTGAACTTTTTTTTAGTAATTCTAAATATTGTAGTTTCTGCTTCACTATATGCAGATATATATTGTTGCAATATAATTGAATGAGTTCTTTTCATTTTCTAAATGAAATAACTTTTTAATTCAAAATAATGTCAAAGGTAGAAATTTAACCCTCAATGTTTCATTAAAAGAGTCTGACCGCCTGCCCCTTTTGCTGGCCATGGTGTCCCCCTTTCCATGCGTGTGGCTCTTTGACCAAACTGGGCCCCTGGGCAGACCATTAAAGCGAGCCAATGTGAATGAGGACCGCTTTTCCCATTAAGCCGGGTGGTGAGGATACCATTGGGTTTAGGAGATGTGGGTTGAGCTTTTTTAGGTGCCTGTAATATGTTTTGGTTTTATTTATTTTCACATTTTTCTTTTCCCCTGTTAAATAATCTTTAAAATTTAAGTACAGCGTAAGTATGTTATTTGGTGGAATATTTTCAGTTCTTGAAGAATAAATCTATATTAAAGTGATAGTTCACCGAATGATTGTCATAATTTACTCGCCTATATGTCATTCCAAACTTGTATGACTTTTTTGGTACAGAAAACAAGATATTTTGTAATTTTTTTTTTCAGACAATTCGTCCAGTTTGCGCCCTACTGATAAAGATAAAAAAACAAAACAAAAAAAAAACATGATTCTTTATAGTCATATCTCCAGCATGTCTTCTGTTGTGTTACACAGATGGCATATGGGTGAATAAATGATAGATTCATGTTTGGGTGAAATGTCCCTTTAAGTGAGAGGGTAGAATTCAGTTTGTAATGTATTACACTAGTAGAAATAAATCCAGTTTCTTAAACGATAAATAAAACCATTTTTTTATTTTTGTCGATGTTTTAAGTTTAATCTTTTAGTGTTTCTGTGTGTGAAATCCACAAAGATTTAAAGGCTTGTGTGGACACTCCATTGTCTTTTACCGATCCTGAACTGTATCCATCTTATTCTCGTCATTTTAAAGGTAATAATCGGTATGGGCGTGGAGGAGGGGACAGGTACGGCCCACCTACACGCACGGATTACAGGCTGATTGTGGAAAATCTGTCTAGTCGCTGCAGCTGGCAGGACCTGAAGGTACAAAAACACTAGTTTTAGTTGTCTTTTGTTTGCAAAGGTGAACATCACTGTTACTATTACTTATGCTTAGGGATTTGAACAAACCCCTCACTCAAAGATATTAATGACTCCACTTGTTGAGGAGAGGTGTGATCAGACTCATGATTTTCACCTGGCGGATGATCAAACGGATCAGATTAGATGGCAAATTCTAGAGACCAGAATAATAGAGATATGAAGATGGGCTTTTTTGGTTTTTATTCTTGGGACAGCAAGTAACTTTCTAGCAACCACTTGGAGCACCCTAGCAACTAACTAGCAAAATGCTAAAACAATTTAAACACTGTAGAATTTTGTTTTAGCAACCACCCAAAACGCATTAGCTTTGTTGTGGAGAGTTATTTCACAAGCAAGCACCACTCACTTTTAATATCCCTGCCACTAGCCAAGTTACTTTTTGCCCCTCCATATCAAACTATTGCGTCTTTTAAAATCACCATGAAATCAAAATCACCAAAATGTATGAAATATTGCAGGATTTATTAAAAGTGATTTATCTGTGCACAATTAAATGAACGTGCTCTTCTAATCTTTAATCGAATAGAATAACTTCACCTCCCTCTTGTAAAGACATCTCTTGTTTAGGGCTGGGTATCGAGTTCGATACTTTTTAGGTACCGACCGAATTGCCTCGATACTACTGAGTATCGAAACGTCTTGTTTTTCGGTACCACATTTCGATACCTAAGGGGTTAATCTCATCAACGTTAGTGAAACAATAAGCATGCAGCATGATCGGCTGTGGCAGAAAAACACTAGTTTACGCGGCTGTCCAGAGATGTGGCTCGTCGTGTGTGTGTGTGTAAGCGTCCCAACCGTCCAGATAGAAAATATGTGGAAAAGATCAGAAGTGTACCTACCTATGTGCCAGACTCGATGCCAGAAGCAAGCAATGCAATATTTTCGACAAGATAATTGCTGCCAGGACCGGCAACACGATAAATCTGATAAGGCATTGAAAAGCGGACAGAGTACACTTGAGTTTATCCGTCTTTGACTGCAAGAACTGGAGCGCGTCACAAATTAACCGGAACTCAGCATACTTGCCTCACAGACATGAGAAATAGCTAGGCCTATAGACAGTCAAAATATGTCTACTTTTAAACTAAACAATTAGAAATAGTTTATGTAATCCATATAGTGCGCGCGTTCACTACTGCAGGAATGATGAGTCAGCATCGCCATATTCATCTTTGCAGCCAACACACTCAGAAAACACTTGTTTATTAATAAACAATTAAAACATCTCCTTGCCATTTTTTTCCCGACAATCTTTTTTCTTTTGCCAGTGCTTTGCGGCAAGCTTTATGTGTGCTGAGCGCGAGGCATATCCAGCACTATATTTAATTCAATTCACATTTATTTTGTATAGCATTTTTCACAATCGTTTCAAAGCAGCTTTACGGAAAATGCATGTGTTTAAATTACAATTTAGAGTGATCTGTTATCAGAGCTGACTGTGTAATGCATTTCAATTAATTTTCATTCAGTTTCATTGTTAAACAATGCATTAAGTTAAGGCAGAAACAATGAGCTCATTGAAGTAAAGAATAGGCTATATGTTGTTAAATGATTAGGAAACATAGACAACTTTAGCATTGGTGCTTTTTTACAGACTCAAAATATGAGTGTAAAAAAGTTAACAAACTGAAAAAATAAGTGTTTTTTTTTAGATTGTGTATGTAATATTGTTAAAATTTCATAAAATTGGTATCGAAAAAAGTATCGTTCAGGAACCGGTATCGAAAATTGTTACGATACCCAGCCCTACTCTTGTTTGATGAACCTGTTTACTGACAACCTGTCACTCTCAAGATCATACCAATAGCAAACCACAATGTTCCAATCAGTACTAGATAGACAAAAATCATGTCCAGCCCTACTTTTTTTTTTTTTTTTTTTTTTTTTTTTTTTTTACTTCTTTGAGAAGCTGTTTTACAATAGGGAAAGACGGGTCACTGAATGAGTGACACCTTGTGGTTCCCTTACGAGACAAAAAGTCACTCTCCAAAACTTTCACCCTCTCTGTTGGAATGAGCTGCCGACCTCCACCCGAACAGCTGAGAACATCGCATTTTACAAGCACAGCTGAAGACACACCTCTTCCTTAAGCACTTAACCCCCCACACTCATAAACCAATGCACTTACACAAATGCGCACACATATTCTCTAGCTGGTTTCCTAATCTAGTTGTCTAATAAACCTGGCTGTTGGAATTGTTGGCTCTTTGATGAAAGCTTTGTCCCTCTTTGTACGTCGATTTGGATAAATGTATAAATATAAGGAAATGGAATGGGGAAGAAACGACAATCACAACTTCAGTTTCATTCTGACTTTCGGGATTTTGGAAATTGTAATTTAGAAAGTCTGTTCTGTAAACTTGGTCAACGATTTTGTCTAGTCACTAATGTGTCATTGATTCATTTCAGGACTACATGCGTCAGGCTGGTGAGGTAACGTATGCAGACACTAATAAGGGCCGCAAGAACGAGGGGGTCATAGAGTTCAGGCAGTACTCAGACATGAAAAGAGCCCTGGAGAAACTGGATGGCACTGAGGTCAATGGAAGGAAAATTCGTCTCATTGAGGACCGACCTGGTGCCAGACGCAGACGCTCCTATTCTCGCAGTGCCTCCAGGTGCAAACAAATCAATTTTAATAATTGAATTATATTGTAAATGTGGGAGACGTATAACTGATAATTAAGTTAGATTTTGCATTTGCATTAATGCAAATGCAATTATTTGGTGTCAAAAAGGATTAGCTAAATTAAATGCTTGTAATAAAAGCTACATATGTTCTCTGTGAACCTCTAAAGTAAAGTTTATTGCTTCTTGCACACATCCTTCAGGTCTCGCTCCCGTAGCAGGAGGTCTCGCAGGAGCCGAAGCCACAGTCGAACCAGTAGCCGCTCAAGGTAGGCAAATGAAAGTGAATTGAGCTTGAAATAGAATGATCACAGTTTGGTGTTCAATGAATCCACTAGAAGGCAGTAATTGCTATAATAAAAATAAGTTCTGTGTGGCCTCAGTCTTGCTAATATATATATATATACTATTTTATTTTTTTCTTACACTGTTCCCCCTTCTTTCCAGACCCTCAGGCTCACGATCACGCAGCAGGTCAACCAGCAAGAAGACGAAGGCCAGGAGCAGTAGGATGGAGGAGAGCAGTAATGGAGCTCGCAGGGGAGGTGAAAGTGCCAGGGATAATAGCTTGAGCTGCAGCCCCCAGAGCAAAAAGAGCAAACGGGAGAACAAGAGAGGTCGCTCTTATTCTCGATCCAGATCTCGGTCCAGATCTCGATCCAAATCTCGATCCAAATCTCGGTCCAAATCTCGGTCCAAATCGGGTAACAACAGGGATCTCTCCAGGGATTCTGGGTCTAAATCTCAGGAGGCAACCAAGGGCAGTGATAAAGGCAGGGTGGCTGAAAGAGTGCACCGTTCTAGAGCTCATTCTCGATCTAGATCACAAACGCCACCAGATGCTGACCTGCGCAGGGAATCTATATCTAGATCCAGATCCAAATCTCGCTCACATTCACGCTCAAAATCGTATTCTCGATCTCGATCCCACTCAAGGTCTCGTTCCTAAGTCCACTTCAACAAAGAAAG
This sequence comes from Meda fulgida, assembly GCA_030578275.1. Lineage (NCBI taxonomy): Eukaryota > Metazoa > Chordata > Actinopteri > Cypriniformes > Leuciscidae > Meda > Meda fulgida. The sequence continues at coordinate 14,687,639 of CM060634.1, forward strand.
ATTTTTCTCAATCAGTATTTTTCATCTTGTTTTCCAGTCTAACTAAAATCTTTAAATCAAGGATATATCTTAAATTAATGTTTTTTTAAATACCCCGCTGACATTTTTTTGTCACCAAATTGTGTTTGATTTTTTGTCTAATACAAGAGAAAATTGTTTGCTGTTGGGGTTAGAAAATAAACTTAGTTCAAGGTATACTGTCTGAAAACAAGTCTGAATACGTTACATTTAACTATCTTGTTTTTAGATGTTATTTCTTGAAAATAAGATGACAAAAGACTGAAAATTATGTTTTGCAGTCGATGTCTAAATGTTGTTCTGCCCTTCATTTCTATTTTTTGAAGCAAACCACAATTTTTTTTTTCTTTGTCAAATAGATAAAATAGGTATTAGGGAAAATGCTTGCTTATTCACAGTTCAGTATTTTCTGGTATTGTTAACCTTATGCATTAATTTTAGTAGTGTTTTCATTTTAAAACTGCTTGCATATATTTTATTCATAAAAACTGAGTAAAATTGAGCCCACAATAGATGTCCTAACCTTTGGATTGTATACTTTAGACATAATGTTGTTATAAATGTTGTTAAGATGGGGCAGAGTTTATGGTCTTTTTACAACAAATTTCTCCATACAAAATAATAAAAAAAAACTGCCTCACAATACTGTGTCATTCAGTTCATTTACAAAGGTGATTTGTGGTGAGTTTTCCTAATATTGTTTGTCTAAAGTATAAACAGTGTTTAAAGGAAATAGAGACTGTCAATTCAAACCAATTTGATGTTGTCGAACTTTGCCATTCAATGAAAATGAAAAAAACGTTCAAGTACCAGTATAGAAAAAGCTTAATTTCCCCTCTTTCTCTTTAATCTCAGTCTCTGTTGTGGATTCAAAACCATAATATTAACATAGTTTTGTCATTGACCTGAAACCTGGTGTGACGCTTTGAGTAAATGTGCAAGTGCGAATGAAAAATCAGAGCTGAATTTGTTCAGTGAGGAAAGAAAATTGGGCCATACTGGTTTGATATGATAGGACGAGGGTGAATAAATGAAGAACATATGCATTGCTGAGTGTACGAATCCCATTATTAACTACATCATAATCTAATAGTTTTGTCTTGAATGTATACTAATCTATAAAAATAATTTGCGGACAATTATTTATCTGCCTCAATGTAAAGATAATTCCACAAGATGTCGCCAACATTCAGATAACAGAAAAAAAAGCATGTGTCTGGTATGTCTACTATACTTCCATGTGTGCCTGCTTTCAGGCATTTCGTCTTCTTTTCCCTCAATATTACTTTGACAAACCTGTTTATAAATATATCCACCAACGTGTTTTGAGACTTTACTTCTCAAACCCTTAAAGGGGGTAACGTAGCCTTTTGAATGTGTATTATGTGCAATGTCTGATTAAATGGAAAGCGAACTGAAGTCTGGTCACTCTATCCATTGAGTCTCATAAAAAGACACGACGAAGGAGGTGCTCTCAACACTTTACTGAGGGAAGTACACGAAATGTGGACATTGGAGGACGGACAGACGGTAACTACTAATGATGGAGCGACATTTAGCTTATCTTTCTTTAGAAAGTCAGTTATTTTAACCCTTCAGTGTCCTTTTCTGGAGATGAAGGGCTGTCATGGGAGACGCGCGGCACTTCGCACGCGTCTGGATTATTGATGGAGAACCGCGAAACTTCGCAGTGGGTGAAAAACATCACGAACACGCGAGTCCAGAGCGGTAGAACGATGGAACGCGGACGCAAAACACGGTAACAAAGGCAAGTAAACCCATTGTCGCTTGAGGCGCGTCTGATACTTTGTTGCTAGTAACGTCAAAGCGCCAATACCAATATTTTGACCTTATTAGAGGTCGATAGATTTCAAATGTTAGGTATATCTTAAGTTTGAACGCAAATCGAGAAATCGTGCCTTCAACACGGGCTGCTTCATTTCATGTCATATACAGAGGCGTTTTTATTAAAATGCATGAATTTGAGATTGAGCCCACTATTAAGGAAAAAAAAAGGTAATATTATTAGCACAAACTAGACACTCTCTGAGAAGCTTCTTATGTGTAAAATGGCAATGAATTACAATGAGATAATGGATAATTTCTGGTGAATTTATTGAACATTTTCTATGTGGTGCATTATTTAACATGAATAAATAAATTGGCGAATCCTATAGTAAGAATTAAACAAAAAAAATGTTTAAGGCTTACTGCAATGTCAGAAATGTTCGTGAATTGTGAATGCCACTTTCTACATGATGTGAAAAGTGGTAAATACAGCAGAGGTGTCACAATGAATCAGTTTAGACTGTACATTCATCTATGCCAATGATGCCAGTGATATTTAGTGTTCAGACATGAATGCAAGCGACAGTCAAGTTCAACTAATTGTCTGTACAAACAATCAAGCAATAATTTGAAACATTGAACACAATTCGGATTTAACGATTGATATACATAGCTGTTTATATTTATGCTCTTGTATAATTAATTTCACCCATTTGGGAAGCAGAGTGAACAGCCATTAAAAGTAAAGCTGAAATTTGTAATGGAAAGAAGACGTCTGGAATTCATCAGTCAAGTCTTTTGATGAATCAGTCCAAACATATGCTCCAAGATGCATGGCACTTTTTTTTCTACATGGATCTCATTTAACTTACAGAGTTGAAAAGGGGTATGTTTAATTCTTATGATTCAGCATTGATTTCAAAAGGCATTTTTTTGTTAATATTATTATTATTATGATACACAATTATGGCCACAGCCTCATTGTTTACATTGGCCATATTACTTTGCATCTTTAAATACTGACATTTTGCATTCAAGTTCTATCTGATAAGTACATTTCCTATGTTCCAACCAAGCGAGTTGGCAGAATTGTACATTTTCGGAGTTATTGAGAAACCTCTGCCAATGGAGCGTTTTTTTATTCCAGAGTGAATTTGCCACATGAAATTTCTCATTTATGGACTTTTGTTTGGACAAATGTAGCATGGACTTTGGAAATTCTTAGTGGTTTAATTTATATTTGCCCTGGTCAATGCCTATACAATCAGCACAAGGCCTCCCCTTTGGGAGTACAGCTCGGTAGTTTATATGTCAGTATATGTCATATGTCATGCCTCAAATCTAATGCAACAGTTTACAAATTGTTTGAGGGATTGGGAATACTCTTGCTGCAATAAAACACCGCATCAGCCACCTTTCTTGTAAGGATGGTTGTATTTAGAGTATATACAATTTATTTAAATAGATAATTTATGATTTGTTTGTGATGTCCCATTCAGAGGAATCAGAATCGTACACATCTCTGAAAATCTCATGCTGCTGTGAATTATTGTGTTTCTGAAATTTTCATTAATTGTTGGGGAATTACAGTTAGACTCCATAACAAGACCAATATGCTCAACGAAGACCTGGAGTCAAAGCTGAAGTTCAGTCAGTTGACAGTTTACTGAAGATACATTTCTCCACACGTCCAAAGGCCATGGAAATGAGGGAGAGAATCTGGCCTCGAGCTAACTTAGGATACAGAAACACTAGTACTAGTCATATGGATAATCAGTTATTTCTACCTGTTCAGATAGGTTAACTGTACAGATAATTCTAGCAGCACCCAAACATGGTATTCTATTCTTTATGCAAATTAGGTAATTTAAAGACATTATCTTTGACACACTTTGTTCTATAAACAAGGTCCGGAAATATTTTTACTTATCTGGGACACTGTTGAACTCTACAGGAGACTATTGCTTTGGCATTGTCACATGTATCCCATAATAATAAACAACCTTTGCAACTCAATTAGATAAAACTATGATATCCAATTCATTATATAATACTAGAAAATGATTTGATCATCTACTGGCGAAGAAGAATTCCATTCCATTCTTTGTTTGTGCCATTTATCTTTGAATTTCTCATTAAAGAGGCATTTGCCTTTTGTCTTTTTAAGTGTTCTTCACAAATGTTATGCAACAGTTATGCAATTACAATTAAAGTTCATGGGGTAAATTAACAATTCTTTAATTTCGTTACACAGCCCATGAGTCAAGGGCTTGATTTGTATTTAACATGGAACGTTCCTGTAATTTATTACTATGTAATAAGTACTTTTTGAAGTTTGTGAAGGAGAAATCACTGCACTTGTTTTCTTAAACTATTTTAAACAAGACAAGCCCCTATGGATTAAATATTAATATAAGCCATTATAACTAACTCAGAGTAGGACTAAAAGAAAAAAAACTGGAGCATTAGCATCAATGTTTCAATCACAGTTTAAACAAGGGATTAGTTGCAGCATATACAGGTCCTTCTCAAAAAATTAGCATATTGTGATAAAGTTCATTATTTTCCATAATGTAATGATAAAAATGAAACTTTCATATATTTTAGATTCATTGCACACCAACTGAAATATTTCAGGTCTTTTATTGTTTTAATACTGATGATTTTGGCATACAGCTCATGAAAACCCCAAATTCCTATCTCAAAAAATTAGCATATCATGAAAAGGTTCTCTAAACGAGCTATTAACCTAATCATCTGAATAAACTAATTAACTCTAAACACCTGCAACAGATTCCTGAGGCTTTTAAAAACTCCCAGCCTGTTTAATTACTCAAAACCGCAATCATGGGTTAGACTGCCGACCTGACTGCTGTCCAGAAGGCCATCATTGACACCCTCAAGCAAGAGGGTAAGACACAGAAAGAAATTTCTGAACAAATAGGCTGTTCCCAGAGTGCTGTATCAAGGCACCTCAGTGGGAAGTCTGTGGGAAGGAAAAAGTGTGGCAAAAAACGCTGCACAACGAGAAGAGGTGACCGGGCCCTGAGGAAGATTGTGGAGAAGGACCGATTCCAGACCTTGGGGGACCTGCGGAAGCAGTGGACTGAGTCTGGAGTAGAAACATCCAGAGCCACCGTGCACAGGCGTGTGCAGGAAATGGGCTACAGGTGCCGCATTCCCCAGGTCAAGCCACTTTTGAACCAGAAACAGCGGCAGAAGCGCCTGACCTGGGCTACAGAGAAGCAGCACTGGACTGTTGCTCAGTGGTCCAAAGTACTTTTTTCGGATAAAAGCAAATTTTGCACGTCATTTGGAAATCAAGATGCCAGAGTCTGGAGGAAGACTGGGGAGAAGGAAATGCCAAAGTCCAGTGTCAAGTACCCACAGTCAGTGATGGTCTGGGGTGCCATGTCAGCTGCTGGTGTTGGTCCACTGTTTTATCAAGGGCAGGGACAATGCAGCTAGCTATCAGGAGATTTTGGAGCACTTCATGCTTCCACCTGCTGAAAAGCTTTATGGAGATGAAGATTTCTTTTTTCAGCACGACCTGGCACCTGCTCACAGTGCCAAAACCACTGGTAAATGGTTTACTGACCATGGTATTACTGTTCTCAATTGGCCTGCCAACTCTCCTAACCTGAATCCCATAGATAATCTATGGGATATTGTGAAGAGAAAGTTGAGAGACGCAAGACCCAACACTCTGGATGAGCTTAAGGCCGCTATCGAAGCATCCTGGGCCTCCATAACACCTCAGCAGTGCCACAGGCTGATTGCCTCCATGCCACGCCGCATTGAAGCAGTCATTTCTGCAAAAGGATTCCCGACCAAGTATTGAGTGCATAACTGAACATAATTATTTGAAGGTTTACTATTTTTGTATTAAATACATTATTTTATTGGTCGGATGAAATATGCTAATTTTTTGAGACAGGAATTTTGGGTTTTCATGAGCTGTATGCCAAAATCATCAGTATTAAAACAATAAAAGACCTGAAAATATTTCAGTTGGTGCGTTTACACTTGGCATTAACATGCGACCTGTATCCGGATGTTGTCCACATACACATACACATACGCTATTTTCAATCATGAAATTATTCTTTTCAACAATACAAGATTAATGTTGAGAATCTTTGATTGATAGATTAAGTACTCTATTTGTGATCAATTGTTCGTTTGTTGAATAAATCACAAAAATTCTGTGCTTTGTGCACTGCCATTGATAGAGGCTAAAGTGAAAGTTATTTTACGCCACAAAGCCATTTGAAGCTTCTGCCTTTCAAACGCGCCACATAAATAATTTAAATATTGTGTAGAAAATATAATTGGTTATCCAGATACAGAGGCCACTTAATGTGAACAAATGTAAACACGCCATGTCCTTATTGGCTAATGATCTGATCTGTTTGAACGGATCATGGTGATTGCATGTTAATGTCAAGAGTAAAATTCTAAATGTCTAAAATTCTCTTGACTTGAATAAATTACTGATTGCGTGTCACCACTTGACCTCAACCTTGATAGCCCCTTTCCTCCTCACCTTTACAGATTCCCATAAGGGACCATTACAGACCAGCTTATGCCATGAGGACTCAGAAGTCCTGCGGCCAGACGTCAGGCACACCTTCCCGTCAACGCCTGCCACGTTTCAGTCTTCACTCCAGGAGAAAGAAGGAATGTGTAATCCAGGGAAAGCTGCGTATCCGTTCCATGCCAGGTGCCTTTCTGGTGCTTGGGGTGGTGGTTGTTGTTGTTGGCACTGCACTTGCCGTGGCGGGCTACTGGCCATACAGGGCTCATCGATCATCAGTGGACACAGTAGAGGAAGGATCCTCAGGAACCACATCAGGATGGGGAATAGCGTCCAAAGGACTGCTTTCTGCAGCAAGTCTGGTTCATAGTGAAAGGATGAAACTTCTAGGACCTGTCATAATGGGAGTGGGACTTTTCATACTTATTTGTGCCAATACAGTACTCTATGAGAATCGGGACAGGGAAACTCAAATGCTTCTGGCTCAGATGCGGAGTGTCATTTGTTCTGTTTCTGCAGCCATGCCTTCGGCTGACCTGTTGCAGGTGAACTCTCTTGCCAGGCACTACCAATGGGTCAGCAGTTTACCTGCAGCCCACCTGAACATCCTCTGCCTGCATGAAATGTCCAGTTCGGAGCCTCTACTCCAAGTGAAGAGCATGGATGAGGAGGACAGCATTCAGCAGCAAGATGCAGTGCACACTGAGGTTCTTCATCATCAGGACTCTTCCTCTTCCCCCTCTATTCAGTCCTCCAACTCTTGCAACAACAGCAAAGAGATGTTTTGCACAGAGGAACAGGGGGCCACCTCTGCACTGGATCTGTGGCAAGAAAGTCACTTTGGACTCAGCAACTGTATGACCACATCCTCTATGTCTACACTAGGCGGGGAGGACTGTGAGATCTTCTCCATCCCACCCAGACGCTCCTATAGCATGAGCCATAGGACCAAACCACATATACTACCCAGGGATCTGGTTCATCCAGAGTACAAGACTATGTCTTCTATGGGTCACCATAGACTGCTTCCAGGACAATCCAGTTCAGAGGTGTGTGTGAACATGGTTGGAGTTGGCGTTACAACCCTTGACCTTATACCTGTGGAGGAGCAGAGGCACCGCAGCTGGCCTCGGCTAGACCTCGGAAGTGCCAGGAGGTATCTCAAGCTGGAGAACAAAGAGGACTCTGTGGACAAGTTACTGGACCAGCTTGAGCAGCAATGCTTACAGATGAGCAAAAGCTATGGCTCAGGTCCCTTCCAATAAGCTGCAGTTGAATCATTACATTAATGGATTGGCAGTTCCCATGGTCATTAGGAGGAATATCACAAAGTGACAAACACTTGGAATAATTCAACTTTGCAATTTCCAGTGGATTTTATTTGCACAGTTTCTGGAATCCCTTGAGGCCAACTAATTTCTAAGACCTGGCCATTTATCTCACTTGACTAGTTTTTGTAACTAGTTTGTTTGAAGAGTATGGAAATGTAAATTGAAAGAACTTTAACACCTGCTGCATGGTCCCTGCTGCCCTTGACGGTATGGGAATATAAATATACGTCCTGAAGGAAGCTAGGGATGGAGGTATTTTACAGTAATGGGAATGTGCTAAACAGTGTGTGATGTCAGATGATTGGATGGATCCCACGGCTTATGTGTAAAAGGCCAGTTGGTGGGATCAGTTTGTTACTGTTGCTAAAGTCCTGCTTGTTACTAGGACACAGTAAGCAGCATTACTTAATCTATGAGGTAGAATACACTAAGACCTCGGCAGTGACTAGATTCAAAGTAAACACATTTCTGACTTCCGAATTCAGGTCAGCCAAAAGCATAACTCCGGATTTGACCAAAAATAGATTAATCCAAACAGTGTGCTTACTATTGAATTGTCTATTATAATTCATTTAAATGGTTACAAGTTAAGGTAAAGCAACCTCAGTTGCAATGTCTGTAAATCTGTGTCCATGGTTTCCCAGAGTGTCTATTCTCCTTGTGTCTCACCTTTCTTCCATCTTTGCCTGAAGCATTTATGATTAGGGTGCAGTGCCCTCTTGGCTTCATTAACTAAGGTGATCAGTGTTTTTGCATGCACTAATGCGGGTATATAATTGCTTTCCCTTTAAAGGATGGAGCTTGACAGAGCTCCTCCTCTTTGCAGTGAGAATGTGTAACTTCACTCTGTTTACAAAAACAAGGCTGCCACCCTGTCTCTATTTTGTCTGTGTAGCCTGTTTTGGTACGTTGTGTTGTTTGCTGCGTGTTCTCGATCTATACTGAGCAATATCCAGACTGACCAATCAGTAATCAGATACTTTACACCACCTTTTAACTGAATTCCATGCCTGTGTTGCAAATAAAAGGCAAAACAAAACCACTTTGAATGTAAGTGTTTCTTTGATGTCCGTGTTTTTTCAAGGTAGCATCATTGGGTCAAGTTGTGGCTTGTTATGCCCTTGCTGGTAGATGCAGGCCAAAAGCTTTTTTCTCCATCAATGAACATTCATATGCAAGATGAACAAACTTATTTTTTCTAGTTTTAGTGTTCAATGGTCATTAATATGCCATTTTCAGCTCAGAAATTGTCTTAGAAAAAGGAAAAAAAAGAAAAAGAACTGAAAGCACATGAAGGCGCCTGTATTAAGATTGAAAAATCGCCCACTGACTTTTTAGAATGACATTCAAAATCTAATAAACAATAATGTCATTGTAATATTTGCTTACTGCATTGTGGTATTCAATCCATTTGCATACTGAGTGATATTTTTTTCATCATTTTAATGATCTATAGTCGGAGCAGGAGTTGGTGTGACGGGCAAAGCGGCTCTTGATGTCATATTTAATTTACATTGACCCTTGCTTAATTTTTTTTCAAAAAGTTATCTAAAACTATTAACTTTACTATTTTATTTCAACTCTAAAGGGCATTTATTTTAATTCATAAATAAAGTAAAGATGACTTCTTTTTTCTCAGAAAAAAGCTAAACACCGGACTACACTTGATTTTGGAATCCTACTACAGGATTCCCTGTTGTTTAAAGGTGCAGAGAGGCATACGATTATTGTAATGAAGCAGAGGTCAGCGATGTGGTTTGTTATATGTGGAAGAATTATGGATGTTTAATGTTAAACTGCTGTAACCACTCAACCATACAGCCTTAAAAGCAAGGTCTGTTTCAGTGATGATAGATGAAAGCATTGCAACTGTTTTCATAAGTGTGAATATGGTGCTTGTACTGATGTTTCTTAGACATTATATTTTTCTTCTACCCAAGTTTAAGAAATGAATTCAGCTTGAACTACTTTTTGTATATTAAATCTTTATACTTTTCTACTAATTTTAGATTTAAGTTCTCCCTTTCATCGTTACACATTAAAAATCTAGCAAACGCAAAAGATTTCACTGTAGCATTTGCATACCAAATTATGATGGGTCTTTTTGTTGCTACATCATTTTACAGTCTTCACTGCATACTACTATCATCCTTTCTCTCCCTATTTATCTTTATTTGTCTATCATAGCAGACCTTGAAAACTTTAATTGTAACAAATGTAACGTCTCGGTAACGTATGTAACCCTCGTTTCCTGAGTAGGGAACGGAGACGTTACGTCGGATGACGACGAATGGGGTTTCGCTTAGAAAGCCTATCAACTTTGAGTATTTAAAAACGAGCCAATGGCAAAGAAATGCCATGGGTCTGCGGAATTTGCATGACGTAACTCCGCCCCACCTCCTGGGTATAAAAGGAGGACGCCGGCAACATGCAGTTAAGTTTCTTCGCTGAGGAGCCAAGACTGAGCTCAGGCGATCCCCGCGGTACAGCGGAAGTGGCAGGAAGACGTAACGTTTCCGTTCCCTACTCAGGGAACGAGGGTTACATACGTAACCGAGACGTTCCCTTTCGTTGTCACTCCGAGTTACGTCGGATGACGACGAATGGGGTTATCAGTCTAATCACGCCACCTTCACAGCTGTCTTCCAGTGCCCTGCGTAAATCTGAGCCCTTGAGAGACTTTGGATGAAGGACACCTATTTAACACAGGAATACCAAGGTACACTGGGAAGCATATCCCATAGTTTAGAGGAAATATGCAATTAACACCAACCCAAAGGGGGGACATATTTGACACATATGTCAAATACACATATGACCCGAAGGAAACATATGGAGAATACTGAGGTGTCCAGCCGCAGGTGGAATATTTCAACCTCAGGGGTGGCAAGGTGGCTTGCCAAGGGAAAGACACATGCTCAGAGAGGCTTACAGTGGAAATACACGTGTGGGGGTAGCTCCGGGGAGGGACCATGCACACGGGAGGCACCTAGCCGACGTCCAGGCAATAGACACTGGCGTTAGCATCAGGGGTGCTTGAGGAACTCAGGGCTTGCGGAGAAGCTCACCTGAGGAGAATATCGCACGTATCCAGTCCGTGGAGTGGAATGGCGAGCAAGCGAAGACACCTGAGCGGGTCCGGTACTAGCTAGTTGAAGCGAGTACATGAGAGGACACAGGCTCCACTCGGAGATTGTAGAATCTGACGAATGTGTTCGGTGTCGCCCAGCCTGCAGCTCTTCAGATGTCTGTTAGCGAGGCGCCATGCGCTAGAGCCCAAGAAGATGCCACACTCCGGGTGGAGTGGGCAGTCACACCAAGGGGGCACGGTCGACCTTGCTTTTGGTATGCCAAAGCAATGGTGTCCACTATCCAGTGAGACAACCTTTGCTTTGAGAGAGCCTTTCCCTTCAGCTTCCCACCATAACAGACAAAGAGCTGGTCTGAGGTCCTGAAACACTGCGTTCTGTCTACATAGGCGCGGAGAGCGCGTACTGGACAGAGCAGTGCCAAGGCTGGGTCTGCCTCCTCCAAGGGCAGCGCTTGCAGGTTCACCACCTGGTCCCGCAAGGGAGTGGTAGGAACCTTGGGCACATATCCAAGCCGGGGTCTCAGGATCACGTGAGAGTAAGCCGGCCAGAATTCCAGGCACGCTTCGTCAACGGAGAATGCGTGCAGGTCCCCGACCCTCTTGAGAGAGGCCAATGCTACCAGGAGCGCTTTCTTCATTGACAGGAACTTAAGCTCCACTGATTGCAGAGGCTCAAAGGGAGCACTCTACAGGGCACTTAGAACCGCTGCGAGGTCCCAAGAGGGAACGAGAGGAGAGCGAGGAGGATTCAGTCTCCTCGCCACCCTCAGGAACCTGACGATCAGGTCGTGCTTCCCTAAGGATTTACCTTCCACTAAGTCGTGGTGTGCGGCAATAGCGGTAACATAAACTTTGAGGGTGGAGGGAGACAGCCTTCGCTCCAACCCATCTTGAAGGAAGGAAAGCACGAAACTGATCGAACACCTCCGGGGGTCTTCTCGGCGAGAAGAGCACCAGTTGACGAAGAGGTTCCACTTAAACGAGTAGGCGTGCCTCGTGGACGACGCTCTAGCGGAAGTGATGGTAGCCACCACCACAGGTGGTAGGGTACTCAAACCTGCCTCGTCCCGTCCAGGAGCCACACGTGGAGGCTCCAAAGATCGGGACGAGGGTGCCATAGGGTGCCCCGTCCCTGAGAAAGGAGGTCCTTCCTCCAGAGGAATTGGCCAAGGAGGTGCTGTCGCGAGGAGCACTAGTTCGGAGAACCAAGTCCGGGTGGGCCAGTACGGCGCAACAAGAAGGACCTGCTCCTCGTCCTCCCTGACCTTGCGCTAGACCTGCGCAAGAAGGCTCACTGGGGGAAACGCATATTTGCGGCCCCGCAGCCAGGCGTGGGCCAGAGCATCCGTGCCGAGCGTGCCCTCGGTCAGAGAATAATACTGGTCGCAATGGGTCGAGTCGTTGGAGGCAAACAGATCTATCTGTGCGTCCCCGAACTGGTCCCAAATCAGCTGGACCGACTGGGGATGGAGTCGCCATTCTCCGGGGAGGGGCTGAAGCCGTGAGAGCTCGTCGACTGCACAGTTCAGGGCTCCGGGAATGTAAATGGCTCGAAGGGACCTCAGATGCTTCTGACTCCATAAGAGGAGGTGGCGAGCGAGTTGCGACATACGGCGGGAGCGTATACCACCTTGATGGTTGATGTACGCTACAGTGGCGGTATTGTCTAATCGGACTAGTACGTGTTGACCCGTGAGCAACGCCCGGAAGCGGTGCAGGGCAAGGCGTACTGCCAGCAACTCGAGGCAATTGACATGCCATAGGCGCTGGGGTCCTGTCCAGTAGCCCGCGGCAGCATGTCCATTGCACATGGCGCCCCAGCCCGTGGTGGAGGCATCTGTTGAGACAACAACATGCCGGGAAACTCGTTCCAGGGGGACACCAGCCCTGAGAAAACTGAGGTTCGACCACGGGGTAAAGGTCTGACGGCAGATCGGAGTAACTGATACTCGGAGCGTGCCTTGTTGCCATGCCCACCTCGGGACTCGGTCGCGTAGCCAAAGCTGAAGCGGTCTCATATGAAGCAATCCGAGCGGCGTCACCGCGGCTGCAGATGCCATATGCCCCAGGAGCCTCTGAAAATGTTTCAGTGGAACCGCACTCTTGCCCTGAATTTGTCTCAGAGAAGTCAGCAGTGACTGCGCGCGCTCGCTCGTAAGCTGCGCGGACATGGCGACCGAGTCGATGTCCATACCGAGAAAAGAGATCCTCTGCACGGGGCAAAGTTTGCTCTTCTCCCAGTTGACCCGAAGGCCCAGACGAGCTAGGTGCCGGAGCACAAGGTCCCTGTGTTCGTAAACCTGATCTCGAGAGTGAGCTAGGATCAGCCAGTCGTCGAGATAGTTCAGGATGCGAACCCCGTGAACCCGAAGGGGAACAAGGGCTGCCTCGACGACCTTCGTGAAGACACGAGGAGACAGGGCTAGCCCGAAAGGGAGAACCGCGTACTGGTATGCCTGCCCCTCGAAAGCAAACCGGAGGAACGGTCTGTGTCGAGGAAGAATGGAGACATGAAAGTAGGCGTCCTTCAGGTCGATCGCTGCAAACCAATCCTGGGGCCGAACACATTCGAAAATCCGTTTGGCGGTGAGCATCTTGAACGGCATCCTGTGAAGGGAGCGATTCAGCACGCGCAGGTCCAGGATTGGTCGTAACCCACCGGTTTTCTTGGGGACAATGAAGCAAGGGCTGTAGAAGCCGGACCTCATCTCAGCTGGAGGGACAGTCTCGATTGCACCCTTCGCCAGCAGGGTGGCAATCTCTGCTCTCATGATGGGGGCATTGCCACCGACCAATGTGGAGCGGACTCCCCTGTAGCGGGGAGGAGACCGTGCGAACTGAATCGCATAGCCGAGCCTGATGGTTCGGGCGACCCAGCGGGACAGACGGGGAAGCTCTAGCCAGGCTCCCAGGAACTGAACCAGCGGGGTCATGCGAACCACAGGCGTCCCCCCGGAGGGGCAGCGAAGCGGAGTAACTGGCCCAGACGTGGACGGCATAGCGGCCCGGTGTGGGGGCACGGTTAACACCCGCGCCCTGACAGAGGAGGCCAGGGAAGGACCAGCGTTCCGCGGGGGCCTGCTCTGCCAGGGGTCTGGCGACAGAGTGGGACAGGGACGAAACTGTCCGTGGACGGCACGCCGTATCAACCGACTCTGGGACAGAGGGGGACGAGGAGAGCACGGCTTGTGGGCGGCGCTCTGTGTCGTCCGAGAACTCTGTGTGCTCAGGGATGAGGGGGTTGTTTCTGTCTTTAACCACATTAGGGTGCTGCCCACCCGTGGGTGAGCAGCGGGGAGTGGAGAACAAAAGATTCTCCCCCGGTGGAGGGCCGGGGGAAGGAGTGGTCCTGCTACCATCTCCCAAATCTAGGTCTCCTTCGGCTTCCTCCGCGACTGGGCCTGGGTGAAGGCTGCTGCTTTGGCCGAGCGGGAGGGGCGGGAGCCTTAGGAGGGCGCCCTTGGCGGGAAACAGGCTGAGGCGTCTGCCCGGCCGACGTCGAGGCAGCAGCGGGTCGGCGGGGCAGAATATGTTTGATTGCCTCGGTCTGTTTCTGTGCAGTTGAGAACTGTTGGGCAAAATCCTCAACTGCGCCGCCGAAGAGGCCGGCCTGGGACAGGGGTGCATCGAGCAGACATCTCCGCTCGGTATCCCGCATGTCGGCCAGGTTCAGTGGACATCACCAGACCCAGGGAGCGCGCTGCTACCTTCGTCGCCCGGAGAGCGAGGTCGGTTGCGGCACGCAGCACATCGAAGAGCCCTGGGTCCGTCCTGCCCTCGTGCATGTCTCTGAGCATCTGGGCCTGGTAGACCTTTAGAGTGGCCATAGCATGCAGAGAGGTGGCCGCCTGTCCCGCCGCTCTGTAAGACTTCGCCGCCATGGACGACGAAAATCTACAGGCTTTGGATGGGTGCTTAGGCTTGCCCCGAGAAGAAGCACTCTGAGGACACAGTTGCATCGCAACAGAGCGTTCAACCGGGGGAAGCCCAGTGTACCCACGGGCAGCCGCCCCATCGAGGGGAGGAAAGGCGGATGAGACCAGCGAGCGGTCCCGGTAAGACAGGGGGGTCTTCCAGGACTTCGAGATCTCATCATGCACGTCCGGGAAGAAAGGTATTGGGGTTTGCCGTGGACGTGATTCGGCAGCCTTACCCAAAAACCAAACGTCCAGCCGCGAGCGCTCAGGACAGGGTGGAGGCCTCCACTCTAGACCGATGCTCGCGGCTGCCCGGGAAAGCATGGCCGTCATCTTCGGATCCGACTCAGGCACAACCGTATGCACACCGGAAGGTGGCAGCTGCGCTGAGTCTTCACTTCCGGAAGAATCAAGCCCACCTTGTGATGCTGCTACAGACATAGCATCCTCCTCTGTAGCTTCAACCGAAACTCGCGGGCCACCCGAAGGTCGATCCGCGGGAATCGGAGGTTCACTAGCGGGCACCGTCACACAGGAGGGGGGCTGGGGTCGCGGACAGATAGTCGGCGCCTTGTTCCAGACCGTAACCCTCAGGTCACCCTGGCCACCAGCCGAAGTAGCACTCCTCGGGGGAGCGTTAGATCGGGGTGTGGATGAGGGGACTCTCACTCTTGCGAGTTCATTGAGTCTCGACCTAAGTGACGCGATGGTTATGTTCCCGCAGAGAGAACATGACTCATCCACGAGCGCTGCTCTAGCGTGATCCATGCCCAAACACACTAGACAGCGCTTGTGCCCATCAGAGTCAGACACCAGCCTGCCGCAACCAGAAGTGCACGGGCGAGGCATCTTTAAAAAGACGTGCCGCGTGCAAGCTCTTTTAGGAGAGAAACACTCTGAGTGTTGAAGCGCCCGGGGAGACACGCACTCTCTGGCAAACCACTGCACAGATAAGCAGGAAGCACGAGCTCGCTGGAGATCGCCGTCACACCAACACCAGAGGAACTCGTTTGTGAAGCTGACAATTCAGAGATGGCTTGTGGAGTGAAGAGAAACTCTTGGCTCCGAAGCGAAAACATAACTGCATGTTGCCGGCGTCCTCCTTTTATACCCACGAGGTGGGGCGGAGTTACGTCATGCAAATTCCGCAGACCCATGGCATTTCTTTGCCATTGGCTCGTTTTTAAATACTCGAAGTTGATAGGCTTTCTAAGCGAAACCCCATTCGTCGTCATCCGACGTAACTCGGAGTGACAACGAAAGGGAACATATGCAATTCCTTTAAAAACAAGTGACACATTTCAGAGAGAAAAATAAATAAATAAATAATAACTAACTGCATGAGTGTGTGCACACCCCTGAACTAATACTTAGTTGAAGCCTCCTTAGATTTGATTTCAGCACTCATTCTGGAAAGGAGTCTACCAGCATGGCACATCTTGACTTCAGGATATTTTCCCACTCTTCTTTGCAAAAATGTTCCAAATCTGCTTAATTGCGAGGAGCTGCACAGCTGTCTTCAGGTGTCCTTATAGATTTTTTATAGGATTCATGTTTGGGCTCTGGCTGGACCATTTCAAAACATTATTCTTTATTTGCTGAAGCCATTTTTTAGTTGATTTAATGTGTGGTTTGGATCATTATCATGCTGAAAGGTGAAGTCCTCTTGTCAGATTTCTAGCAGACGTTAGAAGGATCAGTGCCAAAATCGACTGGTTTTCACACCTTTAATGTAGAAATTACAACCAATGGAATGGCACTAAAAAAACAGTGACCCATTTCATTGGGGAAACCAACCTTTCATAATTGATTATGTTGTTGTGTTCAGAATGAACTTATAATCAAGCAATACTATTTCATGTGAAATAGTACACACCTGTCTTAATGATTAACACCTGAGGTCAACAACAGCATTAAAAGAAATTGCAGCTCTGTCTGGCAGGTGTATTCGCTATCTTTCTGGTCTATGGGGCAGGGTGGCAAAACACAAGACTTTTCCGGCAAAAAAACAAACAAAATGACCACGATGTAACTTTTTGGATAAAATGATAAAAGGTACACTCTTAAAAATAAAGGTTCCAAAATAGGGGTCATAGAAGAACCATTTTGGTTTCCAAAAAACCTTTTAGTGAATCGTTCTAAAAATAACCATTTTTTGAACATATTAATAATCTAAAGAACATTTTTCCACTTTAAATAAAGTTTTGTGGAACAAAATGGTTCTTTATGGAGTCAATGTTGCAGATAAAGAACCATTAAATTAAATTTAACAGAATGATTATTTATCTTACACAAACCTTTCTCAAAGTTATGAACTGACACTAGGTGGAATGAGCGGCCAAATCATCTAAAAAAATTGTTATTTTTAGAACGATTCACTAAAAGGTTTTTTGGGAACCATAATGGTTCTTCTATGACCCCTATTTTGGAACCTTTATTTTTAAGAGTGTATGCTTGGCACGAAAACAGTACAGCAAAAGAACACCATAACCACATTGAAGCATGGTTGTGGCAGCATCTTGTTCTGAGGCTGCTTTTCTTTAGCTGGAATCATGAATAGCTGTACTGTTCCTGTCGATTTAGCCACAGAACCTTATGGCGTCTGCTTGAAAGGTGAAAATGAAAAGAACTTTCACCTTTCAGCATGAGAAGGATCCAAAACACATATAAGTCAACAAAAGAATGGCTTCAGCAAAAAAAAAAAAAATACTCTGTGAGGGGGACTTGAAGGGGGCCGTGCACATGAGATGCCCTCACAATTCAACAGAGATGGAATGCTTTTCCGAATAAGACTTATTCCAAAGTCAAGATGCCAAGCTGAGTGCTTTAATAAAATCAAAGGGTGCTTCAACTAAGTATTATTTCAGGGTGTGCATACTTATGCAGTTAGTAATTCCAAGTTTTTTATCTTATTTTATCTGGTTTTCAGCGACAAGTTCTGATATGGTTTATCTTTAATTTATCTTTTCTTTTCTTTTTTACAGCACAAAAAACAGCAAAACCTGTGTAGACATCTTATATCCACCGACTCTAATTTTTGTTTTTACAACCTTTCCACCCATTATGTTACTTCTTTATTTTGCTGCCTTTTCCATCAGGAAATGCAAATCTAGGTCTATATCTGGCTTTTATTGATAAGGACAATTGATAAGGATTTATTGATAAGGACAATGGAAGAGGTATTAACAAGAGCCAAACTCAAACAATCACTTACACAAGTTTCTATCAGAGCATATACTGGTCCTGGACTAACACAGCACTGCACATTTTTTTATTTCTCCTTTTGATTTTACAGCTAATTCCTCCAGGACCAGGTTCGAACTCCACTGTACTAGACCACAGCTTTGACAATTCTACCTTTCTTCAGAGTTGTCTTAAAAATTGGAGTCCCACTCTATTTTAGTTTTGCCAGCAATAAAAATTCGCTTAAAAAATAAAATACAATGGCCTTACAACAATTAGAAATACAATGTAACAAATTACAATACAATAGACTTTTTTGGGGAAGCAGGGACAGGTGCCCATTGTGCCTGCTTCCCGATACTTTACTAGCCTCTTAAAGTGACCAAAGGAGACCAAGTTATCAAGTTTTAAGTCATTAAAATAATTTGACAATGCTTTTAACATTAGTCCTAGTCAGTGTTTCTCAACCTCTCCTGCAGGGACCCCCTGACAGGACATGTTTTTGTTTTAACCCTAAAATGGCACACCTGATTCAATTAATTAAAGGCTCAAAGGCTTAATGTGTAGCTGACTAATTGAATCAGGTGTGCCATTTCAGGGTTAAAACAAAAACATCCTGTCAGGGGGTCCCTGCAGGAGAGGTTGAGAAGCACTGGTCTAATTGAACTGTTCCTAATATTTCTACAACCCATTCACTAGGGTACTGTGTGCTCTTTTGTTATTATCAACACTATAATGACCTGAATCAAGAATTATTATATTAATTATAATAGATATGAATTATCTATTTGTTTTACCTTTATTTTCTACATTAATTTGGGAATTGGGACTGACAGCACTTCCCACAAGACAAAAATACCCCTTGTATCCTTAAAATGTAATAAAATATCATCTTCACTGTAAAAAAAATGTTCGAAACTGTAAATATTATAAAACATAATTAGAGTACTTTTTTACAAGAAAAATTCACATTTAATACAAAAGGTTACTTGCTGTTTCTTTGTGATATTATTTGTGATATTTACTTGTTGTTTCTGAGTGAAAATTGTTAATCCTACACCAATGAATATTTTGTTTTCAGTGTAAAACATTCAAACACTCAGGACTACAGTTTACAAAAGTCTGATGATTTGACAGAATACAACAACCTTGGTTTGTCAAGTATACCCCAACCTCATAAGTAACAACCCACTTTGTATATAACTGCAAAACTGATAAACATAAAACATGAGAAGAAACAAAAAAGTGAATTCGGTTCAGTAAGTTTCTTTGATGGAAGAGGAAGGAAGCCCCCCCATTAGGTTTAATGGCTCCTTCCGGGCAGGTATGCAGTCTTTCGTGATCTCTTCTCATTTAATTGGTCATTTACAAATGGCTTCTGCGATTCTAACAGCTTATAAAGCTAGCAGGCAAGACCCTGGCCTTTTTTGCCAAAAAATCAATGAGAAAGACTTGTATGTACCGTAGGTGGAGAGGGGGCAGAGCAGAGAACTAAAATGCAAAACAGTTTTGTGTGTGTGAATTTGAATATGATGTTTCAAACATTGGCAAGGCACTACATACAGGTACAGTTAAAATGTGTCAGCTGGTTGAAATTGAGCTGTACAGCTTCTTGGTATATATGCACAAATCAGAGAGGAGGACTGCTTTATGATATTTACATGTGAGGGCAACAGAAACACAGAGCAATGTGAAAAATTGTTCCAAATAAGTTAAGACCATGATGAACAGTGTGATTATTTGGCACAATGCACAATGTGGCTGTTTGTGGTTACTGAACAACTTGTGCTATTTTAATGTTAAGTTAATGTGTCACAAGCTAATGTGACTCACTTACCAAATCAAAAATTACAGTCAGAACTATATCTGTTTTGTAATATTAGTTTTAAACTGTTGTATATGTTTAAAAATTGTATATGCACTGATGACAGATGTATCATCAATTTGTTATGAATACATCTAAGTTTAGGTTTGCTTCTAGCAAGTTCCACAAAAATCAAATACATTTAATTTGGAAGTATTTCATTTCATTTTCAAGGGATAGTTAACAGAAAAATGTAAGTTTGTCATCGCTTATACTGTACACCCTCAAGTTGTTCTAAACTTATGTTGAACACAAAAGAAGATATTTTAAAGAATGTTTGTAATCAAACAGTTGACAATACCCATTGACTTCCATAGTAGGAAATAAAAAATACTACTATGGTAGTCAATGGCTACCGCCAACTGTCTGGTTACCAGCATTCTATAAAATATCTTCTTTTGTGTTCAACAAATGAAAGAAACTCAGGTTTGGAACAACATGATGGTGAGTAAATGATGACAAAAAATTTTTTTTTTGGTGAACTATCCTTTTAATTTAATTTCAAGTATTTCATTATTTTTATTAAAAAGCTTATTTCCACATAATTATATAATATTATATATAAATATTATATATATAAACCCATTTTTTGATAACTTATATGTATTACAACCATTATAATGTTATATATACTGTAGGTTGTAAACTGGTATATAGGATTTTGGCGTTACCACCCTCACCTCGTCTTGCTTTTACTCATTGTCAGCAACTACTTAGCCATTAAATTTAGCTGAGTTAATGAGTTTGATGGCAGTCCTGGACCATGGTCTTCATCTTAGACAAATTGACACGGCATTGCACCTTGTGCTTGACCAGATATATTATGCTCTGACACACGGTTATTAGCCACATCAGCATCTGCAGTGCATTAAAACAGTTTAGTAAAAGCTTGCACAGATTCAAAGCTCCCCTCGGCACCTTTAACATGTGACAGTCTGTTAAAAACATCACCTCTTTGCGCTAAACACAGCCAGATGTAGAGTTTGGGAAAAGAATTGTGAGCCATAATACAGCCTGTTTACCCTATGCAGAGAGGTGGTTGTCACAGAAGTATTAAAGTGAATTAAAGTTTTGAAAAATACATCATGTAACTCAAAACTTTGTCAGAGCATGCTGTTTGAGTTTGTTAATATGTGTATGTTCAGGATGTTAGCAGGAGGGTTGTATAAACAGCCTGGATGTAATTTTTTACTGCTGCGTGTCCCGAGGCACAGTCTCGTTGGCTTGTGTGCGGGCAGTCAATGGGATCCAGGTGTGACAACACACTCATTGGCCTATTCAAACTATTTTACGTTTTGGTTCTTTGGTTGATAATTTGTATGATCTTATTTGTATGTTTTTGTACGATCTGCATACACCCCAGTGACGGCAAGGTTTAGATGTGGATCTTCTTGCTTACATTTTTCTACAAATCTTATGTTTTCATACAAATCAAATCTTACCAATTCATACAAAATCGCCATCTTGTGAAATAGTTACGTTTTCTCATGAGAACAGACTATTGAAAGAAGATGCCACAGGACAACTAGAAAAAAGCAGAAGACATTGCGGACACATTGCATTTGCATCGCTAATGGGGCACTACAGTGATCGTACACTTCATGATCATTCTGGAAGTATTTTTCTTATTCATTTTCCCCATTTACATGTGAACACATTCTATCAAACAAACTAGCTCTGAGATTAATCATAACCTCATAACATTGAAATAAAATCGGTACAAAGGTACAGGACTATGTAATTTAACCTTTAAATGCATGAATTTTTCGCCAATCATTATTACATATTTGTGTCTTTAGCGACCTGGATCTATTTGTAACATGGACGGATCTCTTCCTGTCGAGATAATATAAAACTCTCCTGATATTAGAGTAACAATTACAGAAGAATAAAATAAAGCATATTTTGTTACCTTTTGGAGCTTGGAAGGTTCGGTTTGAGCAGATGTTTTCTAACATCA
The DNA here is from genome assembly GCA_030578275.1 of Meda fulgida. Classification (NCBI taxonomy): domain Eukaryota; kingdom Metazoa; phylum Chordata; class Actinopteri; order Cypriniformes; family Leuciscidae; genus Meda; species Meda fulgida. Next base: position 14,709,328 of record CM060634.1, read on the forward strand.
TATTGTCCTCGTCAGAGCTCATTTCCCAGTACATTCAGCATCTGGCTCATTTTCAACATCTCAAACATATTCTCAAAACTATAATTTTCAACATCTTCAAAATTATTTTGATAGCTGACAGCTTCTTCACCAGATCCACCATTAAGTGACAGTGACACTAATGTTTGATTGCGTTCTGTACTTGCTATGCAGTAAATTGCTGAGCCATTTCAAGTTTTGCTGATGATTCTATTCTTTTGTTTTCTGCCTGCAGTAACTGTGAGTGAAACGTCACTTCATCAGTGTCTATCAGAGATTGTGGATTGCACTTAGTCAGGCATCAAAGATTAATTTATTGTTGTGCAGAAAATATATACTTACACTGACACACATCTCGGGTCATTAGCAACCCTATACAATTTTTACAAAAAATAAATGGAAAACAGGCATTCTTTTATAATGATATTATTTTTACTTGTTATATTGTTTATAATGAATTGATTGAGGAATACTAAGGTTGATGTCTAACTTTAAAAATGAATGAGGAGGAAAGTAGTGAATGACGTTCTGCGCCACTAAAGACCTGAGGTATGCGTTTAATAGGGAATGAACTACTCATCCCATGAAGCATATGACCATGAATCAAAAATTACAGTACAATATAAAACTTTTGACTTGTAGTCATCTATTATTAATATAAAATTTTGAGTGCTGGTATCATCCCAGCAAGACCATTACAAGTCATATGTGTTACATATCACATTTTTATAGTGTCTGCTCATTGTTTAATAAAGACCAAGACAATTTTCCATTTAATTAAAAAATAATAATAATAAAGAAAATGCATGTTGCAGGTTACATGTTTACTTGTACACAGCAAAATCCTCAGTGTTAAACGAACACTGCTCAGTTTTCATATGGCCCCAATCTAGAGAGTAAATGAAGCACATTTGCAGTTAGTGAAATAAAGTAGATTCAGATTTTTTTTTTTAATTATTTATGATTGACCTGATGACAAATGTGGTTATGAAGCAGAATCACTGAAGATAACAGAAACAACAAGAACAGAGCCGACCAGAAACACAACTACAACTGACTCACAGCCACACAGCCTTAGATTAAATAAAATGCAAGTACATCAATATCTCACCAGAGGAATATGAATTGTTAAATTAATTCTGTCAGCAGTTTTTTGAAAGTGCATGCTATCACTGTTGTCTAATATGTCATGCTCCTGACTGCAATGGCAACTCGTACTGGCCCTCATTTATCATTCTTGAGTAGAAACGGGCGTATATGTTAGCGTACAATTATGCTTACACTCCTCTCACCGCCTGATTTATGAAGCTGTGCGTACCTTTGAAATCCGGGTGTACGCAATACCTGCCATTAGAATAACACGCCCCTATAAATTCAAGTCTCCGCTTCCCCCACGCCTTCATTTTACGCCATGGACAAACGGAAGACGGCAAATAATAGAAACTTCTCCGACGTGGAGCCGAAATGACCAATCACAATGCATTTTTTTTACAGCACGTGTTTTGAAACAATTGTCATTTAATTTCGTATCACGTCACTTGTGTTGGGGTGTACCATAGACATAATAAAGACATAGACGCCCTATTGGCCGCTTTGGAGCGTTGCTGCGATACGTCAACGTGTCCGCCATTTTGCGGAGGGCAAGACTGCGCTGTGAACAAATGCAAGTAAACGGGTGGAGATGCGGTTTTCCTGGATAAAAACAATAATAACGTTTACATTTATCAGCCGATTTCAGTGGTTTGCACGTGGTGTACGTTACTATTACTAGTTATATAATTACCAAATACAACCAGAAAAAAAATTCAGTCTTGTTTGTGAAAGGCAATTCCTCGAGACCTGTTTTCAATTGTTTGGCGACTTGTACAGCCCCAAGCAGCGCACGAAACAGGCATTTTTCTCAATTGCCATTATGAGAGATATGGGCAAGTTGCCCTCCTTGATATGGCGGCGCCGTTGACGTACGCTCCAGCAGCCAATAGGGTGTCTATGTATTTATTATGTCTATGGGGTGTACAATAGTGATGATGATGTGGAGTACCATTCATTCACATAATAATTGCATGACAATTTGTAATATTCTTATTATAATAAGAAGAATATTACAAATTGTCATGCAATTATTATTTTTTATTATTAATGACGCTTATTGTTATTTAGAAGAAGAATATCATTTTTATTATTTTGTCAGTCTGAATTATTTTTGGGTAATTGAAAGCCTTTCATTACTGAACCCAGTCCGTGTGCACCTGCCGGACCTAACCCTGAAACGTCAGTTAAAGCGCACAGGCTCGCAACTGAAGGAATACATATGCCTACAAATCAAATGCTTTGGTAAAGTCACACAAATTAAACATTGAAGTCCATGTTGCACAAAAATAAACACTGAAGTTTATAATTACTAAGTTGTTGTTGTTGTTTTTTTACAGTGGGTCATAATATATCATATCTTTTAGTTTGTCAGTGCGTTTTGTGGTGTTGTTTTACTGCGCTTTTCCGCGCTAACTCAAACGTGCGTACACCACCTCCTGAGCTGGCGTAGGATTTGAGCGTGCCGTACGCCAACGTCCATATTGATAAATCTCAAAGTCACCGTAGTTTTGGGTGTACGCCAGGTGTACGCTGGAAATTTGGTGTACGCACTTTTGATAAATGAGGGCCACTGAGTGCACTTTTTGGAATCAGTGAATGACAGCAGTTTGACACGCCAGTCGCCAAATGAGCATGGATGTCTTTAAAAACAACAACTTTCAATTTTGAACTTATCAAGTTGTTATTAACTGTACCATTGAAAGAGTTCTTCTCATAACCCTTGTTATTGAACAAACTTGTATTTGGCATTTTTCTTTTTTATATATACAGTATCTTTTTTATATATACAGTATCTCTAAATGCTTTTGCAGTGTGCACAAGCTCGTTTTTAACTGATCTGTGTACAGATCCTTTAAAACTGGACACAAATCCTCTGATCCTTTGAAACCTTTTTTTTTCTTGGTTATTCAGATGACACTGATTAATAATATAATCATAACTAAAACAATTTAAATGTTTCCTGCAAGCTCCGTTTTGCTTAAGAACACCAGCTATACCAGCACTAACCAGCATAAAACCAGCCTGGACCAGTTTTTTTCAGTTATGGGTAACATCAACCTCTCTGTTTGTGCTATCCTGGGAATTGTGCTATCAAACATGACTTTATTTTTTTAAATGTAAGATAAATCCCACTGACTTGTGGCTTATGCAGACGCACACATCGTTTCTTTAAATCTCTGAGCTCAGGTCTCTCTTATATCTGTGTTAAAAGGCTTATATCGCTATATAGAAGAGATTTTTACTTCCAGAAACCTACTGTGGCACTCTATACCCTTAAGATTACTTCTATAAAGGAGTTCTGAGCATACATCTTCAAATCTATGCAAATCTGACAAAATCGAGGCTTCGTGTTCCTTATAGAGACTCCCACAGGTCTGTTGACACTCCTCGATTAATTACCATTCACATGATGAGCATATTTGAACTTTAAGTGAGAAGGCTGTTTGACAATATTCTAACAATAAAGAATGTTGACCTGAAATATTATTAGGTAAATGAGAGGAACGTTCTTATTTAAATCTGAGAGCATGTACATTTGATAAGGCATCTTTTGCATTGCATTTGCATGTGACATTATTTTCATCACAATAAAGAAAAAAAAATCACTAAAATTCTGATCGTTGTTATTATAAAACACTCTGCACTGCAGTAATGTGAATCTGTTGAGAATCATCATTGAGATTTGTGGGGCAAATGCACTTAGTTGGCATGAATATGTTAATGCAAAAAAGAAAGAAAAAGAAAAGTAAATAATAATAAAAATAATGTTTTCTTTTGATTTTGGGGTGAAATATGACCCCGACAGGTTTTCATTATATTCAACCTTTGTCAATTATCTATAATTTATAATTAAATGATCTATAACTTGTTCTTTCTTTAGTTTCTGCACAGTTGTATAATTTCCTGGTCTTAAAGGCTATCCAGAGACTTGTTGTGGAAAATGTTGGTAAATGTTGTGAACTTTCCGACAGGAAGTTTTTAGAGGAAGTTTTTTTTTTTATGCAAAGCTTTTGAAAAAGACACTTAAGGGTATTAAATGTGTACTAACGCATCATTGAAAATCTAAAAGGATTTATTAAAAAAAAATACTTTCAAGTAGCATAATTTAAATAAATTAAAAGGATACTTTAGTGCATTATACTTCAGCCAGACAGCCACATTCTGTTCTGTTCAGTGTCAACTGAAGAATATTGTTTTAAAATTACATTTTAAATGCAATGCATTTCCTAACTAATAAAGTACATTTTAAGAAAAGTATATACTCGATTGTCATATCTACTTCAGTTAATACATTTTTAAAACATGTTTATATGGAATATAAAATAACATATTTTTTAACAACAACAACAACTACAACAACAACAACGGCTCAGGGTTTTTATTTATACAATGTTGTTTTGCAGAAGAAAGTCATACAGGTTTGGAATGGAATGACATGAGGGTGAGTGAATGATGACAGGATCTACATTTTTCGTGAAATACCTTTAAGGAATCAAGTTTAAATATAATTAAGTTGTGCTAAGTTTTCCATTAAGATAGAACTGGTTAAGGTAAGACTGGTTCCATTAAGTGTACATTGAATTACGCATATTATTTTCATTTTAAGCCCTTTTGTTTCTTTTCCATAAAAGCTGGATCACAGCATAGCTGTAAAGATAGCTGGTTAGACCTTTTTATCTGCATAATGTACTGTTGTGCATCATTACATGTTGAGCCTCAAGCATCAGGATGCTATTAAATAAACATAAAAAGACCTTTGAACATTCTTTTTACTTTATCCAGAGGGAAACATTGACATAACCAGAAAAGTGGAGCTTTATTTTAATTTTAACATTAAATTTGGTCTTTTTAAATAATATACATTCCAGAACGAATTAATTATGAACTCAATTACTTTCAAGAATAATGTGAAATCATGTCTTTGCATATACAGTTTTTAAATTACAGTTAATTTTCATGAGCTGAACTCTAAGATCTAAGAGTTTTTCTATGTACACAAAAGGCCTATTTCTCTCAAACATTGTTCACAAATCTGTCTAAATCTGTGTTAGTGAGCACTTCTCTATCTGCCGAGATAATCCATGATGAGACAGCATGATTATTGCACAAGTGTGCCTTAGGCTGGCCACAATAAAAGGCCACTCTAAAATGTGCAGTTTTACTGTATTGGGGGGTATATATATTATGCTATTACAGAACTGTCTGAGCCAGAATATTTTTCACTCCTCATTTATCTCCCAGCAGACATCTTAGATTTTCACTTCCAATAGACTGCTATTGTTATTTTAAGTTATATCTCAAGTCTCCATCGATCATATAGAGCGAGCTGTTTGGCAACGTACACCTTTCATGTTTCATGAGTTCCCTTTGAGACAGCAGGGGTGAAGAAAGAGAAGGAGTCTCTTTGTATCTGAGCTGAGGATTTGGTTACAGATATAAGAATCTGCCAAACCCGATTAGAATTAGTAACCCGATTAGCAACTCGTGTGACCCCACCTCTTACTGGATTTACAACAATCTGTTATGGACTGTCCATTGCTGATTAGTTGATTTCTAAACCTATAACCAGGGATGTGCAGAGTGTTCCAGGGGCAGGGGCTCAAATATAAAAAAAAGAGGCATATATATTTTGATCAAATATGTGCAGGCTTGATGAGCATAAGAGACTTCTTTTATAACATTAAACATAGTAATGTGTCCAAACTTTTGACCGGTACTTTACATAATAGGCCTGTTGGTGGCACCATGGGCTTCATTTAACCAATTATGATAATTTGATCAAAGGGTAAAAGGTGTATCAATAAAGATAGGCTAAATACAAGTGTAGTCAATTAACATCCATTGATTCAACTATGCAGATTCAGATCGCTCCATAAATGTAAATTCGTCTGTCCATGTAATTTTCAACCGATTTATGAATGACTGGAAAATTACCACTCCACTTCACATTGTCCAATTCAATTTGAACTTGTTGTGCCCAGATGATGATTAGTCGGCATCAGTGAATACGATTAGCACGCATCAGTGTATTATGTAATATTTTAAAATATGTAATATGTGCATTTTTAATTGAATCAACACACTACCTTATTATTGAAACAAAAAGTTGGTTGATTTCTTCCTGCCGTCGAGCCATATGTACTCTCTTTAAAATAAAGGTTCCAAAATAGGGGTCATAGAAGAACCATTTTGGTTCCGAAAAAACCTTTAAATGAATCGTTCTAAAAATAACAATTTTTTTAGATGATTTAGCCGCTCATTCCACCTAGTGTCAGTTCAAAGATCCAAGTCAATTTTTTATTAACTTTGAGAAAGGTTTGTGTAAGATAAATAATCATTCTGTTAAATTTAATGTAATGGTTCTTTATATGCATCATTGACTCCATAAAGAACCATTTTGTTCCACAAAAGTTTATTCATAGTGGAAAAAGGTTCTTTAGATTATTAATATGTTCAAAAAATGGTTCTTTTAGAACGATTCACTAAAAGGTTTTTTGGGAACCAAAATGGTTCCTCTATGACCCCTATTTTGGAACCTTTATTTTTGAGAATGTATTCACTGAAATAACCATATTTGGCTCGAGAGCATAGTTTCCCGAGCAGACTGTGGAATACGTTTACAATAGTACATTTTTGTTTTAAAAATCATAACTTTTTCTACGGTTACGCCTGCCGTCCACGCTACTCCGGAGTTTTCGACCCTCGAAAACGTCTCGGTTACGTATGTAACCCTCGTTCCCTGAGTAGGGAACGGAGACGTTACGTCGGAATGACGACGAAATGGGGTTTCGCTTAGAACACCTATCGACTTCGAGTATACAAAAACGAGCCAATGGCAAAGAAATGCCATGGGTCTGCGGAATTTGCATGACGTACTCCGCCCCACCTCGTGGGTATAAAAGGAGGACGCCGGCAACATGCAGATATGTTTCTTCGCTGAGGAGCCAAGACTGAACTCGGCGATCCCCGCGGCACAGCGGAGGTGGCAGGAAGACGTAACGTCTCCGTTCCCTACTCAGGGAACGAGGGTTACATACGTAACCGAGACGTTCCCTTTCGTAGTCACTCCGAGTTACGTCGGAATGACGACGAAATGGGGTTACCAGTCTAATCACGCCACCTCACAGCTGTCTTCCAGCGCCCTGCGAAAATCTGAGCCCTCGAGATATTAGGACGAAGGACTCCTATTTAGCACAGGAATACCAAGGTACACTGGGAAGCATATCCCAAGCTTTAAGGGGAAATATGCAATTATCACCAACCCAGTGGGGGGGGGCATTTGAAAATACACATATGACCTGATAGTAACATATGGAGAAACTCTGAGGTGTCCAGCCGCAGGTGGAATATTTCAACCTCAGGGGTGGCAAGGTGGCTTGCCGAGGGAAAGACACATGCTCAAAGAGGCTTACAGTGGAAATACACGTGTGGGGGTAGCTCATGGGAGGGACCATGCACACGGAGGCACCTAGCCGACGCCCAGGCAATAGACACTGGCGCTAGCATCAGGGGTGCTGGAGGAACTCAGGGCTTTCGGCGAAGCTCACCTGAGCAGAATATCGCACGTATCCAGTCCGCGGAGTGGAATGGCGAGCAAGCGAAGACACCTGAGCGGGTCCGGAACTAGCTGTTTGAAGCGAGAACACGAGAGGACACTGGCTCCACTCGGAGATATAGAATCTGGCGAATGTGTTAGGTGTCGCCCAGCCTGCAGCTCTGCAGATGTCTGCCAGCGAGGCGCCATGCGCCAGCGCCCAGGAGGATGCCACACTCCGGGTGGAGTGGGCGGTCACACCAAGGGGGCACGGTCGACCTTGCTGCTGGTAAGCCAAAGCAATGGTGTCCACGATCCAGTGAGACAACCTCTGCTTTGAGAGAGCCTTTCCCTTCAGCTTCCCACCATAACAGACAAAGAGCTGGTCTGAGGTCCTGAAACACTGCGTCCTGTCTACATAAGCGCGGAGAGCGCGTACTGGACAGAGCAGTGCCAAGGCTGGGTCTGCCTCCTCCGAGGGCAGCGCTTGCAGGCTCACCACCTGGTCCCGGAAGGGAGTGGTAGGAACCTTGGGCACATATCCAGGCCGGGGTCTCAGGATCACGTGAGAACCGGCCGGCCCGAACTCTAGGCACGCTTCGTCAACGGAGAATGCGTGCAGGTCCCCGACCCTCTTGAGAGAAGCCAAAGCAATCAGGAGCGCTGTCTTCATTGACAGGAACTTAAGCTCCACTGATTGCAGAGGCTCAAAGGGAGCACTCCGCAGGGCACTTAGAACCACTGAGAGGTCCCAAGAGGGAACGAGAGGAGAGCGAGGAGGATTCAGTCTCCTCGCCCCCCTCAGGAACCTGACGATCAGGTCGTGCTTCCCTATGGACTTACCTTCCACTAAGTCGTGGTGAGCGGCAATAGCGGCAACATAAACTTTGAGGGTGGAGGGAGACAGCCTTCGCTCCAACCCATCTTGAAGGAAGGAAAGCACGAGACTGATCGAACAACTCCGGGGATCTTCTCGGCGAGAAGAGCACCAATTGACGAATAGGTTCCACTTCAACGCGTAGGCATGTCTCGTGGACGACGCTCTAGCGGAAGTGATGGTAGCCACCACCGGAGGTGGTAGGGTACTCAAACCTGTCTCGTCCCGTCGAGGAGCCACACGTGGAGGTTCCAGAGATCGGGACGAGGGTGCCATAGAGTGCCCCGTCCCTGAGAAAGGAGGTCCTTCCTCAGAGGAATTGGCCAAGGAGGTGCTGTCGCGAAGAGCACTAGTTCGGAGAACCAAGTCCGGGTGGGCCAGTACGGCGCAACCAGAAGGACTTGCTCCTCGTCCTCCCTGACTTTGCGCAGGAGCTGCGCAAGAAGGCTCACTGGGGGAAACGCATACTTGCGGCCCCTCGGCCAGCTGTGCGCCAGTGCATCCGTGCCGAGCGTGCCCTCGGTCAGAGAATAAAACTGGGCGCAGTGGGATGAGTCGCGGGAGGCAAACAGATCTATCTGTGCGTCGCCAAACCGGTCCCAAATCAGCTGGACCGACTGGGGATGGAGTCGCCATTCTCCAGGGAGGGGCTGAAGCCGTGACAGCTCGTCGGCAGCACGGTTCAGGGCTCCGGGAATGAAAATAGCACGAAGGGACCTCAGATGCTTCTGACTCCATAGGAGGAGGTGGCGGGCGAGTTGCGACATACGGCGGGAGCGTAGACCACCTTGATGGTTGATGTACGCTACTGTGGCGGTATTGTCTGATCGGACTAGTACGTGTTGACCCATGAGCAGCGCTCGGAAGCGGTGCAGAGCAAGGCGTACTGCCAGCAACTCGAGGCAATTCACATGCCATAGGCGGCGGGGTCCTGTCCAGGAGCCCGCGGCAGCATGACCATTGCACATGGCGCCCCAGCCCGTGGTGGAGGCATCTGTTGAGACAACAACATGCCTCGACGCTCGTTCCAGGGGGACACCAGCCCTGAGAAAACTGAGGTTCAACCACGGGGTGAAGGTCTGACGGCAGCTCGAAGTCACTGGAACTCGGAGCTTGCCTTGTTGCCATGCCCACCTCGGGACTCGGTCGCGAAGCCAAAGCTGAAGCGGTCTCATATGAAGCAATCCGAGCGGCGTGACCGCGGCTGCAGATGCCATATGCCCCAGGAGCCTCTGAAAATGTTTCAGTGGAACCGCACTCTTGCCCTGTATTTGTCTCAGACAAGTCAGCAGTGACTGCGCGCGCTCGCTCGTAAGCTGCGCGGACATGGCGACCGAGTCGATGCCCATACCGAGAAAAGAGATCCTCTGCACGGGGCAAAGTTTGCTCTTCTCCCAGTTGACCCGAAGGCCCAGACGGGCTAGGTGCCGGAGCACAAGGTCCCTGTGTTCGCAAACCTGGTCTCGAGAGTGAGCTAGGATCAGCCAGTCGTCGAGATAGTTCAGGATGCGAACCCCGTGAACCCGAAGGGGAACAAGGGCTGCCTCGACGACCTTCGTGAAGACGCGAGGAGACAGGGCCAGCCCGAATGGGAGAACCGCGTACTGATATGCCTGTCCCTCGAAAGCAAACCGGAGGAACGGTCTGTGACGAGGGAGAATGGAGACATGAAAGTAGGCGTCCTTCAGGTCGATCGCTGCAAACCAATCCTGGGGCCGCACACATTCGAAAATGCGTTTGGCGGTGAGCATTTGAACGGCCTCCTGAGAAGGGAGCGATTCAAAACTCGCAGGTCCAGGATTGGTCGTAACCCACCGGTTTTCTTGGGGACAATGAAGTAAGGGCTGTAGAAGCCGGACTTCATCTCGGCTGGAGGGACAGTCTCGATTGCACCCTTCGCCAGCAGAGTGGCAATCTCTGCTCGCATGACCGGGGCGTTGCCACCGACCAAAGTGGAGCGGACTCCCCTGTATCGGGGAGGAGACCGTGCGAACTGAATCGCATAGCCGAACCGGATGGTGCGGGCGACCCAGCGGGACAGTTGGGGAAGCTCTAGCCAGGCTTCTAGGAACTGCACCAGCGGGGTCATGCGGCCCACCGGCGTCCCCCCGGAGGGGCAGCGAAGCGGAGTAACTGGCCCCGACGTGGACGGCATAGCGATCCGGTGTGGGGGCGCAGTTAACATCCGCGCCCTGACAGAGGAGGCCAGGGAAGGACCAGCGTTCCACGGGGGCCTGCTCTGCCAGGGGTCTGGCGACAGAGTGGGACAGGACGAAACGGCCCGTGGGCGGCACGCCGTGTCAACCGACTCTGGGACAGAGGGGGACGAGGAGAGCACGGCTGGTGGGCGGCGCTCTGGGTCGTCCGAGAACTCTGTGTGCTCAGAGATGAGAGAGTCAGTTCTTTCTGAGTAAAGATTCTTCCCCAGCCCTCCACCGGGGAAAGGAGTGGCCCTGCTACCAACTCCTGGAAAGAACTGAGTCCCATCTCTGAGCAGCCCATCTCAAAAAGCGCCGCTTAACCCGGCGTGTAGCGGGGGGCGGGGCTGGAGAGGGCTGAGGCATCCCCCCACGGTACCAAGCCAGCCCGGATGAACGGGCGGGGTTAGGACCGTGGGAGGACGCCTTCGGCGGTTGGCAGACTGAGGGGCCCTTTTTTCGAGCGGACGGCGGGGCCGTCGGCAGAACAACCTCAATCTGCTCCCGGGCGGTTAAGAACTATTGGGCAGAAGAACTCAACCGCACCGCCGAAGGGGCCGACCTGGGACGTGGGGGTGAGCAGACGAATCTACCGACCTCCAGCACATCAGACCGGTCAGCCCCAGAGTGGTAAACATCACCTGACTCGGAGAGCGCGTGGCCCCCTTCGTCGCTCGGAGAGCAAGGTCAGCGGCGGCGCGCTGAGTAGCTCATGAAGAGCCTCGAGTCAGTCCCGCCCTCCTGCAAAACCGTGAGCATCTGGGCCAGGTAGACCACAGAACGGTCACGGAATGCAGTGAGGCGGCTGCCTGTCCTGTGGCACTATAGGAATTCGCCACAGATTAGTGTAGACGAAAAGAACTACAGGCTTCGGACGGGTGCTTAGGATAGCGCCGGGGAGTACTCTGAGGACACAGTAGCATCGCAACAGAGCGCTTCAACCGGGGGGACCCCAGTGTACCCATGGGCAGCGGCCCCGTGAGGGGGGAAAGGCGGATGAGACCAACGAACGGTCCTGAGAAGACACGGGGGTCCTTCAGGACATCGAGATCTCATCATGCACGTCCGGGAGGAAAGATATTGGGGTTTGCCGTGGACGCGGGTCGGCGGCCTTACCCAAAACCAATCGTCCCAGGAAAGCATGGCCGTCGTCTCCGGATCAGACTCAGGCACAGCATAACACACCAGAAGGTGGCAGCTGTGACGAGTCGTCACTTCCAAAAGAACCAAGCCCACCTTATGATGTTACAACAGACATAGCATCTTCCTCTGTAGCTTCAACCGAAACTCGCGGGCCACCCGAAGGTCGACTCGCAGGAATCGGAGGTTCACTAGCGGGCACCGTCACACAGGAGGAAGCTGGGGTCGCGGACAGATAGTCGGCGCCTTGATCCAGACTATAACCCTCAGGTCACCCTGGCCACCAGCCGAAGTAGCACTCCTCGGGGGAGCGCTAGATCGGGGTGTGGATGAGGGGACTCTCACTCTGCGAGTTCATTGAGTCTCGACCTAAATGACGCGATGATCACGTTCCCAGAGAGAACATGAATCACCCACGAGCGCTGTACAAGCATGATAAAAGCCCTACACACTAGACAGCGCTCGTGCCCATCAGAGTCCGATACCAATCTGCCGCCACATTTTTTTTTTTTTTTTAAATGCACGGGCGAGCCGTCTTTAAAAAGACGTGCCGCGTGCGAGCTCTTTTGTGAGAGGAGAAAAAAACTCAGCGATGTCGAAGCGAGCGGGGAGAACACACTCACTGGCAGATCACTGCACAGATCAGCAGGCAATGTGAACTCGCCGCAGATCGCTACCACACCAACACCGGAGAGAATGGCTCGTCTCGTAGAGTGAAGTCATAAATGGCTGTGGAGTGAAGAGATACTCTTGGCTCCGAAGCGAAAACATATCTGCATGTTGCCGGCGTCCTCCTTTTATACCCACGAGGTGGGGCGGAGTACGTCATGCAAATTCCGCAGACCCATGGCATTTCTTTGCCATTGGCTCGTTTTTGTATACTCGAAGTCGATAGGTGTTCTAAGCGAAACCCCATTTCGTCGTCATTCCGACGTAACTCGGAGTGACTACGAAAGGGAACAGAGACTTTTGAAAACACTGTAGACCCCGTCAGTAAAGTCTGAAACAAGACTCACGCTTACCAATGCGTTATGGGCTACTTTAGTTTTGTACACATTGTCATGTTAATTATAATCAAATGCATTTAGTTTTATTGACCACAATACTATCATTAATATTTGTTTGAGAGGGCACTTTTGATTAATTTTGAAAAAGGCTTGGGCCCCCAAAGCCTTTCTTATAGCAAATCGTTCTGCAATAAAGCTTCAAATGGAGACATGAAAACTTCCATTAGTCACAGTTAACATGATTTCCACACTCACTTGTGGATCTTATGAGACTTGGTCCCATTCTAGCATTAAGTTAACTGTGTATGAATTGTGTAAATGTGTAACAAAATCAATCAATCCATCCATCCATCAATCCATCTAATCAATCAAATCAATCAGGCATTGGTTCTTGAGTGTTAAAACCAATTTGAGGGCTGAAGAAGAGATCGTTTTCATCTTAACTTAAACTTGACTTAAATTTTCCTAAAATTATTTAGTTGTTATGCCAATAGAAATAAATGAGACTGAGAAGCAGCTCACTTTTCATTTTCTCTTCATTTTCTCTTCTCTACATGTGAGATATTAAAAATATTGTGATTGTTCTTTTTTTATCTGAGGTCAGTGTGTAGAAGGCTTATAATCTCACATTTTGAGTTTTGCTTAGAATGATTCTGCTCTAGAAATCTGTCATGCTAGGATTATAAGGATTTCTTCAATGCTTATGTAACATGGCATGCTGAAGTGTGTGAGTGTGTTTTAGCTGGCACATGGTTTCTTGTGTCATGAACTCAAGTGTCAAATTAATAGTGTATAACATAGGAATGTGGAGTAAATAAAATGTATCTATGTGTTTTGATAGCAAAACAGGTATGGTTTATGTGTTTATAATCAAGAAGAGTGTGTTTGTGTGCTGCAGTCATTGTCCATGTGTTGTCACTGTTTTGCTTGATGTTTGTGTTCTTTGTCTCAAAATTCTCTGCAAATTAGCCTACAAGTGAAAAACCTTAGTCCGGCTGATGTCCTGAAATGTAGAAATGATTAATTAATTAAATGCAAAACGTTTCCGTTTATGGTTTGGTTAATGTTATAGTTATGATCTGTTTGTTTGTTTGTCTTTTTTTTCTTTTCAACATAGAATCATGAAAAAAAAGTACCGCAGTTTGCACAAAAAAAATAATCAGCACAATTTTATTTACATTGATAAGAATAATACATGTTTCTTGAGCAGCAAATCAGCATATTCTAAAAATAAATTTCTGACTGCAGAAAATTCAGCCTCGGCATCACGAATAAATTAAATTTGAAAATATATTACAGTGAAAAAAAGTTTTTTATTGTAATACTATTTCACTATATTAATATTACTGTTTTTACTGTATTTTGTTTAAATAAATGTAGCCTTATTGAGCATCAGAGACATCTTTCAAAAACAGAAACTATCTACTGAGCTGACATTGAAAAACCTCAGCTAAAGATGTGATTGGGGTGAGAAAATCTGTTTGACTGACCTATGGAAGACAAAGGAGGGAGTTTTAAATAAACCTCTTGGAAATCAGTATTATTATTATTAACTTCAGCTTATGTAAACTTGTGAGTGTGTTTGTATGATTTAGAATTGGTTGTGTTATTCTGTTCACATTGCTCACACAATCTCTGGCCCTTTGAGTTTTGAATTAGTACGATATTGTTAAGTGTGTGGGTCATGTCTTGACATTGTAGGGACCAAACTCCCCATTACGTGTGTGTGTGTGTGTGTGTGTGTGTGTGTGTGTGTGTGTGTGTGTGTGTGTGTGGTAGGTTCAGGTATTCTATGTTATGGGGACAAAATGGCAATACCAGAAATCTTTGGGTAGGGTTAGGGGATAGAATATACAGTTTGTACAGTATAAAAAACAATTTTGTCAATGGTAAGTCCTCATAAGACATGAAAACCCACAATGTATGTGTGTGTGTGTGTGTGTGTGTGTGTGTGTGTGTGTGTGTGTGTGTGTGTGTGTGTGTGTGGATGGATGGTGTAACAGTGCTGTAGGGGGTTCCTCTAGCTCACAGGTTTGTTTATCATCTTTCAGTTCACAAAGCTGAAGAGAGAAGTTACTCTGTTATTCAAACGGAATAATCAAACCCTCTGCAGCTTGTTTTACTTCCTTACTAAGTCAGTTTATGCCTCTATAAGTCTATCCTTGTTTTCTTTCTCTCTCTTTAGACACATCAAACTCTGCAGTCTCATTTCCATATGCTCTTATATAAGATTGTCCATTTTAAATGGAAATATATAGGTACGTAAAAGAGATTCTCTTTCAAATGTTTCATTTGCTATTCTCCATTTTCTCCGCCAACTCTCGTTCATGCTGCTGATAAAATTCAGCAGACCACTGGACTCTAATCATGTGGATCCAAAAAAAGGCCCTACCTCGCAACCTGCAAGACTCAACGGACTTACTGCTAATATATTGGTGCCAGATACCACAGGATACTTTCAGAGGTCTTGTGGAGTCCATGCCTCGACACATCAGAGCTGTTTTGGCAGCCCAAGGTGGACCTACACACAATACTAGGCAGAGAGTGTTAATGTTGTGGCTGATCAGTTTTTGACTAAATCAGGGCTTGGCATTAACACCTGCCAACCAGACAAATGCAGGTGGATTTCAGCAGTGGCATGTAACACAGTCTTTCCCACAAGCCACTTTGGCGGGTCAAATTTTATATTCAATTAAATAATTATGGACATCTGTCTGGATGTACTTAAATCCACAGTAATGATGCTTTACTTTACATATCACACATGCACACTACAATAAGCCGACAGAATGCAGGTTAAGGTGTTTACATGCCAAGTGAAATCGGGGTATGGGGCAAAAATGTTTGTTGATTGGTTTATACTTAAGCCATTTATGACCGTACTCTGAAAAAGGAAAACAGGTTAACGTGTTTACATGACACTTGCATTAAAGGTGCAGTATGTAAGATTGACAACTAGCGGTTGAAATGGGTACTGCAGTCCAAATAAAAAATATTGAACATTTCAAAGTAAAATAACTGGCTGTAGTTTTTCAGAGAAACAAGTATATGAACTCAGCATATTTACTGAATATCTACAAACATGGTATTTTTATGCTTTAGTACAGTCAAAAACTTACATACAGCACCTTTAACAGGATAAGAATGTGCATGTAAACAAGCTTTATGCCTATGTAGAAAATTTCCTAGGTTTTGGAACATAGCCTATGTCTCTGTGTTTAACATTCTATAAAGCAAAACATACATTTTCAAAGATTTTTATTTAGGTTTCCTTTCTCCTTCTTTGATATCTTCCCTCTCAACTTCAACCATCTCTCTTAGCCTTCTTCCCAACATCTCGTTCTCATGATTCTCTCCTTGCAAGCGCTTTCATCTGCAATTCCTGTGATCTGTCCATTCACACTGAGTTTAATGGAAATCAAGCCTTTGTGGTCTTCACTCTGATGAGTTAAGTTAGAGCGAATAAGCCCACATCATTACATGCAGTGGTTTACCCCGTTTAACTCCCCACCAGCGTGATATTTCAACCCAACCAAAAGAGGCCACCCCCAACCATTACAGAAACCATTACACAACTCCATCAAATTCCAACAAAGAACTTCACGCTCCATCTAAAAGTAAGCATCAAACTAATTTCAGCAGGAAAATGACAGAATGGGGAAATGTAGATGTAAGCCAAACTATTTTGCAAGCACTGTTTCTTGTCCAACCACAACAATTCACAATGAGTTTACATTATCGAATTGAGGATAGTTGGAGCAAAACTGTTACTTGGTTTCAAAACAATCACACTTAAGTTCTGAGGTTGTCAGTGAGTGGCTGATTAGCTAAAAGGAGTCTTTGATGCATGTTATCTGGGCTACACCGAAATGGGAGCATGAAACGCTGACTTGTTATATCAGAGAGCTGTTGGCCAGGCAGAAATGCTTTCTGACAGCGTGTGTTTGAATGGCTCATCCCCTCCTGAGCTGGAAGAGTGAATCAGTGAACTGCTAGCTCTATTCCAAAACACACTTCATGTTAATTAAAAAAACAAATAAGGATCTGAAAGATTTGTGTTCTCTTTACAACATCACTAATGGGACGAAACTGACAAATGGGCTAATTGTAAAAACATGGCTCTACACTTATATTTTTTGCAAAAACTCCAAAAACATACCTATGCATACAATTCACTGCAGTTTCCTTCCAGCTGTAATAAATACTAGTGACAGTAAAACACCACCAACTTTTATTCATTTTCACACAAATTATGATTTTGGTGCAGATTATCGATTAATAAAGACTTAGACTTATTTTTGCAGAGTTCCTTGCATAATGTTATGTTAGGACCTCAAAACACTTTTACTATAGTGAATGATTTGAAAATGAATACATTTTGACGTTGATGTCGTGAACTTGCTTGGTAGCTCACCTGTTACACGTGGATTGCACCTGCAATGCAGAGGCTCTGGTACGTGTCACAGTAAAATAGCTTGAAGACTTGCAAAAGCAAGCTAAAATAGCATGTTTGCTTTTGTTCATACTGTCAGTTAGGTTTATGGTGGGGTTTATTGTAGATGGTTTGTTATTTTCAAACACAATAGAATTGCTGCAATACATTCAAAAACCAAAGAAGTAAAACGTTCACTTGACATTTCACTTTGAAAGTATGCAATATAATTTTGCAATGAGCCCGGGTTGAAAATGGAGGATAAAATTAAACCTAGATGATGCAAATATTAATTCAAAGGATATTTAACCTGTTGAGGTACCTGGCAGTAGCAGCACTCTTTTTGCACATACAGTGTCCATAAAACATGAAAACCTTGGAATCCGCTTTTTTTTCTTTCTTTTTTTCTGCGTACAACAGTATGCAACACAATTTAACCTAGATTTTATATACAATATAACAATGTAAACAGTTCTAAATTAAGCTACAACATAATCAGTCTTTTTGAAAGAATTGGTTCAGTGAAAGATTCAATGATGACTTACTCATTACAGAAAGTCACTCGTTGGCACTGACTAATGATAACATGCAAAAGAGTAACTGACAAATCACCACTGCAACATTTGTGTGATACCAAACAGTGAACTTTTGTATTGGGACTCTTGGAGTACAAGAACTAATGATTGGATAACAGTTAATATCTACCAACAATAATTATTTATTTTCCTCATAGAGCAGATACAGCACAATTTATATATCTAGAGAAAAAAAAATCTGATAATGTGAAAATCAAAATGAGCAGGCATTTGTGCAAGCAGATATTTTTAGAAGAGCCTGAACATATAATGAGCTTTAAGTGAGCCTTTAAAAAGCCTTTTAACCCTGGGAACAAGTCCAACCATTGAAAAACAACCATTGGGGCTTAATGCGGTTATACTGTTTAATCCACAGAAACCAAAGAATGCCCATGTGAATTGTCAATCAAGGAAATCTATATATCTATAAAACTGTTTGGATGTGAATATGCTTTTAGAAACATTGCTACTTTCCTATTACGGAGGCCACAAATGCCTGCTCTGCAAATTACGTGCTGTGGTCGTTCAGAAGGTCGGAAGTCAGCCATCAGCCTCTCATCTGTGATCTGCATGTGTTTTTGGGTGGTCCGCAGGGAGACACAGCAGAGGAAGCAACATGCCATTTTCCATCCCCTGACACATCATTCCACTGAGATAAGAACATTAGAGGAATATTAAATTCCACTGAAATTAAACTAGCGCCACTTCCGAGGCAAACTAGTGAAAGAAGTTTGGAAAAGGACCTGAATTATTTTCAATATGATGAAAGCAATTATGTTTAAAGTATGTCAAGCAGTAATGGTGAATGATCCGCAAATGAACCTTATACATATACCTTATATTGAACCTTTAGACAATTTTTTTTAATAATAAAAAAAAGTTTGCATATATGATATAGGAGAATTTGGAGCTCATTCTCGAGGAGAGAAAAAAAAATGTTTTAAACACCCCACAGGCCCAAACTGAGCGAAAACATGCAATTTGGGGCAGATGCTGCTATTTATATGGCCAAAAAGCAAGATGAAATTCTGATCGCTTGTAATGTAAATAAATGTGATGTATCTAAAGCCTGATGTATCATATTTGATACCCATATTTAAACATATATATTTTTTAAATAATGATGTATGGTCAATCTTAGGTAAACCTAAGTAGTTTCAGTCCTGAACATACAGGACTGAAATATTCATCATGAAATATTACTAACAATATAAAAGTTAATATATATATTATTTTTGAAAGCAAACACAAGAATAACTTTTATAATAGTAATATTTCAGTGTTCACCATGAAATATTTGCAGCAAAATAAAAGTTATTCTTATGTTTATTTTTTTTAAATCACTAATATTTTAGAAAACTAAAAACATAAACATAAGAATAACTTTTATAATATAAATATGTCAGTGTTCACCTTAAAATATTAATAACAATAAAAAAGTTTTTTAAGTATTTAAAAAATCATTAAATAGTCCTGATTGTCCCAATAAAAGCTGCGTTTGGATCTACTATAGAAGTAAAATATTGCCAAATGTTTTTGAAACAAGAAGCCTGTTAAATTGTACTACTTAAAAAAGGGTGGGCCTTGTATTTTAATGCATTGTATTTTTAGGGTTTGCATTTTTATGGGCTGAAATTTAGCATGGTTGAATATTTAAGCTGTGAATATTTAAATTCAAAACATTCCAAACACATTTTCATTAGTAAAATTTCAATAATCCATATTCACCTTTCATATTTCACTTCCAAAATATTAAAACTGATTAAAAATACAACCTATAATCTTCATCAGGCGGTTTTAGGTCCATTTTATTTCGCTTTGCAAATTCATTTCCACAAATTCAGTGGTTCAAATTCGACAGTAAATTCAACGTTGACGTCCAGGAACTGCAGGAAAAGCAGTAGATTACCGAGCATAATCTCCATCTGCTGTTAGTCGAGCTCACCAGCAGGGGGTACAAGCGCGTGTTGTTGACAAAGACAGAGCAACAGTTAGAGCAAGCCATTCATTCATAAAAACTAATTTACAACAATGTAAGTGTATCTTTAATTATTATATTTTATGTGAAATTCAGTGTCTTCACGATTACTTTTCCTGTGTAGCCTACATGCATCTCTACCGTGAACGAGATTGTAATGTTATTTCCCTGATGCGGATGTATACAGATCCAATGTTACATTTGAGTTTGACATATCTATTGGTTGTTTAGTTGCCTCAACCTTATATTGCGGGGGTTGTGCTGCATGCAGTAGGCTACTAGGGTTTCCCTCAATACGTCAAGATTTTCCTGCTGGACATATAAAACGCCTAACGTAGCTTAATGGACTAATACAGTGATATAAAAGACCAAACTCGCAGGCAAGCAGAAGGACTCAGAATATGAACTTAATGCGCAAAGTTTTAAAGCTGAGCGTTTCTCAGTGATACTGGCATAAGTTGGCTTGACATTGGACTTTCGCACATTTAGGGGCCGTCTCTAAAGTTACATACGACATTGTTATACGTTTCTAACTGCAATAGCATTTGAAGAGAACGACTTGCAGTCACAAAACCAAATGTAAAGTGTTCATGTAGGTGATTTCAGGCATAATGCGCAATTTATTCAAATAGATTTAAGTTAGAAACGTTTAGGCCTATAGGACTACCAATGTTACTTTAGAGACGGTCCCTGTCAAGCCAATTTTACATTTAGTTATTTAGCACTAACAATATAGGACAACAATACGAAAGTGCTATGACCCTTCCCAGATTAATCATGTTTGTAGGAATATTAACACGTAGGTAGGCATACTTCCCCAATAAGGTGCGAGTTTGGTCTTTTATATCACTGTATTAGTCCATTAAGCTATGTTAAAGGGACACTAAGTAAGAATTACTCCCATCTAGCGGTGAAATTGTATTTGGCATTCAAACGAATTGTGCTCTCCAGCGCCTCACGTTTTCAAATGCGTGTTGCATCTATGGTAGCTGTTATGTACCAAAAAGCTATGACAGGATGTCTTCTAATAGCGCTTCGTCGAGTTTTCCCTCGGGTGAACAGGTTTGTTATTTCAAACAAACTTCAAATTGACACAACGAACAAACGAATGTTACAGTACGAAGTAATGAGTGTCAAAAACATGAACTATTGTAATTATGCCTTGTTTACTCGTTTTTTTTTTTTTTGAAGTATGTGCATTGTTAGATATCAACATCAGATGATTCAACAGTAGGGAGGGGAAGAAGTAACGTTAGAGGTAGAGGAAGAGGACAGAGAGGCAGTGCATCAGTGGGATCTAGGCGAGGAGGTGGACGACGAGGAAGAGGAGGCGTGTGAGTGTCAATACAGCGACGACAAAGATGCCCGGCAGCTACAAGAGCTATATACAGAATTTATGCGTCTGTATTATTCAATGTGAGGTCACAGTATAAATGATAAATAACAGAAAATATCAGATAACATAAAAATTGAAGTAGAGTTAGCTATGCAAACAATACAAGAACAATCATATGCTCTATTAAAATATATTTGTATCGAATTTCTAGCTTACAAAAGTAAACTTACAAACTTTTTTTAGTGCCTTCTCTATACTCAATATCTGCTATTCATCAAAGAGCCCTTTTAACTGTAAATGTTCTTCTGTCTATATAATAAAGTAAACAACCAAGCAATTAAAAAAAAAAGTCCTCGGGTTACGACTGTAACCCTTGTTCCCTGAGAAGGGAACGAGAACTGCGTCGAATGACACTTTGGGGGGAACGCCCCTCAGCGTAGCGCCTCTGAAGCATGAATGAAACTAAGCCGATCTCCGATTGGTGCAACGTAATGACGTAATGTGTGACGACACATAGGCAGAACTATAAAGGGACACCGGCACACAAAAACTGTCAGCCTCTGTGATGAAGCAAGCGCTCCCAGGCAGGGGAAGGCGTGGCCAAGGGACGCAGTTCTCGTTCCCTTCTCAGGGAACAAGGGTTACAGTCGTAACCCGAGGACGTTCCCTTTCGAGGGAACTCGAACTGCGTCGAATGACACTTTGGGGGAACGAGTGCCCACTACGCCACAACGTGCCCTGCCTGCCCTTGTGTGAAGCTGCTCACAGGCACACTTAGGACGAGAGCGCCGGGTGTTGACGGAATATCCAGACTATAAAACCTAATAAAGGTATGAGGGGTAGCCCATCCTGCTGCATCGCAGACCTCCTGGATGGGGGCCCCAGCGAGAAGGGCTCAAGAGGACGCCATGCCTCTAGTAGAATGAGCCCTCACGGCCAAAGGTGAAGGCATACCGCGCACCTGGTAGGCCGTGGAAATCGCCTGGACAATCCAGTTGCTGATGGTCTGCTTTGAAGCGGGAAGCGCCTGCCTGGGCGACCCGAAACACACCAGCAACTGGTCCGACTTCCGCCATGAAGAGGACCTCTGAATGTAAATATTCAGTGCTCTGACAGGGCAGAGCATATGAAGTCTCTCTTCATCCGTTGTCACGTGAGGTGGAGGATGGAAAGCCTGCAGAACCGTAGGCCGTGCCGCACTAGACAGCACTTTAGGCAGATAGCCAGTCCTAGGGTGAAGGATGGCCTTAATGTTGCCTGGAGCAAACTCAAGGCACTCGTTAGATATGGAGAGCGCCTGGAGATCTCCTACCCTCCTCAGAGAAGTAATGGCCAACAGAAAAGCGACCTTCAGCGACAGGTTCTTGGCCTCAGCCGACTCCAGCGGTTCGAAGGGGGCCTCAGCCAAACCTTCAAGAACCACCGCCAGGTCCCAAGTGGGAACCCTGGTACTAGCCACAGGTCTCATCCTCCAGGCCCCACGGAGGAAACGTACGACCAACTGGTGTCTCCCCAGAGGCCCATCACTCAGAGGAGCGTGGAAAGCCGCAATGGCAGCCACGTACACCTTGAGTGTGGACGGGGTAAGACCAGTGGAGAAGCGATCTTGGAGGAACTCCAGCACTGAAGCCACTGGGCAGTTAACTGGGTCCACCTCACGCTCTCTACACCAAATGGTGAAGACATTCCACTTCAAGCCGTACAATTTCCTCGTGGAGGGAGCTCTAGAGCTGAGTATGGTCTCCACTACTCCAGCTGATAGGCCGGCCTCTAGGTACTGTGCCCCCTCAGGGGCCAGACCCACAGTTTCCACAACTCGGGTCGAGGGTGAAATACTGAGCCCTCTGCCTGTGTCAGCACGTCCCTCCTGATGGGATTCTCCCATGGAAGGCCATCCAGGAGCAAAATTATGTCGGAGAACCATACTCGAGCCGGCCACAACGGGGCTACCAGCAGTAGACTGATCCCGTCGCGACAGACCCTCTCTAGAACTCCCGGGAGCAGAGCGATCGGGGGAAAAGCGTACAGACGTAGCTTCGGCCACGTCTGCACCAGCGGGGCTGGATGAGTGAGGGAAAACCACAGGGGACAGTGGGTCGTCTCTCGAGACGCGAACAGGTCCACTTCCACTGGGCCGAACCTCTGAGATATTGACTCCACCACCTCGGGGTGGAGTCTCCATTCCCCGGGCCTCAGCCCCTGTCTCGACAGGATGTCTGCTCCCTGATTTTGACTCCCCGGGATATATCTTGCTCTTAGAGACAACAGTTTCCCCTGGGACCACAGGAGGATCTGATGCGCCAGTCTGCATAGAGGGCGAGACCTCAGATCCCCCTGATGGTTTATATAGGCCACTACCGACATGCTGTCTGACCTCACAAGGACATGATAGCCCTTGAGGTCCGGCAGGAAGCTCCTCAGAGCTCGGAACACCGCCAACATCTCCAGGCAGTTTATGTGCCAGGAGGAATGATGGTCCTGCCATAGGCCTGTCATAAAGCGGCCGTCCATGACCACGCCCCAGCCCGTGAGGGAGGCGTCTGTCGAAACGGTTTTCCGGCGACATGACGCTCCCAACACAGGGCCTTGGGAGAGAAACCAAGCTTTCTTCCACATAGATAGGGAACGAAGGCATCTGCGCGTAACCCTGATCATGCGGAACGGGTTTCCCCTCGGGGAAAACCCCTTGGTTTTCAACCACCACTGAAGGGCCCTCATGTGCACCAGGCCGAATGGAATGATATTGGACGCTGCTGCCATGAGCCCTAACACTCTCTGGAAGTGTTTCACAGTGATGGCTTGGCCTAGCTGTATCCCGGACACTGTGGTCAGGATGGACTCGATCCGAGCAGGAGACAATTGTGCCCACATCGTGACGGAGTCCCACACCACTCCCAGGAACGTGGTTCTCTGGGCTGGTGTCAACACGCTCTTTTTCGTGTTGAGTCTCAACCCCAGGCTCTGGATGTGGGTGAGGACGACATCTCGATGCCGAACCGCCAGCTCTTGAGACTGTGCTAAAATCAGCCAGTCGTTGATATAATTGAGCACCCTGATGCCCTGAAGCCTCAGGGGTGCCAGAGCTGCATCCATACATTTGGTAAATGTGCGAGGGGAGAGAGCCAGGCCGAACGGAAGAACCCGATATTGGTACGCTTCGCCCCCGAAATCGAACCTCAGGAACTTCCTGTGAGATGGAAGGATGGATATGTGGAAGTATGCGTCCTTTAGATTTATCGTGACAAACCAATCCTCGGATTGAATTTGACTCACGATAATGGGAATAGTGAGCATCTTGAACCTGAATCTCCTCAGAGAGCGGTTCAGGTGCCTGAGATCTATAATTGGACGCAACCCCTATCCCCTATCCCCTATTCTTCTTGGGAACTATGAAGTAGCGGTTGTAAAACCCGGACTCCCTGTCCGGAGGAGGAATACGAACTATAGCCTCTTTTGCCAGCAGGGAGTTTACTTCCTGTTCCAACACCCGACCCTGCACTGGGTCGACTACAGTCTGGCCACCCCGTTGAATTTGGGTGGGCGGAAACTGAACTGCAGCCTGTAACCATTTTGAATGATGCGCAGGGCCCAAGGAGAAATAATCGACAGATTTTTCCATGCATCGAAATACTTCACCAAGGGAACCAGGCTCTCGAGCCTGGCTTCGGGTATTAATCGGGATTCGTTCTCGGCCCCCTGAAGCGGATCCCCGGCAGGGCTGAACCGAAAATGATTCTCGATGGGCGGACGCGAATGCTGCCTGGCCGCAAGCCTGTGGGGCGGACAGTGCAACCTGCGTACGCTGGAAACCGATGTGTCCCGAAGAGTGTTTAACGGCGGGAGAGCAACATCGATTTCCTGCGGGCTACGCGAAGGAGACGACCTCGGTCGCTCCACCACGGGTGGGGCCGCCCGCAGAGATCCTAGATTGGCTAGGATCTCTTTGACAAAGCCTTCTTAGCCTGCAGGACGGCCCTCAGGTCGCCCTGCTTCTGTTGAGGCTTCGCCTGAGAGCGCCGTCTATGCCCCCAAGCTCCTTGAGGGGGGGGGCTCTAGACGAAACGCTCTCCTTTTGGGCCTGTCTATAGGCGGAGGAGCTGGCGGACGCAACCCCCCATCCTTCTTGGGAACTAAGAAGTAGCGGCTGTAAAACCCGGACTCCCTGTCCGGAGGAGGAATACGATCTATAGCCTCCTTAGCCAGCAGGGAGTTTACTTCCTGTTCCAACACCCGACCCTACCCTGGGTCGACTACAGTCCAGACCACCCCGTTGAATTTGGGTGGACGGAAACTGAACTGCAGCCTGTAACCATTTTGAATGGTGCGCAGGGCCCAAGGAAAAATATTCGACAGGTTTTTCCATACATCGAAATACTTCACCAAGGGAACTAGGCTCTCGAGCCTAGCTTCGGGTATTAATCGGGATTCGTTCTCGGCCCCCTGAAGCGGATCCCCGGCAGGGCTGAACCGAAAATGATTCTCGATGGGCGGACGCGAATGCTGCCTGGCCGCAAGCCTGTGGGGCGGACAGTGCAACCTGCGTACGCTGGAAACCGATGCGTCCCGAAGCGTGATTAACGGCGGGAGAGCAATATCGATTTCCTGCTACATGGTTTGGTGGGCAGCACCGGGGCTTTCAGGCATGATACTGATTCGGGGGATAAATAACTAGCCAGTGGCTGTTCCACCCGTGGCATCATCCCATAACCGTTTTCCCGTGCCCCCAGGATGTTACTATAATTAAGTACTGGGGGGGTTGGACACACGGGAAGCTGTTCCACCTGTTACCGGGAAAAAACGGTAAGCCCCGATGATGAGGTTGCTCTCTGTGCTGCGGAAAGCGCTCGTCCAACTTGCTTTTAGTGAGCGCTTCCTGCTTCTCATGTGGCCAACTGATATTTAAATGGTCCACAGCACGAGAAACAACCTCCACCAGCTCCTCATATGCGGGGACAAGGGGTGGCGAGTCATCCCCGAAATCCCCGCCCTCGATACTGAGCACGTCTAGCTCCTCAGAGGCAGACAGCTCAAGCATCGGATCCTCAGCTCTCGCAGAAGAAGCCGCCGGGCGGGCTTCCACGCGAGGCTCAAGGACATCAGAACTGTCAGAGGAATCCCGAGAAGGTGCCTCAGCAGCCTCGGGATCCCCCGACAGATCCATTTGCGAGCCCCATGAAGAGCGTTGCCGCGCCGCCTCAGCGGACGCGGACGCACCACAGGGCTCGCGAGGCCGGCCATCTTCATCAAAGATAGCCAGCCGGGAACGCAACACACGGATTGGTAATTTTTCACAATCCTCGCAAGCAGCTCCCTCGAGAGCTGCCCGCGCGTGCTGCATTCCTAAACAGTGCGTGCACAGTCGGTGTGTGTCCCCACCCGTGATAAAACGAGGGCAAGGATGCACACACTTCCTGAAACTCGCGCTCGCCATTTAGATCAGAGATCAGCTTTAGAGACAAACAAACAATAAATAAGACTCACAGTCACAGATAGCGCTTGCTGAAGAACAGAAAGCTGACATTTTGTGTATGCCGGCGTCCCTTTATAGTTCCGCCTATGTGTCGTCACACATTACGTCATTACGTTGCACCAATCGGAGATCGGCTTAGTTTCATTCATGCTTCAGAGGTGCTACGCTGAGGGGCGTTCCCCCCAAAGTGTCATTCGACGCAGTTCGAGTTCCCTCGAAAGGGAACTTGTAACTAAGACTGTAACATTGATTTTCCTGTCGAGGAGAAAGCAGGCAACTTCAGCGTCTCTTTTGAATTATTTCTCCTGCATTAGCTCTTTCCACCGGGGAAAATCAATCCCGACCTTCACTCGTGTTTTTTGTATCCTCCGGTCACGTTTCCTTTTACGATCATTTTTGGTCTGTTTGGCGAAGAGGATTTCCTATCCAGTGGCTCAGCATAGGTATGGTCCGCCATTAAAAATAAAAGTGACAAGCGCCTCTCACTGCTCTGCTCCTCCATTTCTGCTGCTTTCAGATACGTCACGCTGCGGCTCTTTAACGAAAACGCGTTGTGGAAACGCGTTGGCGTACTTTTTGTTCCTCTCTGCTATTATAGTTTCCCTTTCGAAGGGAACTCAACGATGCGTCGATCGACGCCATGGGAACGCCTCCAGTGTGACTGCGTCTGAAGCATCTATATCAACTAGTCCAATGGAAAGAATGAGTGTCACGGGCGGGTGACGTCATGACCAGGAATTGATAAAAGCACATCCGGTGCAAGCTGGCATTAGCTTTTGTTGCCTCAGCAAGCGATCTGTGTTATACTGTCTCTGTCTATTTATTGTTGTCTGTTGCAATTTATTCGGTTACGTTATGGCGAAACAAGTGTACAAGCAGTGTGTTCCTCCCTGCCCGCGTTATTTAACGGGTGGGGACACACACGAGCTTTGTGTCATTTGTTTGGGAGTGGAGCATGCGGTCTCAGCCTTCGAGGGGGCTGAGTGCCAGCATTGCGAGATGCTGCCGCTTCGCATACTCCGCTCTCGCCTGTCACTGTTTGATGAGAAGAGTGGGCAGGCTCGCGATCCTCAGGGATCAGGACCCGCGTTTGCCGAGGCGGCGCGGAGAATGCATTCTTGGGGATCGCAAAAGGATCTTTCGGAGGGATTAGAGACGGGTCCGTGGGCCTTTTCTCCTTCCTTACCCGAAAGATCCAGCGCTCTCCAGCACGCGCTGCGGCTTCTTCCGCCCGGGGAGAGAGCCCTCGATTACTTCATTGCTCTTCCTCCGAGGAGGTTGATGTTATGAGTATGGAAAGTGAAAGCACACACATGGGGGAAAAAGATTCTCAATGTATTTCCCCAGCATATGATGAGCTGGTGGGTGTTATGTCACGGGCAGTAGAGAAATTAAATATTGAATGGCCATCTGAGAATAAGGACGCTCGTCCTAAAAGTAAATTAGATGAGCGTTTTTTATCTTTAGCGACATTATCTCCACCACGAGGGCTTCCTTTCTTTCCCGATCTTCATAATGAGTTATCGAAATCGTGGAATAAACCATACTCTTCACGACTTTTTAGCCCTCAAGTTAACATTTATTCGAGAACAAGAGGGCTAAAAGAGTATGGTTATGAGGCGATGCCCCAGGCGGAACAGAATTTAGCCAGCTATCTTTTGCCTGGTCCTGCATCGTCTCTGAAAGCCTCGGCTTTGCCCACTAGACCGCTTAAAGCCACCTCGGTTTTAGTGGGCAAAGCTTTTACGGCAGCAGGTCAAGCTGGAGCGTGTCTGCATACAATGGCAGTGCTACAGGCCTATCAAGCTGAACTGCTGGGGGATTTGGATAATAGTGAGGGTATTTCTCGTGACGAAATTCGAGAACTTCGTCGGGCTACCGATATTTCTCTCAGGGCTACTAAGGAGACCGGCAGAGCAATTGGGCGGTCTATGGCAGCCTTGGTAGCTACTGGAAGACATTTGTGGTTAAATCTCTCAGAGATTAAAGAAAAAGATCGGGCTTTTCTTTTAGATGCTCTGCTTGAGCCTTCTGGTCTCTTCGGCGACGCAGTTCACGCGGTCGTCAAGCGATTTCAGGAGTCTAAAAAACAAGCTGACGCTTTTAAAAAATGTATCCCTCGCCGTGTCCAACCCCCTGGGGCTGCTGGGCGTGAGCAGCCCCAGCCGTCAAGCTCATCATATCGTGTGCAACAAAAAGAGAGTGTTTCGTCCCGTGCACCTCCACATAGACAATGGAGTCAGACGCAACACTCTCAGTCGAAGTCTTCTAAGTCGAAGCCGGATCTGAGGACCGTTCTTCAGGCGAAGAAGACTTCGGCTCAGAAAAAAAAAAGACCTGAGGTTATGCGTCAGGCCTGTGAGGACAGCCCCGACCGAAGTAGAGCGGTGTGCACCTCATTATACGATGCCCGTTCCATTTCGGGGTCCTCACGAGACCATTCTGCCAACCCTGCCACCCTTGGTGCTTCAGGGCGCAGCGGTCTCCAGCGAGTCGCTGATGCTATGCTGCGGCACAGCATCGGTTTCGTGCCCTCTGAGGGGGGCTTTAGAGCAGCCAGTTCAGGTAGTTCCTGCCATTATGTTTCAGGCTCCAGAATTAGCTGTCTCAGTGACACCAGAGACTCAAGAGGCTGGTTCCCTTAGTAAATTTTCTGGCAGTGTGGAAGCTTCTGCCGAATATTTCTCGTTGGGTCCTGCAGATTGTAGAGAAAGGATACAGAATCCAGTTTGGTTCTCGTCCTCCTCGTTACAGCGGGGTGTTGCCCACAGTGGTGCATCCCGAGCAGGCTCTGGTAATGGAGCAAGAGGTAAAGGCCCTGTTAGCGAAAGAAGCTATAGGACAGGTGTACTCACCCGACCGAGAGTCGGGTTTTTACAGCCGTTATTTCATTGTTCCAAAAAAGGATGGAGGGTTGCGTCCCATTTTAGATCTTCGTCTGTTAAATCGTTCAGTACAGAGACTCAAGTTCAAGATGCTGACACTCAAACAGATCGTGACTCAAATCAGATCCGAGGACTGGGTTGTCACGATAGATCTGAAGGACGCTTACTTCCATGTCTCCATCCTCCCTCAGCACAGGAAGTTCCTAAGGTTTTCTTTCGGGGGCAAAGA
The DNA here is from genome assembly GCA_030578275.1 of Meda fulgida. Taxonomy (NCBI): domain Eukaryota; kingdom Metazoa; phylum Chordata; class Actinopteri; order Cypriniformes; family Leuciscidae; genus Meda; species Meda fulgida. The sequence goes on from CM060634.1 coordinate 14,739,100, forward strand.
ATACCAGTATCGGGTACTTCCTTTCGGTCTAGCTCTATCACCCCGCACGTTCACGAAATGCGTAGATGCAGCTCTAGCCCCGCTCAGGCTGCAGGGCATACGTATTCTGAACTACATCGACGACTGGCTGATTCTAGCGGAATCAGAGCAGTTGGCGGTTCGGCGCCGAGGTGTCATTCTCGCTCATATGCAGACGTTGGGGTTGAGGCTCAATGCCAAGAAGAGTGTGCTTTCTCCAGTACAGAGAACCACTTTCCTTGGTGTGGTATGGGATTCAGTGACAATGCGGGCCACCCTATCGCCCGTTCGTGTAGCTGCTATCCTGTCAGCCACAAAAGAGCTGAAGCTAGGCCAGTCACGCACTGTAAAACAGTTCGAGAGACTGTTGGGTCTCTTGGCAGCAGCGTCCAACGTGATACCTTTTGGCCTGCTGTACATGAGACCTTTACAGCGGTGGCTCAGGACCAGAGGGTTCTCCCCGAGGGGAAACCCACTTCGTATGATCAAGGTCACGCGACGTTGCCTTCGTGCCCTAGTTATATGGAGGAAGCACTGGTTCTTAACCCAGGGTCCGGTGTTGGGAGCTCTTTGCCATCGAGTTACTATCTCGACAGATGCTTCCCTCAACGGCTGGGGAGCGGTAATGGAAGGCCGCTCGGTTCAGGGTCTCTGGAAGAGTCATCATCTCTCGTGGCACATAAATTGCCTGGAGATGATGGCGGTCTTCAATGCGTTGAAACAATTCCTCCCAGACCTGAGGGGCCATCATGTGCTCGTCCGTACAGACAACACATCAGTGGTCTCTTATCTGAACCGTCAGGGGGGTCTGCGTTCGCGTCCGCTTTGCAAACTGGCGCACCAGATCCTCCTGTCGTCTCTGGGGAAGGTACTCTCCCTGAGGGCAGTGTATATTCCTGGGGACCAGAATATTGGAGCAGACATCCTGTCGAGGCAGGAGCTGAGGCCAGGGGACTGGAGACTCCACCCCGAGGCGGTGGAGAAAATTTGGGAGTTTTACGGCCAAGCAGAGGTGGATCTGTTTGCGTCTCAGCAAATGACGCACTGTCCACTTTGGTTCTCCCTTACTCACCCAGCCCCCCTGGGGCTGGATGCTATGGTGCAGACGTGGCCGAGGCTACGTCTGTACGCCTTTCCCCCTGTTGCTCTGCTCCAAGGAGTTCTGGTGCGAGTCCGGCGGTATGGAATAAGCCTACTGCTAGTAGCACCACGCTGGCCGAGTCGGATCTGGTTTGCGGACCTGATCCATCTCTTAGACGGTCCTCCCTTGGAGATCCCGATCAGGAGAGACCTTCTATCTCAGGCGGGGGGCACAATATTTCACCTGGACCTGGATGCTGCCCCAGGTTCTCAGGTGCTTAGTGCTTAGTTACAACAGACTAACACTCAGGTACTTGGAATTCTGGCGCTTTGGGTATTCTCGTTCCCATGGCGTCGATCGACACATCGTTGAGTTCCCTTCGAAAGGGAACGTCTCAGGTTACTATTGTAACCATAGTTCCCTGAGAACAGGGAACGAGACAATGCGTCACCCTGCCATACTTCCTGCATCCCTGTGATCGGCTTGCTTCGGCAATTTTCCAAGCTAATGCCGGCTAGCACCGGATGTGCTTCTATCAATTCCTGGTCATAACGTCACCCGCCCGTGACGCTCATTCTTTCCATTGGACTAGTTGATATAGATGCTTCAGACGCAGTCACGCTGGAGGCATTCCCATGGCGTCGATCGACGCATCGTTGAGTTCCGTGTTCTCAGGGAACTATGGTTACAATAGTAACCTGAGACGTTTTCAAGATGGCGGAACTACATGGAAGCCTCCGTGGATTTACCCGTCCCATGTATATAAATATAATAAATTCTTCGTTTACGAGGATAAATCAGATAATTGGCAGAAGTATTTGTACACCATTGATTTTAGATTATAAATTACCCAAAAAGTTACTTATAGTCCCTTTAAGCGTTTTGTCCTGATGGAAGGGGAATCCTTATGATGATCTTTAGAGAAACCGATTATAATCTCGTTCATGGTAGAAAAAGCCGATAACATGTAAGGCTACACAGGGAAAGTAACAATGAAGTTAATGAATTAAATATAAAAACAGCTTTTGTGCCTTTATCATCTTTTCCGTATATATACTGACCCAGATAATCATCACAAAAAACTTAATGCATGCTCAATTGTTGTAAATGAGTTTTTATGAATGAATGGCTTGCTCTAACTGTTGCTCTGTCTTCTTCAACAACACGCGCTTGCACCCCCTGCTGGTGAGGTCTACTAACAGCAGATGGAGATTATGCTCGGTAATCTATTGCTTTTCCTGCAGTTCCTGGACGTCAAAGTTGAATTTACTGTCGAATTTGAACCACTGAATTTGTGGAAATGAATTTGCAAAGCGAAATAAAATGGACTAAAAACCGCCTGTTGAATATTATAGGTTGTATTTTTAATCAGTTTGAATATTTTGGAAGTGAAATATGAAAGGTGACTATGGATTATATAAATTTTACTAATCAAAATGTGTTTGGAATGTTTTGAATTTAAATATTCACAGCTTAAATATTCAACCATGCTAAATTTCAGCCCATAAAAATGCAAACCCTAAAAATACAATGCATTAAAATACAAGCAGGGTTAATGCAATGCATATTTTTTTCAAGTAGTACAATTCAACAGGCTTTTTGTTTCAAAAACATTTGGCATTATATTACTTCCATAATTTTCAGCCAAGTCTCGGAGCAGTTAGACAATAGTCAGTAGAATGTCTTTTTTGGGACCATCAAAATAAAGTGTTAACATAATATCAACCCTTAAAGACCAAGACAGTCTAACTATTGTTATTATTATGTTTAATAACCAAAAATCAGTACAAAATAATGAAAATAATAGCAAATTGAATTTTTTTTGTTTGTTTTTTTGAATAGCTACTAATCCACTCAATAGTTCTAAATAATTACTGGGAAAAAGTTAGTATTGAACTGGTTATGTAACCTCAACTTGAGGATTTGCCCCATGAGGACTTTACTCACTTATGCAGAATAAAACAGATTTTTTCAGAGTTTTGGACATTTTCATCCCATGATACGTTAATTAAAAAATGTAAAATGAGGTTCCCTTTCAAGGGAACTCCAACTGCGTCAAATGACACTTTGGGGGAACGGCCCTCAGCGTAGCGCCTCTGAAGCATGAATGAAACTAAGCCGATCTCCGATTGGTGCAACGTAATGACGTAATGTGTGACGACACATAGGCGGAACTATAAAGGGACGCCGGCACACACAAAATGTCAGCTTTCTGTTCTTCAGCAAGCGCTATCTGTGACTGTGTGTCTTATTTATTGTTGTCTGTCAAACTGAGCTAAATTGTATCTCTGGTATGGCGAGTGGAGCGAGTTTCAGAAAGTGTGTGCATCCTTGCCCTCGTTACATCACGGGCGGGGACACACACCGACTGTGCACGCACTGTCTCGGAATGCAGCACGCGCAGCCAGCTCTCGAGGGGGCTGCTTGCGAGGATTGTGAAAAATTAACAATCCGTGTGCTGCGTTCCCAGCTGGCTATCTTTGATGAAGATGGCCAGCCTCGCGAGCCCCGTGGTGCGGGACCCGCGTCCGCTGAGGCGGCGCGCCGACGCTCTTCATGGGGCTCGCAAATGGATCTGTCAGGGAATCCCGAGGCTGCTGAGGCACCTTCTCGGGATTCTTCTGACAGTTCCGATGTTCTCGAGCCTCGCGTGGAAGCCCGCCCGGCGGCTTCTTCTGCGCGAGCCGAGGACCCGATGCTTGAACTGTCTGCCTCTGAGGAGGTAGACGTGCTCAGCATCGAGGGCGGGGACTTCGGGGATCACTCGCCACCCCGTGTGGTAGAGGTTGTCTCTCGTGCTGTGGTCCGTTTAAACATCAGTTGGCCACATGAGAAACAGGAAGCGCTTACTAAAAGTAAGTTGGACGAGCGCTTCCTGCAGCACAGAGAGCAACCTCATCACCGGGGCTTACCGTTTTTTCCCGTCGTGGAACAAACCACATTCATCTCGTGTGTCCAACCCCCCAGTACTTAATTATAGTAACATCTTGGGGGCACGAGAAAACGGTTATGGGATGATGCCATGGGTGGAACAGCCACTAGCAAATGATTTATCCCCCGAATCGGCGTCATCCCTGAAAGCCCCGGTGCTGCCAACTAAACCCTGTAGGGATACATCTTCTTTAGTGGGCAGGGCTTATATGGCTGCGGGTCGGGCTGGTGCGAGCCTTCACACCATGGCTCTGCTTCAGGCGTACCAGGCCGACCTTCTTAAGGATATAGATGAGGGCGAGGGCCCAACTCCCAATGACATCGCGGAGTTGAGGAAGGCCGCTGACCTGTCTCTCCGAGTCACCAAGGAGACGGCCCGTGCTATCGGCCGCTCCATGGCGGCAATGGTGGTCTCGGAGAGACATTTATGGTTAAATCTGTCGGGCATCAAGGAGAAGGACAGGGCTTTCCTCCTTGATGCCCCGATTTCGCCTTCTGGCCTGTTCGGCGACGCCGTTAATACCGTCGTCGACAGGTTTCAGGAGGCGAAAGAACAGTCGGCGGCCTTCAAACAATATCTCCCTCGCTGCTCAAAATCCAAGAAGTCTGCCCCTAGTGGGCAGCCGCAGCCACAGCCATCCTCCAGCTCCTCCGCCTACAAACAGGCCCAAAAGGAGAGTGTTTCGTCTAGAGCCCCTCCTCAAGGAGCCTGGGGGCATAGACGGCACTCTCAGGCGAAGCCTCAACAGAAGCAGGGCGACCTGAGGGCCATCCTGCAGGCGAAGAAGGCTTCGTCAAAGAGATCCTATCCAATCTAGGATCTCTGCGGGCAGCCCCACCCGTGGTGGAGCGACCGAGGTCGTCTCCTTCGTGGAGCCCGCAGGAAATCGATGTTGCTCTCCCGCCGTTAAACACGCTTTGGGACACATCGGTTTCCAGCGAACGCAGGTTGCACTGTCCGCCCCACAGGCTTGCGGTCAGGCAGCATTCGCGTCCGCCCATCGAGAATCATTTTCGGTTCAGCCCTGCCGGGAATCCGCTTCATGGGGCCGAGAACGAATCCCTATTAATACCTGAAGCCAGGCTCGAGAGCCTGGTTCCCTTGGTAAAATATTTTAATATTTCGAATATTTCTCCTTGGGCCCTGCGCACCATTCAAAATGGTTACAGGCTGCAGTTCAGTTTCCGCCCACCCAAATTCAACGGGGTGGTCTGGACTGTAGTCGACCCAGTGCAGGGTCGGGTGTTGGAACAGGAAGTAAACTCCCTGCTGGTAAAGGAGGCTATAGATTGTATTCCTCCACCGGACAGGGAGTCCGGGTTTTACAGCCGCTACTTCATAGTTCCCAAGAAGGATGGGGGGTTGCGTCCAATAATAGATCTCAGGCACCTGAACCGTTCTCTGAGGAGATTCAGGTTCAAGATGCTCACTATTCCTATAATGGTGAGTCAAATTCAATCCGAGGATTGGTTTGTCACGATAGATCTAAAGGATGCATACTTCCACATATCCATCCTTCCATCTCACAGGAAGTTCCTGAGGTTCGCTTTCGGGGGCAAAGCGTACCAATATCGGGTTCTTCCGTTCGGCCTAGCTCTCTCCCCTCGCACATTTACCAAATGTATGGATGCAGCTCTGGCACCACTGAGGCTTCAGGGCATCAGGGTGCTCAATTATATCGACGACTGGCTGATTTTAGCACAGTCACGAGAGCTGGCGGTTCGGCATCGAGATGTTGTTCTCGCCCACATCCAAAGCCTGGGGTTGAGACTCAACACGAAAAAGAGCGTGTTGACACCAGCCCAGAGAACCACGTTCCTGGGAGTGGTGTGGGACTCGGTCACGATGCGGGCACAATTGTCCCCTGCACGGATCGGGTCCATCCTGACCACAGTGTCCGGGATAAAGCTAGGCCAAGCCATCACCGTAAAGCACTTCCAGAGAGTGTTGGGGCTCATGGCAGCAGCGTCCAATATCATTCCATTCGGCCTGCTGCACATGAGGGCTCTTCAGTGGTGGTTAAAAACCAAGGGGTTCTCCCCGAGGGGAAACCCGTTCCGCATGATCAGGGTTACGCGCAGATGCCTTCGTTCCCTATCTATGTGGAAGAAAGCTTGGTTTCTCTCCCAAGGCCCTGTGTTGGGAGCGTCATGTCGCCGGAAAACCGTTTCGACAGACGCCTCCCTCACGGGCTGGAGCGCGGTCATGGACGGCCGCTTTATGACAGGCCTATGGCAGGACCATCATTCCTCCTGGCACATAAACTGCTTGGAGATGTTGCCGGTGTTCCGAGCTCTGAGGAGCTTCCTGCCGTACCTGAAGGGTTATCATGTCCTTGTGAGGTCAGACAGCATGTCGGTAGTGGCCTATTTAAACCATCAGGGGGGTCTGAGGTCTCGCCCTCTATGCAGACTGGCGGATCAGATCCTCCTGTGGTCCCAGGGGAAACTGTTGTCTCTAAGAGCAACATACATCCCAGGGAGTCAAAATCAGGGAGCAGACATCCTGTCGAGACAGGGGCTGAGGCCCGGGGAATGGAGACTCCACCCCGAGGTGGTGGAGTCAATATCTCAGAGGTTCGGCCCAGTGGAAGTGGACCTGTTCGCGTCTCGAGAGACGACCCACTGTCCACTGTGGTTTCCCTCACCCATCCAGCTCCGCTGGGGTTGGATGCCATGGTGCAGACGTGGCCGAGGCTACGTCTGTACGCTTTTCCCCCGATCGCTTTGCTCCCGGGAGTTCTAGAGAGGGTCCCTCGCGACGGGATCAGTCTACTGCTGGTAGCCCCGTTGTGGCCAGCCCGAGTATGGTTCTCCGACATAATCTTGCTCCTTGACGGCCCTCCATGGGAGATTCTCATCAGGAGTGACCTGCTGACACAGGGAGAGGGCTCAATATTTCACCCTCGGCCCGAGTTGTGGCCCCTGAGGGGGCGCAGTACCTAGAGGCCGGCCTATCAGCTGGAGTAGTGGAGACCATACTCAGCTCTAGAGCTCCCTCCACAAGGAAATTGTACGGCTTGAAGTGGAATGTCTTCACCATTTGGTGTAGAGAGCGTGAGGTGGACCCAGTTAACTGCCCAGTGGCTTCAGTGCTGGAGTTCCTCCAAGATCGCTTCTCCACTGGTCTTACCCCGTCCACACTCAAGGTGTACGTGGCTGCCATTGCGGCTTTCCACGCTCCTCTGAGTGATGGGCCTCTGGGGAGACACCAGTTGGTCGTACGTTTCCTCCGTGGGGCTTGGAGGATGAGACCTGCGGCTTGTACCAGGGTTCCCACTTGGGACCTGGCGGTGGTTCTTGAAGGTTTAGCCGAGGCCCCCTTCGAACCGCTGGAGTCGGCTGAGGCCAAGAACCTGTCGCTGAAGGTCGCTTTTCTGTTGGCCATTACTTCTCTGAGGAGGGTAGGAGATCTCCAGGCGCTCTCTATATCTAACGAGTGCCTGGAGTTTGCTCCAGGCAACATAAAGGCCATCCTTCACCCTAGGTCCTGCTATCTGCCTAAGGTGCCGTCTAGTGCGGCACGGCCTACGGTTCTGCAGGCTTTTCGTCCTCCACCTCACGTGACGACGGATGAAGAGAGACTTCACTTGCTCTGCCCTGTCAGAGCACGGAGTATTTACATTCAGAGGTCCTCTTCATGGCGGAAGTCGGACCAGTTGCTGGTGTGTTTCGGGTCGCCCAGGAAGGGGGTTTCCGCTTCAAAGCAGACCATCAGCAACTGGATTGTCCAGGCGATTTCCACGGCCTACCAGGTGCGCAGTATGCCTTCACCTTTGGCCGTAAGGGCTCATTCCACCAGAGGCATGAGGCCCCCATCCAGGAGGTCTGCGATGCAGCAGGATGGGCTACCCCTCATACCTTTATTAGGTTTTATAGTCTGGACATTCTGTCAACACCCGGCGCTCTTGCGCTCTCGTCTTAAGTGTGCCTGTGAGCAGCTTCACACTAAGGCAGGCAGGGCACGTTGTGGCGTAGTGGGCACTCGTTCCCCCAAAGTGTCATTCGACGCAGTTGGAGTTCCCTCGAAAGGGAACGTCCTCGGGTTACGACTGTAACCCTTGTTCCCTGAGAAGGGAACGAGAACTGCGTCCCTTGGCCACGCCTTCCCCTGCCTGGGAGTGCTTGCTTCATCACAGAAGCTGACATTTTGTGTGTGCCGGCGTCCCTTTATAGTTCCGCCTATCTGTCGTCACACATTACGTCATTACGTTGCACCAATCGGAGATCGGCTTAGTTTCATTCATGCTTCAGAGGCGCTACGCTGAGGGGCGTTCCCCCAAAGTGTCATTCGACGCAGTTCTCGTTCCCTTCTCGGAACAAGGGCTACAGTCGAAACCCGAGGACGTTTTTCATAAATGCTAGTTGAATACTTGATAACTTTTAAAGCTTATGATGCCCAGTTTTACTCTTTGTCAAGCATGATGAACACGATTGCATCTAAAAATCTGTGATCTCAATCCAGAATTCTCCCTAAGGCCATTGATCTTTAACACTCCGAGTTGGTCATGGCTTTTCATCCTGGATATCTTCATCTGCTCACACTGCAGATGGACAGAAATAGTTGGAACATCTGTTATTGTTCCCAGTACACAAAGCTATCTTGGAGTCTGATTCACCACAGGCCATTGAGTATTTGTATTTGTACTGGCTGCTGATTCACTTTGCCGAAGCCAACAGAATGTAGGACTAAAAATACATAGAGATAAAAACACTGAACAGGACAAAAGATTAAAGAAAGGCTGTGAGTGTACTGGCAAGCAGAGAGGCAGCAGTGATATCAAACATATGTCATTGTGTACACTGGAGTGAAACTGCTGAGTTTTTTCGAACCAAACCATCATTTGTCACACTTGAATTTTAGTGCTCAAAAAGAGGAATTCACTTACCTCAGCTCCTTAAAAGGCAGAAAGGATTACGTTTCCTCTACTTACATCAACACTTTACATGATCTGAGAGGCTTAGCCAGCAAATTTAGTGTTTACGTGTTTGTAATTTAGTCAGAATTGCTCATGTTGCTTAAATGTAAATTGTGTAATTTTTTGGATGCTCTTTTGTGACCGTGCAGAGGAAACTGTATGTAAGCCATTCACAGTTTGACTTATGAAAAGTGCAAGCACTGTGGAATTTTTGAAACATTGCTCTGTTTAAGTCAGTCTGACATGTCGACAACAACTCAAACAGTGGTGTGAGTTTTCTTGTCTGTTTGTTCAAGCAATGGAAGACAGAGGGAGAGTTTTGGAGACAGGTGTGGAAACACGTCATACGAATATATTAATATGGTAATGCCCACTGTTGCAGTACGTAAAACATTATGCAACAGTATACATTTGAAGCAGTATGCTACTATAAATTGTCACATGATCACATTCCAATTCAATTAAATTCAAATCAGTGATGTTTAGTGCAGAAATTACACATAAATAGAGTTATTTTAGTATTATTTATATACTATTATAGTATTATATATATATATATATATATATATATATATATATATATATATAGCTTTTATTTGTAGATTTTATTTTTCATAATATTTCTATTTATCTTTATTTTTATTTCCATTTTAGTTTTAGTAATTTTAGTATATCTTTTTATTTCATTTATTTGCCAAGTGTTTTAAGTGTAAGTTATTTTGAATCTAATATTTATAATTTATTTTATTTCAGTATGTGCTGCAGGAATATCATAATTTTGTAGGCTAAAAACCCAGAAATTAGCATTTTAGCACTTTTTTCCCTTCTTTTGAATGGGTGAATGCCTGAAATAATGTCTGTGATTAACTCGATTTCAAAATAGTATCAAGTTTCATTCTATGACATAAAAAAAACATCAGTGATTTTTTTTAAAGCTTTGACTTGTCTGGAAAAAGGGACAATAAAAGTCATTGCACCATATAGATAAACTCATCTACTAACCCGTTCTTGCAAACCATAACTCAAACTTTCAGGGAAAATGTTTTTAAAGAAAGGATGAAAGAGTCGTCGGAAGCTCAGTGATGCTGACGTTAAAGTCATGCAACTATAGTTTTGCTTTTTAGGAGGTGCGTGCCATGCTATTGGTCATTAGAAGTGAATCACCATTAACAATCCTCCAGCCCATGCAGCAACTGACAGTGAAATTAAACAGACACCGGGGGAGAGGGTAGGGGGAGTTTAGGCATTAACCCTTACATGCATAGGGTTCACTACAGTGACACAAAAGCAAAAGCATTTTCTTGAATTTGCACGGATTTTGATGGCATAGTTGCACATCAATCTCTACAGTGGACCCTGGTGTATCATCCTATACATTGCCACCAAGTTGCAAGCCGTTGTGTGTCGATGATTACGTAATGCACATTACTTGTAATTAATTACTTTTTTGTTAGATCAAAAAGTAGTCTGATTACGTAATGCATGTAGCTTGTAATGCATTACTTTACTTGTTAGATCAAAAAGTAATCTGATTTTGTAATGCGCACTACTTGTAATGTTTCTTTACTCGTAACATCAAAAAAATCTGATTACGGCAAACGGTGGTTCAATGTCAACATTGTGACAACGCTGTAACAACCTTCACCACACAAAGTAGTTATAGCAACCTTTGCATCACACTCATCTTGAAGGGAGACTCTTGACAATAAGGCATTTAGAAGCTGCCATACTTCTAGTCGAATGAGCTCTAACAGCCATTGGTGATGGTTGTCCATCGTAAGCAAGTGAAATAGCCTGAAAATGAACTGAAAAATTGATTAAAGGGGGCAAATATTGTCCCTTAATGGAAAAGGTGTGACTGCAGTCTAAGTGGAAGAGGGGGTATGCAGAAGGACATTAAATGCCTCAGGGGGTACAAGTGATAATTCTAAAAAATTGGAGAACCACTGAACTAAGGAAAAGGGATATGTAGAATTGCACAAGTGCTAGTGCTAAACAGTGGCAATACAGCCAATACAGCCAATACAGCAATGTCAATACAGTCTGTTACCTTGATTTAAATTTCTCATAAGCTAGATTGAATTGTCCTAGAGACAAAAATGATAATGATATTTTTTTTGTCTAAAGTCCACATATAAATAGCTACTAAAATTAGTCTGTGTGCTACGATCAATCTCATGGCTAACAATGCCTCTGAAAATAATGAATATTGAATGTGTATAAATCATAAGGTGTCCATTTTTCCAAAGTAATCTGGTAATTTTCTGTACCACTGAATTATTGTACTGAAAAAAAAGGAAAGAAGAACAAGAAACTCCAAAACACTAAACTATGGGAATCAGAACATGGATATAACAATGAATAATACACCAAAATGAAAGTAATAACAGTTTATCATGCAATGTCCCAAAGACTTCATTTTTGCATTTTTGCAAATGTTTAGTTACACTGATTTAAAATACTTAACCTGAACAAAATTATAAGGCTAAACAAATCAAAAGACATTAATGACTTCTCTGAGCAGTTTTGGAGCAGTTTTGTTGACATTTCACAAAAGGTAAACTGTTGACTAATTTTAGAGGGTGGAGAATTTTGCTGCAGCGTATGGCTTAATTCTCGGGAAAGTGTGGAAAAAGGGTTCTTTGAAAAATAGTTTGGTGAAACCCTAATAGCAATTGTTTATTCAACCCTACCAAAATCATGGCCATAGGGCCATGATAGAATGAAAAAGGTGAACCATTATACATTACCACACTGAAACAGAAAGACACAAATTGTTTAATTATTTAGTGACTTTAATAATAAGAGCTCATAACTTATTCCACAATAAGCTGACTCACTATGTGAGGGGGTCTAACTAAAGTTTTTTCAGTGTGCATCCATTCTCAGCAAAAAGGCAGATTTCTGTGTGATGGCAATTCAGTGTTTTAATAAATCATTTATACTTCCTTTGTCCCACAGTCTCCACCCTAGGAAACTTCATTGTGGTATGAATATCATCTTTTGTTTAACATCTTGATGCCATGCAGCTACTAACAATGTCCGAACTGGCACACTGGTATTTCAAACCCAACCGTTCCCTACCTGCATTCCTGGCACCCTTCAACCCAACAATACCCATTGAAATACCACAACTAGCAACTTAACAAGCCTCATAGGAGCTCCATGCACAAAAAGTGTGTGACATGAGAAACATTAAGCTTCATTTTCAGTTGCAGCAATGTTAGCCTTTTTTCATGCGAGACTAGAGGAGAAAAACAATTGAGGCCCCACTGGAGTTGGACAGAATGAGAGCTCATTTTTATAGGGACTAGAGAGATTACAGGTCCCAAACTATCTGTACAGGAGCTGATTGTACTAAATCAATGAGTGAACAACAGACACAGTCTGAAGATATCATTTCAGCTGTAATTGAATACTCTTTAATGTGTGTGTGCGCCTGTGTGTGTGCGTGTGTGTGTGTGCGTGTGCATGTGAGGCAGACCCTTGATCCTGATGAAGGTAATTGAGTGGACATGTAATGTGAAGTGGAGTCAGACCCCTCAGGGGATACATTAGAGTTACATAGTTTGTCTCCTGTTAAACTCCTGTGGCTGGGCTGAGAGAGAGTCACTTCCCTCACATTACAAATACTCTGATGTCAAGCTGTTCACTGATTGACTTCTTTACTCATGAATGATATTATTGCTGCCTCATTGGCTTAAAGAACATTCCATCTTAGCAGCATAAAGATAAATGAGTGTTTAAAGCCTGTGGAGGATGGGTTGACGTGAGGCTCTTAAAGTAAATTATTTCCTTGAGGCTGAGGTAATGATACTGAGATTAGTAGTGAGGTTGAGGTAATGAGGTTGAAATTGGAGCTAAAGTTGAGATTAAGATAGCATAAGGTAGATTTTATTGACACTAAAATTAGTAGTGAGATTGAGGTAATGAGGTTGAAATTATAGGTAACACTTTACAATAAGTTTCATTAGTTAACATTAGTTAATGTATCAACTAACATGACCTAACAATGAGCAATATATTTGATATATAGTTAAAATAACAATATTTGTTCTACAAAAAAATACAGCTGTTCATTGTTTGTTCATGTTAGTTCTACCAGAAAGGCTCGGGAGTGTCACGATTTGGTCTTGTCTTGGTCACGTTTCATGTCATTGTCATGTTTCTGTATCTTGTCATGTGATTCCCTGTTTGTCATGTGATCCTGCCATGAGTCTTGTCATTGGTTAATCGTCTGTTCATTGTACATAGGTGTACCTTGTCTTGTCATTAGTCTGTGTATTTAAGTCCTCGTGTTTGCCATGTGTCTTTGTCAAGTGTTGTTTCCTGTAGACCACTGTTTGTAAGTTTATGTTCCTGTCTTTCATGTTCTGTGTTTTAATGCCACGCCATGTTTTTGTTTCATGTTTGGTTTTGTTTGTAATAAACTGCACTTGGGTTCTCTACAACTTGCCTCCAGTGGATCTAATCTTAATAGGACCAAGGAGGCTGCGCCTCCATGGTCTCCTGCACTGCCAGCGCCGCCCTGGCCCCCTGCACTTTTTGCGCCGCCCTGGCTTCCTGCGCTTCCTACGCCACCCACGCTCCATGGCCCAAGTCCGCCCACGCCATGCCATGACCCAGGTCCGGGCACGCCATGTCATGATTTGATCTTGTCTTGGTCACGTTGCATGTCATTGTCATGTTTCTGTGTCTTGTCATGTGATTCCCTGTTTGTCATGTGATCCTGCCATGTGTCTTGTCATTGGTTAATCATCTGTTCATTGTTCACAAGTGTCACTTGTCTTGGCATTAGTCTGTATTTAAGTCCTTGTGTTTGCCATGTGTCTTTGTCAATTATTGTTTCCTGTAGACCACTGTTTGTAAGTTTATGTTCCTGTCTTTCATGTTTTCATGAGTTTTCATGCCACGCCATGTTTTTATTTCATGTTTGGTTTTGTTTGTAATAAACTGCACTTGGGTTTTCTACAACTTGCCTCCAGTGGATCCTTTACAGGGAGGCAAAATGAAGTAGCAAAGCATAAATTTATTAACAGCCCAGCAAACAAATATTGAGTTATAAAGTTCTTTGGTGTAGGCCCGATCCGTAGCTCGCAATCCGAGGGTAACGGAATCTGCATTTCCTGCCTGAAGACGAAGGCAGGGGCGCAGCCGACCCCCTGGGAGGTATGAGAAGGGACCATCTTGGTGGTGGTGGGGAGGATGGAGGTGAATGTTGGCGTCAGCATCTGCAAACTCAGACATGTGTAAGTACCGATCTTTTATACTACGAGTATTAGATCACGATTGGTTAGATGAGAAGGTAATAAATGACGTAACAATTGAGGCAATTCTGCCTTTCTGGCAGAACTTATGCTAAAGCTTTCATTTCACAGTGCATTAACTAATGTTAACCAATACAACCTTTGATTTTAATAAAGTATTAGTAAATGTTGAAATTAATATCACCTAAGCTTAAAAATGCTGAAGAAGTATTGTTCATTCTTAGTTCATGTTAACTAAGGTAGTTAACTAATGTTAACTAATGAACCTTATTGTAAAGTGTTACCAAATAATAAGTAAGGTATATGTTTTGGTTTCCAGCTGGAAAAAATGTAAATGTAAAAGATAAATGAGATTGGAAATTGGAAAGTAAAATTGAGGTAATGATGTTGAGACATTTAGTTTCAGTAAGGAGTTGACTAAGGGAACAAACTAGCGAACAGAACTTTTTTGGTGACATTTACATGACACCATGTTCAGCTAAAAACCAAAAACTTTTATGTGTTTTGGCCATTTATTTACACAACAACTATCTAGATGACTGGCTGATCCTAGCTCACTCTCGAGATTTGTTGTGTGCAGGTAAGTTATGGGCAACAGATCGGTTGTACCACTTGCACATAACGCCTGTGTGCTGTTGCTTGTGTGACAATGTGTGCTTTTTGTCCACTTGAGTTCCCTGGACTGGTGAACCCTAGATGTGAATTATCCTTCAGCACTCTACAGTAGTCTAATTCGGCAGAGGAATTCAATGACAGGCCCAGTACTCGTGATGCATGCCTCTTCAGGTCAGCCAATGCACTAGAGCTAGTGCTCCATATGTAGCAATTCCATGTCGGTTATCCCATATGATGTATTCCCTGCAGTACCGTTTCCATAGCGGTAAACCTGTGTATTCCCCTGGGCAGAGCCTCGCTCTGCCATTATTCACTCTGTTTATTGAAGCTCCTGTTGTAGAAATTTTAATAGTCATTTATTCCTAACAGATATCATAAGGGATTGAACCTATTCAATGTGTAAAAGTATATGTGTGTACATGCTTGTGCGTGACGTTTCAGGAATATATGGGACAGGACCTCTTGACCTTAGGAATGGTCAAGATTTGGCTAGTTTATTTCAGGGCCAGGTTGTGTCTTTAGTAGAAACTGAACAGCAGTGGGGACCTTATCTGAGTGGGTGAAAGGGTAACTACTGTGAGGAGGAACCTTGAAAAGAGTATAAAGGCTGTCTCATGTCTTCCTGGTGTGGGTCACTCACTTCACAGGGTAACTGCTGTGTTGGCGACTGGGCCTATTCTTGCAAGAATAAATACTTTTCTTTTTTATTAATTTGAATCTGAGTGTCTCTTACGCAGTGATGATGTTTAACAGAAGTTTTGCCACAACACTCCTCCATCTATAAACTTAATTCCATGTGTGGTACTTCCTGGTGGGTAAGCCTATGTGATGTATTCTTCACATTTTAACCTCCCGTCTGGTAGGATGTGGTCTCCGTAGTGTTCCTTTTTCCACATGACAAAAGCAGCGCTTCTCCAGCGCTAATTCGGTCTGCACAGCTGTGGGAAGAAAAAGTCAAAAGACCTGCTGAAGTTACCTATTCCCATGGTAAGTACTGTCCTTATGTCCCCACGTGGTACGAAGGACTATACAGCTTTTGTGGGGTGTTAGGAATGTTACGATGTTGCGGGTTGTAACACTCCCCTACACAACTCAGTGGAGTTCACACTATAAAAGGAGAACATTCGTTCCGTTGGAATAAATCAAAAGAATGGATGAGTATTAACACAAAATAAGACAAATAGAATAGCAAGAAAACCCACAGTGTATTTATAAGACAACAATATAATCGAGTAAGCCAATTGCACACTATTGAATAAATGTTCGTGTGTGTGCGTGTACAAGTCTTTCAGTCCAACGTGTACTATTTATAAAGTCAAATCAGCCTCACCGGCAAGGATGGTAAACCCGTGAGCAGAATCTGAGGTGTTCCCAGCTGTTTATAGTCCCCCAGATGAGTAATCCACACTCCCATGAAAGGATATACTCAACAAAGGATCGGCAGTCCACACTCCAAAAACAGCCAGGCAAAAAGTCAGGTAATCCACTACGATCGTGTCCATATCGTGAATGAATGCGCGGGCACCTACTCGCCGGTGTGCCAGCCCTATATATCTAAACGTACCCTCTCAGTTTCTGTTTGGGTGACGTGTAATCACGTGACCCCCCATCTCGCCCGGTCTCGCGAGATGCGGCACAACAACTAATACACATTAGGGAAAAATACAGATACAGAAGAAAGCATATAAAACAAAAATGATCAACCCACCACTCTTATTAGTCGATCTACTATAAATATGCTTCCCCTTATGTGGCCACGCTACAAGGTGAACTCATTACCTGGCTCGCAGGAGCTTGCCGATATCTATGCTGCCAAAAGCTGGTAACACTGTTCAGCTGTTATGGTGTTTTCCCACGGGGACCCCTAGTGTCAGACATCGACACCATGTCGAAGTGACTGACAGATAGGGAATGTCTAAGTTACTGTTGTAACCTCCGTTCCCTGATGGAGAGAACAAGACGTGGTGTCCCTCCTGCCACAACCTTGAACTGCTTGCTGAAATGGCCAGGACAGTGCCTCAGCTCCTCAGCACAAACGTCTCGGTTACGTATGTAACCCTCGTTCCCTGAGTAGGGAACGGAGACGTTACGTCGGAATGACGGCGAAATGGGGTTTCGCTTAGAACACCTATCGACTTCGAGTATACAAAAATGAGCCAATGGCAAAGAAATGCCATGGGTCTGCGGAATTTGCATGACGTACTCCGCCCCACCTCGTGGGTATAAAAGGAGGACGCCGGCAACATGCAGATATGTTTCTTCGCTGAGGAGCCAAGACTGAACTCAGGCGATCCCCGCGGTACAGCGGAAGTGGCAGGAAGACGTAACGTCTCCGTTCCCTACTCAGGGAACGAGGGTTACATACGTAACCGAGACGTTCCCTTTCGTGGTCACTCCGAGTTACGTCGGAATGACGACGAAATGGGGTTACCAGTCTAATCACGCCACCTTCACAGCTGTCTTCCAATGCCCTGCGTAAATCTGAGCCCTCGAGATATTTAGGACGAAGGACTCCTATTTAGCACAGGAATATCAAGGTACACTGGGAAGCATATCCCAAGCTTTTAAGGGGAAATATGCAAATATCACCAACCCAGTGGGGGGGGGGGCATTTGAAAATACACATATGACCCGAAGGAAACATATGGAGAATACTGAGGTGTCCAGCCGCAGGTGGAATATTTCAACCTCAGGGGTGGCAAGGTGGCTTGCCAAGGGAAAGACACATGCTCAGAGAGGCTTACAGTGGAAATACACGTGTGGGGGTAGCTCCGGGGAGGGACCATGCACACGGGAGGCACCTAGCCGACGCCCAGGCAATGGACACTGGCGCTAGCATCAGGGGTACTGGAGGAACTCAGGGCTTTCGGAGAAGCTCACCTGAGCAGAATATCGCACGTATCCAGTCCGTGGAGTGGAATGGCGAGCAAGCGAAGACACCTGAGCGGGTCCGGTACTAGCTAGTTGCAGCGAGTACATGAGAGGACACTGGCTCCACTCGGAGATATAGAATCTGGCGAATGTGTTCGGTGTCGCCCAGCCTGCAGCTCTGCAGATGTCTGCCAGCGAGGCGCCATGCGCTAGAGCCCAAGAGGATGCCACACTCCGAGTGGAGTGGGCAGTCACACCAAGGGGGCACGGTCGGCCTTGCTGTTGGTATGCCAAAGCAACGGTGTCCACTATCCAGTGAGACAACCTCTGCTTTGAGAGAGCCTTTCCCTTCAGCTTCCCACCATAACAGACAAAGAGCTGGTCTGAGGTCCTGAAACACTGCGTCCTGTCTACATAAGCGCGGAGAGCGCGTACTGGACAGAGCAGTGCCAAGGCTTGGTCTGCCTCCTCCAAGGGCAGCGCTTGCAGGTTCACCACCTGGTCCCGGAAGGGAGTGGTAGGAACCTTGGGCACATATCCAAGCCGGGGTCTCAGGATCACGTGAGAACCGGCCGGCCCGAATTCCAGGCACGCTTCGTCAACGGAGAATGCCTGCAGGTCCCCGACCCTCTTGAGAGAGGCCAATGCAATCAGGAGCGCTGTCTTCATTGAGAGGAACTTAAGCTCCACTGATTGCAAAGGCTCAAAGGGAGCACTCTGCAGGGCACTTAAGACCACTGAGAGGTCCCAAGAGGGAACGAGAGGAGAGCGAGGAGGATTCAGTCTCCTCGCCCCCCTCAGGAACCTGACGATCAGGTCGTGCTTCCCTATGGACTTACCTTCCACTAAGTCGTGGCGTGCGGCAATAGCGGCAACATAAACTTTGAGGGTGGAGGGAGACAGCCTTCGCTCCAACCCATCTTGAAGGAAGGAAAGCACGAAACTGATCGAACACTTCCGGGGGCTTCTCGGCGAGAAGAGCAGCAATTGACGAAGAGGTTCCACTTCAACGCGTAGGCGTGTCTCGTGGACGCCGCTCTAGCGGAAGTGATGGTAGCCACCACCGCAGGTGGTAGGGTACTCAAACCTGTCTCGTCCCGTCGAGGAGCCACACGTGGAGGTTCCAGAGATTGGGACGAGGGTGCCACAGGGTGCCCCGTCCCTGAGAAAGGAGGTCCTTCCTCAGAGGAATTGGCCAAGGAGGTGCTGTCGCGAGGAGCACTAGTTCGGAGAACCAAGTCCGGGTGGGCCAGTACGGCGCAACCAGAAGGACTTGCTCCTCGTCCTCCCTGACCTTGCGCAAGAGCTGCGCAAGAAGGCTCACTGGGGGAAACGCATACTTGCGGCCCCGCGGCCAGCTGTGCGCCAGTGCATCCGTGCCGAGCGTGCCCTCGGTCGAGAATAAAACTGGGCGCAATGGGATGAGTCGCGGGAGGCAAACAGATCTATCTGTGCGTCGCCAAACTGGTCCCAAATCAGCTGGACCGACTGGGGATGGAGTCGCTATTCTCCAGGGAGGGGCTGAAGCCGTGACAGCTCGTCGGCAGCACAGTTCAGGGCTCCGGGAATGTGAATAGCACGAAGGGACCTCAGGTGCTTCTGACTCCATAGGAGGAGGTGGCGGGCGAGTTGCGACATACGGCGGGAGCGTAGACCACCTTGATGGTTGATGTACGCTACTGTGGCGGTATTGTCTGATCGGACTAGTACGTGTTGACCCATGAGCAGCGCTCGGAAGCGGTGCAGAGCAAGGCGTACTGCCAGCAACTCGAGGCAATTGACATGCCATAGGCGCTGGGGTCCTGTCCAGGAGCCCGCGGCAGCATGACCATTGCACATGGCGCCCCAGCCCGTGGTGGAGGCATCGGTTCAGACAACATGCCTCGACACTCGTTCCAGGGGGACACCAGCCCTGAGAAAACTGAGGTTCAACCACGGGGTGAAGGTCTGACGGCAGCTCGAAGTCACTGGAACTCGGAGCTTGCCTTGTTGCCATGCCCACCTCGGGACTCGGTCGCGAAGCCAAAGCTGAAGCGGTCTCATATGAAGCAATCCGAGCGGCGTCACCGCGGCTGCAGATGCCATATGCCCCAGGAGCCTCTGAAAATGTTTCAGTGGAACCGCCTTCTTGCCCTGTATTTGTCTCAGACAAGTCAGCAGTGACTGCGCGCGCTCGCTCGTAAGCTGCGCGGACATGGCGACCGAGTCGATGTCCATACCGAGAAAAGATATCCTCTGCACGGGGCAAAGTTTGCTCTTCTCCCAGTTGACCCGAAGGCCCAGACGGGCTAGGTGCCGGAGCACAAGGTCCCTGTGTTCGCAAACCTGGTCTCGAGAGTGAGCTAGGATCAGCCAGTCGTCGAGATAGTTCAGGATGCGAACCCCGTGAACCCGAAGGGGAACAAGGGCTGCCTCGACGACCTTCGTGAAGACGCGAGGAGACAGGGCTAGTCCGAACGGGAGAACCGCGTACTGGTATGCCTGCCGCTCGAAAGCAAACCGGAGGAACGGTCTGTGTCGAGGGAGAATGGAGACATGAAAGTAGGCGTCCTTCAGGTCGATCGCTGCAAACCAATCCTGGGGCCGCACACACTCGATAATGCGTTTGGCGGTGAGCATTTTGAACGGCATCCTGTAAAGGGAGCGATTCAATACTCGCAGATCCAGGATTGGTCGTAACCCACCGGTTTTCTTGGGGACAATGAAGGGCTGTAGAAGCCGGACCTCATCTCGGCTGGAGGGGCAGTCTCGATTGCACCCTTCGCCAGCAGAGTGGCAATCTCTGCTCGCATGATCGGGGCGTTGCCACCGACCAAAGTGGAGCGGACTCCCCTGTATCGGGGAGGAGACCGTGCGAACTGAATCGCATAGCCGAACCTGATGGTGCGGGCGACCCAGCGGGACAGTTGGGGAAGCTCTAGCCAGGCTCCCAGGAACTGAACCAGCGGGGTCATGCGGACCACAGGCGTCCCCCCGGAGGGGCAGCGAAGCGGAGTAACTGGCCCGGACGTGGACGGCATAGCCATCCGGTGTGGGGGGCGCAGTTAACATCCGCGCCCTGACAGAGGAGGCCAGGGAAGGACCAGCGTTCCACGGGGGCCTGCTCTGCCAGGGGTCTGGTGACAGAGTGGGACAGGGACGAAACGGTCCGTGGACGGCACGCCGTGTCAACCGACTCTGGGACAGAGGGGGACGAGGAGAGCACGGCTGGTGGGCGGCGCTCTGTGTCGTCCGAGAACTCTGTGTGCTCAGAGACGAGAGAGTCAGTTCTTTCTGAATAAGGATTCTTCCCCAGCCCTCCACCGGGGAAAGGAGTGGCCCTGCTACCAACTCCTGGAAAGAACTGAGTCCCATATCTGAGCAGCCCATCTCAAAAGCCCCGCTTAACCCGGCGTCTAGCGGGGGGCGGGGCTGGAGAGGGCTGAGGCATCCGCCCACGGTCTTCCAAGCCAGCCCGGAAGAACGGGTGGGGTTGGAACCGTGGGAGGGTGCCTTCGGCGGTTGGCAGACTGAGGGACCTGAGCGGACGGCAGGCCGTCGGCAGAACAACCTCAATCTGCTCCCGGGCGGTCAAGAACTATTGGGCAGAAGAACTCAACCGCACCGCCGAAGAGGCCGACCTGGGACGTGGGGGTGAGCAGATGAATCTGCCGACCTCCAGCACATCAGACCGGTCAGCCCCAGAGTGGTAAACATCACCTGACTCGGAGAGCGCGTGGCCCCCTTCGTCGCTCGGAGAGCAAGGTCAGCGGCGGCGCGCTTGGTAGCTCATTAAGAGCCTCGAGTCAGTCCCGCCCTCATGCATAACCATGAGCATCTGGGCCGGGTAGACCACAGAACGGTCATGGGATGCAGTGAGGCGGCTGCCTGTCCTGTGGCACTATAGGAATTCGCCACAGATTAGTGTAGACGAAAAGAACTACAGGCTTCGGACGGGTGCTTAGAATAGCGCCGGGAAGCACTCTGAGGACACAGTAGCATCGCAACAGAGCGCTTCAACCGGGGGGACCCCAGTGTACCCATGGGCAGCGGCCCCGTGAGGGGGGAAAGGCGGATGAGACCAACGAGCGGTCCTGAGAAGACACGGGGGTCTTTCAGGACATCGAGATCTCATCATGCACGTCCGGGAGGAAAGATATTGGGGTTTGCCGTGGACGCGGGTCGGCGGCCTTACCCAAAACCAATCGTCCCAGGAAAGCATGGCCGTCATCTCCGGATCAGACTCAGGCACAGCATAACACACCAGAAGGTGGCAGCTGTGACGAGTCGTCACTTCCAAGAGAACCAAGCCCACCTTATGATGTTACAACAGACATAGCATCTTCCTCTGTAGCTTCAACCGAAACTCGCGGGCCACCCGAAGGTCGACTCGCGGGAATCGGAGGTTCACTAGCGGGCACCGTCACACAGGAGGGAGCTGGGGTCACGGACAGATAGTCGGCGCCTTGATCCAGACTATAACCCTCAGGTCACCCTGGCCACCAGCCGAAGTAGCACCCCTCGTTCTTTTTTTTTTTTTTTTGGGGGGGGGCGCTAGATCGGGGTGTGGATGAGGGGACTCTCACTCTTGCGAGTTCATTGAGTCTCGACCTAAATGACGCGATGATCATGTTCCCAGAGAGAACATGAATCACCCACGAGCGCTGTACAAGCATGATAAAAGCCCTACACACTAGACAGCGCTCGTGCCCATCAGAGTCCGATACCAATCTGACGCCACTTTTTTTTTTTTAAAGCACGGGCGAGCCGTCTTTAAAAAGACGTGCCGCGTGCGAGCTCTTTTGTGAGAGGAGAAAAAAACTCCGATGTCGAAGCGAGCAGGGAGAACACACTCACTGGTCAACATGACAATCTGGGGCTCAGGTCAGGAAGCAGACAGACTGGCTAAACCGACCGTCTGCTAGCGGCCTCGCGTCACCAAGGTCAGATAAATCCCATCACATAGAGCCTCTTTCACCTAGATATCATCATATAGAAACTGTGTCTGTTCCCCGAATTTGGAAATCCAAAAAACGTCAGGTAAAAAATTTAATTGATGTTCAACAAATAAAAAACAGATATAATACAGATGAACAAATGATAAAGCTTGGGTTGCTGAATATTCGATCCCTTACTTCAAAATCGCTCGTAGTTAATGATATGATTTCAAGTTATAATCTAGATGTGCTGTGTTTGACAGAAACCTGGCTAAAACCAAACGATTACATTACTTTAAATGAGTCAACCCCACAAGATTACTGTTATAAACATGAACCTCGTCTAAAACGCAAAGGGGGAGGTGTTGCTGTAATTTATAGTAATATTTTCAAAACCACTAAGAAATCTATTTTTAAATATACTTTGTGGCGAGGGGGGCGTGGTTTCGCGAAGTCTGTAGCGGGAGAGGAATCAGCGAGTCGCGCGGTGAGTAAGTGGGTCAAGTGCAGATGACGAACACCTGTATCTGATTGCAGTAATTGGCGTGGAGACTGCATAAAAGCTGCCGGCTGAGAGAGAGAAGGGAGAGAGACCTGGGACTCGCACGAGACTCTGAAGCTGAACCGAGACTGCCGTCAAGTTTGTTTGTCTAGTGCTATATTTGTTGTTTTGTTTTTGCCGTGTCGAGCGACACGGCGGCCGCGCACGAGCGCATTGTCAACTATTATTGTGGGAAATAAAAGTGCGAGTCCCAATTTCGCCGACCTCGTCTTCTTCTTCCTTCCATTACATTGAACTTCACTACATACTTCTTTTGAAGTGTTGGTGCTTAATGTAAAAATATATAGTGTAAACGATAAATCACGTTTGAGATTTCTGCTGGCTACTGTATACAGGCCACCAGGGCACCATAAAGATTTTATCAAAGAATTTGCAGACTTTCTATCAGAATTAGTATTGGCTAACGATAAAGTACTAATTGTTGGTGATTTTAATATACATGTAGATAATGAAAAAGATGCATTGGGATTGGCACTTAAAGACATTGTAAACTCAATTGGAGTTAGACAACACGTGTCAGGACCCACTCATTGTCGTAATCATACTCTAGATCTAATATTATCACATGGAATAGATGTTGATGCCGTTGAAATTCTGCAGCAGAGCGATGACATCTCAGACCATTATCTAGTCTCATGTAAATTACATTTAGCCAAGGCTGCAAAGCCGACTCCGTGTTATAAATATGTTAGATCTATAACTTCTGCCACTAAAGATTGCTTTATCAATAATCTTCCTAATAAGTTTCATCATCTCAGCATCCCGGATAGCTTAGAAGAACTCGATATTGCAACAGAAACTTTTAACTCTCTCTTTTCCAGCACTTTAGACGCAGTTGCTCCGTTGCGCTTAAAGAAGATTAAAGAAAATAGTCCAACGCCGTGGTACAACGAGCACACTCAGGCCCTTAAGAGAGCAGCCAGAAAAATGGAGCGCAACTGGAAGAAAACAAAACTAGAGGTATTTCGGATTTCATGGAAAGAGAGCTCGATTGCTTACAGAGAGGCTTTAAAAGCTGCTAGATCTGCTTATTTTTCAACCCTATTAGAAGAAAATAAACATAATCCTAGGTATTTATTTGAAACAGTGGCTAAACTAACGAAAAAGAAAGCTCTAAGCACAGAAGTTTCCAAGCAACACAGCAGTAATGACTTTATGAACTTCTTCACTTATAAGATTGATAATATCAGGGACAAAATTGTAACTATGCAACCGTCTACTACAGTATCGCATCAGGGAGTGCATTGTAGTCTCCCTGAGGAAAATTTTTTTTCATTTGTTGCTATAGGAGAGGAAGATTTCTGCAAACTCGTTAATTCATCTAAATCGACAACTTGTATGTTAGACCCTATACCGACTAAGCTACTGAAAGAGATGCTTCCAGAGATCATAGATCCTCTTCTTAATATCATTAATTCGTCTTTGTCTCTAGGATATGTACCAAAAACCTTTAAGCTGCCTATGATAAAACCGCTTGTTAAAAAAACGCAACTTGATCCTTCAGAATTAGTCAATTACAGGCCGATCTCAAATCTGCCTTTTCTGTCAAAGATATTAGAAAAAGCAGTATCCTCACAACTGTGTTCCTTTCTTGAAAGAAATGATATCTGCGAGGATTTTCAGTCAGGATTTAGACCGCACCATAGTACTGAGACAGCTCTCATTAGAGTTACAAATGATTTACTTTTATCATCCGATCGTGGTTGTATCTCTCTATTAGTGTTACTTGATCTTAGTGCTGCATTTGACACAATTGACCACAACATTCTTTTAAATAGACTGGAAAACTATGTTGGCATTAGTGGAATTGCACTAGCATGGTTTAAATCATACTTATCTGACCGTTATCAGTTTGTAGCAGTAAATGAAGAGATGTCTTATCGATCACAAGTTCAGTATGGCGTACCACAAGGCTCAGTACTAGGACCGCTGCTGTTCACTCTGTACATGCTACCATTAGGACATATCATTAGGAAACATGGAATTAGCTTTCATTGTTATGCCGATGATACTCAGCTGTATATTTCTTCAAAACCTAACGAAACTTACCAATTCACAAAATTAACGGAATGCATAGCTGATATAAAAAATTGGATGACTAGTAATTTCCTACTACTAAACTCTGAAAAAACAGAGATTCTAATTATTGGACAAAAAACTTCCACACGTAATAACCTAGAATACTGTCTAACCCTTGATGGCTGCTCTGTTAAGTCTTCGTCGTCGGTTAGGAACCTGGGTGTGCTCTTTGATAGCAATCTTTCATTTGAAAGTCATGTGTCTAGTATCTGTAAAACCGCATTTTTCCATCTTAAAAATATATCGAAATTACGACATATGCTCTCATTAACAAATGCGGAACAATTAGTTCATGCTTTCATGACAACAAGACTAGATTATTGTAATGCTCTCCTGGGTGGTTGCCCTGCACGCTTAATAAATAAACTACAGCTGGTCCAAAACGCAGCCGCTCGAGTTCTTACTAGAACCAGGAAATATGACCATATTAGCCCGGTTCTGTCAACACTGCATTGGCTGCCTATTAAACATCGTATAAATTTTAAAATATTGTTGATTACTTACAAAGCACTAAATGGTTTAGCTCCGCAGTACTTGAGCGAGCTCTTAACGCATTATAGTCCTTCACGTCTATTGCGATCGCAAAATTCGGGCCAGTTGATAATACCTAGAATTTCAAAATCGACTGCGGGCGGTAGATCCTTTTCCTATTTAGCACCAAAACTTTGGAACAGTCTTCCTACCATTGTCCGGGAAGCAGACACACTCTGTCAGTTCAAAGCTAGACTAAAAACACATCTCTTTGACCTAGCATACACATAATATATTATAGACTTCTATAATTCAATGTTAGGCTGCATAGATTAGGTCAGCCGGAACTGGGAACACTTCCCTTACATCCTGATGTACTCGTTACATCATCATAAGAAGAATGGCATCTACGCTAATTTTAGTGTCTTTGTTTATCCCGAGGTTTTCCCGCAGCCGACCGGATCCAGGCCGTATCCAGATCTGACTAGGAGCTTTGCCTGGACCCGATGACAACGCAGTGCTGAAGTGCCAACTAGCCTCTCCCTATGGAGGATCCCTTTCCCACTCTACAGATAAAATGTTGTGATTCCGGTTCGCGTACCCACCCCGAAGTGATAAAATAAAACAAAATTCTGTATCAAATTACAGTTACTGTAAATCCGGCCTCTAGTTCATAAACGCCAGAGGAGAACTGGCCCCCGACTGAGCCTGGGTTCTCCCAAGGTTTTTTTTTCTCCATTAGGTCACCTGATGGAGTTTTAGGACACCAGTAGGTCACTTGATGGAGTTTTTCGGTTCCTTGCCACTGTTGCCTTTGGCTTGTTCAGTTGGGGATATTCAAAATAATTAGCCAAGCATTAATACCATTGATCAGCCCTACCAAACGTGGATGTTTTTTCACTAAGAAACAAACATTATGTTATTTGATTGATATTGTGAAGCTGCTTTGATGCAATTTATATTGTGGAAAGCGCTATATAAATACACTTGACTTGACTTGACTGGCAGATCACTGCAAAGATCAGCAGGCAATGTGAACTCGCTGCAGATCGCCATCACACCAACACCGGAGAGAATGGCTCGTCTCGTAGAGTGAAGTCATAAATGGCTGTGGAGTGAAGAGATACTCTTGGCTCCGAAGCGAAAACATATCTGCATGTTGCCGGCGTCCTCCTTTTATACCCACGAGGTGGGGCGGAGTACGTCATGCAAATTCCGCAGACCCATGGCATTTCTTTGCCATTGGCTCGTTTTTGTATACTCGAAGTCGATAGGTGTTCTAAGCGAAACCCCATTTCCTCGTCATTCCGACGTAACTCGGAGTGGCCACGAAAGGGAACCTAAATGAATGGATGCTCACCATGTCCTTTTGTACCAGTATGTCCAGGGAGGGGCACATGCAAATTCCACTCACCAATTTTCCTTGGTGTTTTCTCTAAGTATCTGAGGTGATTGGGGATCCCAAGTATTACCCGCTAGTCTCAGTCATCGACTCCACGTCTCATTCCCTCCATCAGGGAACTGATGTTACAACAGTAACGGAGACATTTTTGAGGTAGTGAGGTTGAGGTATTGAGAGTGAGATGGTAAGGTTAAGGTAATGAGATTGAAATTACAAGACTATTATAAATTATAAATTCAAAGTTTTTCCTTTGAGTTTTCCACATACAGATGACACCATTGTCAAAACCATCTCCGTTCACACGGATTCGCTAAAACTGCTAAAAACGCTGTATTCTGCTGCCAGGCCATTAGATAGCGGTGAAACACTATAGATTGAACATGTAATACGCACGTGCATGACTTCATCTTTCCATAGATTTGCGTTTCTTGTTGTTTACATGGAGACCATTTTCAAAAACTTGCCCTTTTTGCTATGTTTTCAGTAACCCAAATCGCTCTTGTGGTGTAAATGAACGGCCAGGTAGTAAGCACGTAGGTAGTAAGGTTCAGATAGTGAGGTTATCTAATATACAGTAGTCAACATTTGAAGTGGATCACAACCTTTCATCAAAGTTATACATGAATTTTGAACCATACCCGTTCTTGTCTTAAAACAACTTTGATTAACTTTTTTGATCCACTTCAAATGTTGACTACTGTAGCCATGTAGTAAAGGTCTGATATTTTTTGAAAAGTGTTAAAAAAAAATTAATATTTGATCACGTCTTATGACGTAATTACACTTAAAAAAAAAAAATTAAAAAAAATAATGCATGGCTTGCATTTTCATTCCACTTCCTTTACATGCCAATTTTATGTATACATCTTTTACACATGTGATTGTTGCATATTATACTATCCATTACATTTTTATACCTCAAGCCTCAGCCAATCACATCAATCACACTTATATATTTTTTTACCCAGTGTCAAGGATCATGGCAGCAGTGATGCAATGTCAGTGCAATACACTGATAGTGTGACATGTAAGCAGATAAGCTCCGCTACTCCCAGAGGGCACTCAGACATGCACAAACTGCTACCTGAAGGCTCAAACGTCTCCATGCTTCAGCGGTTATCTCCAAAAACATGCTGCACTCACAAAAAAAGCCCCACTGAAATGTGAGACACTGCAGGAGATAGAGAGAGAGAGAATGCGAGATGAGGTTTGAGGACATGTTGCGTTTTCCGTGTCCAACACCATCCTCATCAAAACCAACAAAGGCCTTCAAAAACACAAGGATAATACATATTTTTACAGCCCAAATGGGTGAGATTGTGGAGAATATCTTCAACAGAGGGATAATTTGCCAGTGCTGACAGATTGACAGATGCTGAAATATTCACCATTTAGCTGAGTAATACACGTTTGGAGATTCCCCTTGGGATAGTGACTGGGAAGGGATCTACAGTAAGCAGGTTTTGCCAGAGGTCATGAGCATTTTGATCAACCTTCACCTAAGGTACTTTCCTGAAGCAATTAAATCGGCTGACTGCATGTACTACCATCGGGTGCATAAACAAACACAAGGTCATTTCCTTTGGACAGTTGCACAGGAACATTATTATACATGTACAAGTGCAATCAAACATGGGCACTGACAGACAAATATTAACAATCATGAACACGCGGTTTGGGTGCACAATCTAGAACGCAGATCTATTTTTACAAGGAATGAAATTGCTTGGCAAGTCTAACAAGGGAGGTGTTGTAGTTTATCCATGCACCATTAAAACTGTTTGCTTTTGCTTTTAGGTACATTTCAATTTTGGATAAATTGTATTTTAGGAGTGTGGAAAGGTGCTATTTTAAAGGTGCAGCGTGTAGCTTTTGGCGACATCTAGCGGTTCGTTTGCGAGTTTACACTAATGGCTCAGCCCACTTCTCACCCCTCCCTTTCGAAGAAGCTACGGTGGCTAAAACGGGACAAACATCGTCGTCTGAGACAGCAGAGAATAGCCAGAGTAAAACAAGCTTTTGTACCACAGTCCATTATAAACCACATCATGGATAAAGTTTACAAAGCCATAGTCAGGTAAGGATCAAGGGTCCTTATACATAATATAATAATAGTAATCAGCTGATTGTCTCAGGAACGTAACCAGCACATTTCTCCCCACATAGCAAACCCATAATAATACAGCGAGGGAGAAGAACCACATGAAACTATGCAACTAACGTTATATATTTTTTCTAACAGGGTAGTAAAAGTTTAGCTGGCTAATATGAGCTGTTACTGTGGCTGAGCTGGTTAAAGCGTTAAGCTTATACTCGATGCGTCCGCATGAGCCCAAAGGTGCGCGCGGCAAAAATGACGTGATTGTAACAGCGTGCGCGCCTCCGCATCCCATAGACACTACTTACTACACACAATCGGCTTTTTTCTCTGATTTTGGAAACTCGATCGACTTAAATGCTTCCAAGATCGACGGCTTGGTGATTCCTGTAAGTGTTTTCCAGTCAATGACAAGAGTAGCCTACTAATCAGCTGTCTCACGAGCGCAACCAGCACATTTATCCCCACATAGCAAAGCCATAACACAGCGAGGGAGAAGAATTAAGTTACATGAAACAATCCAACTATATTTACACCACTGACAAGGGAAAAGTCACTACTCACGGTGTTTATGACTAGCTTCTTCTAGATTTCGGCGGCTTCTCTTTCAAGGTAGTGACGAAACGCGCTCTGTAACGCTGTTTGATCGCTGTCGGCTACGGTAGAAACATGACGTCACAATATGGCGACCTTCATAGAAGGGGATTCCCGCGCCTATGTAGATATAAATGCCTCATTCTAAGGTAATAAAAACATTACGGTTTATTAAGTAAGTTCTTTATACACCACTGAACACATAGTTATGGATGTCATATTGCATTTCTCTTAATAAATACTCAAAAATGTTACACACTGCACCTTTAAAACTAGCGCGGAATACAGCAATTTGGAACTGGATCCGTCTTTATAAAATTCCCATTGGTCAATAGACTTCACATAAGAATGCATGCCACAAAATGTTTTCTGTGGTTGCATGACATCTAAAAAAGATTTAAGCATACATTTAAGATTAATGAATTTGAATTTAGATCCATTCATTTAGATTACATATTTTTAACAAAAAAGTAATAAACTCAATGTGATGCATATTTGTCAGTTATACATGAAACGGGTAAAATATCCCTAATAGTACTGATAATTAAAATAAAAACAATGAGTGCTAAAAATGCACCTGTTTCTTACCTGTTTCATTTATGTGTGACTGACAAATATGCATCACGTTAAGTTAATAGTTTGCAACCTAAAAAGAGGTTGATGAGGGCTTTCACATTTAGTGCTGGAAAGACATAGCCATAAACACAGTTTAGCCCATTTATAATCCAAACACGTTAGAGATCTCAGCTGAGTATCAGGATGAGGCCAGAGCAACTCACTAATGTAGCAAGAGAATCAGAGAGGCAGAGCTCAGTAAGCTACTTAAATAGGGCTGGATAACTCTATCCTGTGCTGTAGGGTTCCAACTTCTCTTCACTGACAGGCCATTAAATACCGGGAATAAAATGCCCTCCCCTGTTGTGTGTAATGATTAAACCCTACTTTATTGCATGCGTTAATATTACATTTGTGCTGCTTGTAAGTAAGATTTCATGAATGCTAGTTTCATCTCAATAGCATGATTATGTTATGCTATGAGCCGCATTATGATCACAGCTCAGGATTACGGAGAAACTCTTTAAAAGGCATAAATGTCATGAATTTCAAGGTGACACAGGCAGATGTGTCTGTTTTGTCTACATCTCTCCTGCACTTTGCAAAATCTCAAGCTTTAGCTACAACGGTATCTTTGCCTCATAATTCATTTTAATATGCAAGACGACAGCAAATTTGATGTGCCATTATCAAAACAGCAATGTCAAATGTAGGAAAGGGAAAGAAGAGCTCACATGAGCTGTCACAAAGACGCTCTCTCATGCTGCAATCTCCATTAGCTTCTAAAAATGCATTAAAATGACAGATGATGGTTTCGTGTGAGCCTGCGACTGGTGTGTGAGTGGGGAATAACTGAAAGGACACTGAGGAAAAAGGCAGTCGTATGATAAGGTGCTGCCTCTCAGATCAGACTCACACAGGGCACTAATGTAACGTGACAGTGACAGCTCACTTCGGGCATTCAGTGCCCCTGGGGACAGCAATGCCATTTCATCAGGGCCTGTGATGGTTATGTGCTTGTATTCAAGACTGAACAAGGACAATTACACATACAATCATGCACACAGGATGTAAATGACAATTCTCTCTGTTAGCTAAGTCTACAAAACTATGAAAAGCTTTAGTCCATGTCGGTGAAGGAACTATACAGTCAAACTGACAAAAGTAGAAAAAGAAAACACACAAAATACTTTTGTTAAACAATTGTATTTTTAAAAGACATGTCTTTATTATAAAATGGTCCCAACACATAGATTGTGTTGGTAGGGGTGAAGCTCTATTTTAAATTATAATTTGTTATAATTATCAATATATATATATATATTTTTAAATATATATACAGTATATATGTTTATTCCTTTGAGGGTAAAGCTGAATTTTCATTAGCCATTATTACACAAGTCTTCAGTGTCACATGATTCCTCAGAAATCATTTTAATGTGCTGATATGGTGATCAAGAAACCTTTCTTATTATTGTCAATGTTGAAAACAGTTGTGCTGCTTAGTATATTTGAGGAAATTGTGATACACTTCCATTCAAAAGTTTGGGGAAAGTGATATTTATCAAAAGAAAATATTACTTATTCTTCTGCATTAAATTGTTATAAAGTGAGAGTAAAGACATTTACAACATATTTATATTTCAAATAAATGCTATTTTTAAACTTTCTAACAACCCTAAAATGGGCAAGACCATGAAGCAACATCAGAAAATGTTTTTCTTGCTATTTTCCATCTTACTAGGACACAAATTATACAGTTTAATGATTTTATTTAAACTACTTTCATTGGACAATTTTGTGTGTCCTAATCCACGTTTTGCTAGTTTAACGAATGGTGGCGGAATTGAAAGTATGAACGCATCTCCAGAGAGCAAATGGATCTGCTTGTGTGTGAGGTTAAAGCGCGCAAGCAGACCACTCCGCGGACAAACCGGATTTCACCATATCTTTATGTACACAATATTAATATTTTACATTGTAATCCTTTTATTTTTCAATATTTGGCTAGTTTGTGTGCCGCTGGGTGTCCCTGTTTGTGTAATAAGCAGAGTGTATGCGCGTTAATATAGACCAGGTTTCAGTTGGTCAATGGCTATTTAAACAACAAGCACAGGACGTGAAAATGATGACTGCGTCAGGCTGAAACTTGCAAAAAACACTTGTGTCGTGCCTGGCGTGCATTGTTCCTGTTGTATACAATCTACTTCCTGCCTTCTGTCCTCTGATTGATAGTTCATACTTTATTTTTATTATTATTACCTTTTTTTATTAAGTAAAGTTAAATATTAACACAAAAGGCTTTTCGGCAATTTTTATTAACACAAAAAGGCTTTTGGCAATCATTTATTTGTCCTACTCTGGAGAGACAAATGAAGTGTTTGAATTGAATTGAATTGAATTGAATTGAATTGAAATGCAAGTATCATATCACACACACACACTTTTTTTTACCCTGCCTGACATTGTCCTTCTGCCATAGAAAGTGTTGAAAGAAATTCCCTGAAAAAAAAATCCATCTATCTTTGTATAATGTATACAATAATGTATAATGTAACTAAATGAGTAATGTCTGAATGATTGTATATAATTTTTCATTTAAGATAATTAAGTATTGAACTGATTTTCTAAAACAGGCCCCAAAGTATAAAGTATATTTTTATACTAAAAGAGTCCTAAAAAAAAATGTATCACAAAAATATTAAACAACTACAAAAAAAAGATTTCACATACAAATTTGTGCGACTGTAACCATGATTACCTGAGAAGGGGAACAAGCAGGGCCAGCCCAAGCCTTTACGGGGCCCTAAGCATAATTTTATTTGGGGACCCCTCTGTGATACGTTTGACTATCAGGGCCGGCCCGAGGCATAAGCAAACTAAGTGACTAGGGGGCCCCCCAATCAAGTTAAAAAAAAAATTAGATGACTTGAACAAGTGACATAAATGAATGAATATGACTGAATGAATGAATAATCCAAGACAAGAAAATTCTGATTTCATGATCAATATACCTGCCTACAACTGCTGCTGTGTCTGCCAGCGTTTAAGTCATGCGCATAATATAGACACCTCGCGCGTGCATAGACAATTCGTGCGCAACTGCGCATAGTCACGGTATCGGTTTAAGTTGGAGAAAATAGACGCAGGGGAACTTAACCTTCTAGGTGTAAGGGTAGCAGTTTGAATAAATAATAAACATAGCAGTTTGAACTCTTCTCCACTTTATTATACCACACATCAGATCACTAACTCCAAAAACCCGCGACACTCCAGTACCAAGTGCGCACGACCCATTCCTATCTACGGCAAGCCCAGAGGGGAAAAATACATTGCATACACACATACAACGAGTGCCAGTACATCATTACCGGTATTATAGTGACTTTGTTGGATTCTGTCATGTACAATCCAACAAAGTCTGTTACAATAATAATAATAAAAAAAGATTTTGAGGACAGTTACACTGTATTGAAACAGTTGAGAAATAATAATATTTTTTACAGTTTTCAACAATAATTGTCATTGTTGAACCCTTGCTCTTATTATGTTTCTGATTTCTCATTAAATGTTTAACTGGCAAGGCTTTAAAGCACATGCAAATAATAAACTTTTGTGATTGCAAATAAGTGCAGTGTCCTGTGAGTGTAACTCTACCGCTGTGTTAACGTGATGTGAATGTATGTCGAGTTGTACAGTATTGGGACGGAGGCGGCAGAACATTTTGCACTGTAATAATCAAGATGTCATTTCAAGTGCTCTTGGGGGCCCCCTAGTGGCCACGGGGCCCCTAAGGACCTGCTTAGCTCGCTTATGCCTTGAGATGGCTCTGGGAACAAGACACACTCATGGAGTTGTCACTATGGGAACGCTCCTCGTGAGCTGGAGTCTGAAGCACCTGTGCTTCACGCCAATCTTATAGCTACAGCAGTACGGTGATGTCACAGGCGCACTGGCAGGATATATAAGGGCACATCTATAAAGAACATCATTAACTTCAAACAGTTGTAACGAATTAACTCTATGAAATATTAATAATCAATAAGAAATTGAGCGTCAGCATCAGTTCTGGCAGGCCAAGTGGTCAAGAGCTGCTAACGCTACTGGCCAACAACACGGTCTCTTCAGCTGAGCTGCATCAGCGCATCAGCTGTTCAACTCCCCTCGTTGCTAATGGCTACGCTCAAATCAAGGCGCCCTATTTTAAGCTGATTCAGTTTGCTCCTAACTGCTTGCTGCTCGCTTCTCTGCAATATTGACACAGGACTCGACGTGATTCTTCTCCATTCATCTCTGAAAGTCGTCATGAAGCTAAGTTCCTGTTTAATATTCATTGCTAAAAGCTATCAGTGTATTGGCAACATGCTGTTGCTAATGCTATCCGTGTGGCATTTGGGCTTATCTAACTAGTCGTTTTCATAAAAAAGCTATGTGATCATATTGGCTATGTGAGTTACTATTTGTTGTCATTGGCAACTGATCGCATTCCGCACGCTGGCTTTTACCACTATGCAGCGCAGATTCAAGCAGCTTGCTGTGATAGGAATTAACTTCTGCGGGCTGCCTCAGGACAGTTATACAGCTCATTCTTTACGCATTGGTGCAGAAACTACAGCATCCGCACCGGTTTTAACCCTTTAAGCCATGGGGCGATGGTCTTCTACTGCTTATGAACGGTACCTTCGTCCTGACGTTTGGGCTATTCTTGATGCTCAGAAGGCCTTAGAAGTCCCTGATTGGTTCACTAAATAAACAATTGTTGAGCCAGGAAGGTTCAGACCTATCAAAAGTCCCGGCAGACACTGACACTGGCTCGGGAACAGAAGCCGACACCGGCTCGGCGGCGGCCATCTTGTCCAGAGACACTGGCTCGACAGACGTGACGTGAACAGTCTCTGGATCGGCAGACGTGACGTGAACCATCTCTAGCTGGACAGGCATGACGTGAACCGTCTCTGGCTGGGCAGACGTGACGTGAACCTTCTCTGGCTGGGCAGACGTGACGTGAACCGTCTCTGGCTGGGCAGATGTGATGTGAGCCGTCTCTGGCTGGGCAGACGTGACGTGGAGCTCAGGCTCGGCAGGGCTGGACGGGACCAGCAGTGAATGCTCTGTGATGGACGGACCAGCGGTGAAGGCTTTGTGCTGGACGAGACCCACGGTGATGGCCCTGTGCTGGACGGAACCAGCGGTGAAGGATTTGTGCTGGATGGAACCAAGTGCACCGGAACCTGGCTGAAGTCTGTTGTGAACACTTTTTCTTCTAAAGTGTAGGAAACTCAGAAGCGAAGACCAGGAGACGTTGGGATAACTTTCAAGCAGGATTCTTTATTGAGAAGTCGCTGTTGCATCACTGTAGTGTATTTCATCCAAGTCTAACTAAGGGAACTCGGTAAGACAGAGTTTATACCTTTAAAGGGGGAGGAGTTACATAGAGGTGGAGACTCTCTGAAACCAAGCATGTAAATGAGGTATACAGGTTTAGGAACCTGCCCTAGACTACCAATCCTAATCCAAACAGCATAACTAATCAAACAAACAGGACGGGCAGGACTCTCTTGCTGAGACAGGAGCTCCAAGAACCATTAAAAGACAAAAGGTGATAGTCTCAGTAATCAGATTAATTTACTTTACAATAGAGAGATCAGGACAGTCAGGAATATCCCGCTGGGAACCCCGACCGTTTGCAAAGATTTCCTGATCTCATCAGCATAACAGTGTCATGTATAGATGGTAATCCAATCAGCCTGATTGTATCACTCATACATTCACATTATTATAGAAACAAAGACACAGCTGTATCTTGAGACAAAAGCTAAGGTCAGACACCTGAATTGCTTGACTTAATCTTCTTTAAATCACATCATTTATACTTCAAATATGGAGAACACTGTGTGCATAACTTTCTCAGTTAAAATACTATTGTATTGGAACCTAAATTAAAAATTTAATAAATTTGTAACACTACAGGTGACTGGAACTCTGCCAAGGACGGTCCTTAGCCCGGCTGCAAAAGGAGGAAGGTGGTCGCCCTGCCGAGGTGGCCAGAACTGGGAGACCAGGGAAACCAGGCACGAAACCGATGGACAATCACGAATCAAATTCCACGTTGAATGCTACTGCATCCGGGGCAGCCGATGCGCCAGCATTGGGGAACCAGGATGCTGGTGAGAAATATGCTACTGGCCGAAGAAATCAAAGAAAGATCGTCAAGCCGAAAATGGAAATTCGAATCGCTGTATGGAATGTACGAACTGGTCACCACGTTGGCCAAAAATAAATCATTGCCAAGGAGCTGCTGAGCTGCAAAATCAACATCGCAGCACTAACGGAAGTACGGCTCACTGGATCAGGGCATATGGTCGTTAAACCGCCATCTATCGACGACCAGATGACACTATACTACTCTGGTGGTGACAAACGAGAGTCGGGAGTCGGATTCATGGTTGCCCGCCGCGCAGTCGGGAGTGTCGTCTCGTTCCAGCCGATCTCTGATCGACTCGCGGTCCTCACCATCAATGGCACCACCAAAACCCACCTTGTCGCCGTCTATGCACCGACCGAGACAAACCCGGACCCGACCAAAAACGATTTCTACAACCAACTGCAACTCACGTTGGACTCGATTCCGCAGACCGAACTGATCATATTGGCTGGAGATTTCAACGCCCACATTGGCACTGATCGATCTGGCTGGGAGAACACAATGGGTCGTTTTGGACACGGTGTGATCAACGACAATGGTCTGCGCCTCTTGTCCTTCGCCAGCGCCAACAGCTACATCATTGGGAATAGCCACTTTCAACATCCAAAGAAACACCAACTTACGTAATCCAGCTGGCAACGACTCCGCGATGTTGGATTACATCCTGATCAATTGACGTCCGTTCGATGCGCGGCCCAGACTGTGGATCGGATCACTACCTCATGCGCGCTGTGATCAAGCTTCGACTACACAGAACCAAATGCAAATCGTGTCCATCAGCCTCGCTAGATTGGAAATGCTTGTTGGATCCCGTTCACAAGACCAAATTCCAAATAGCACTATCCAACCATTTTGTAGCATTGGCTCCATCCAAAGACGTCAATGTCGAAGAACAACAGCTTTCAGATGCCATCATGGAATGCGCAAAGGAACTGTGCCCTCCTGGCCGTCGCCGAACACAGCCGTGGATATCGGATGAGTGTCTCAGTATGGTAGACGAACGGAAGCGAGTGAAGCTGGTCGACTTCGAGCGATACCGCCAGCTCAACAAGGACATCCGATGCCGAATGAAAGAAGAACGAGAGGCTTACTGGAACCAAATAGCAGCTGACTTGGAGGTTGGAAGTGGCAAAGCGCCTGGTGTGGATGCGATCACCACAGAAGCGATCAAGGCTGGTGGCGACGTTCTTCTACAGCGAGTACATCTCCTGCAAAACATCTGGCTTACGGAGAAAATACCAACGACATGGAAGAAGGCCATCATCATCCCGATCTTCAAGAAAGGCGACAATCGGAAATGCCAAAACTACCGTGGCATCAGTCTGCTCTCTATTGTCGGCAAAGTCTTCATGAAAGTTATCCAAGCACGCCTGCAGAAACACCGTGAGCAAATGAGTAAAGAGGAGCAATCCGGCTTCAGACCACAACGGGGGTGCTGTGACCAAATATTCAGTCTCCGCCAGGTGATGGAGGAGCGAATTCGATGTGGAAAACGGACGGTCATCGTCTTCATCGACTTCAGATCCGCCTTCGACTGCATCGACTGGCAGACGACACTGGACACCGAGCATATTTCATCGAAAGTCATCAAGCTCCTGCAGGAAAACTACAATGGATCATCAAGTCAATTACGCATCCGAAACGAGCTATCTGCTGAATTCACCATCCGCACTGGAGTCGGCCAGGGAGACGTCTCCTCACCACTGCTCTTCAACATCGATGTCGGCACAATCATGAGGAAAGTCTATGAGGGTAGGCGAGGAGTCCAGTTCGACGAAGATGGCTTATCAGTAACGGATCTTATGTTCGCTGATGACAGTAGCGTGCTGGCCGAGGACGATGCCGAAGCCACGGACATTCTCTGCGAGATCGCCCGCGTAGCTCAATCATATGGTTTGAAAATTAACGCTGACAAAACAAAGGTACTGACAACAGATGGATCGTCAGCCGACGTCCACCTCGACGGCATCCAGATTGAGCAAGTTCAGAAGTTCAAATACCTGGGCTCACTGGTTGAAGAGAGGAGAGTTTGGTTTTTTTTTCTTGAATTCTTGTTTGATCAGTAACTGGGATGGTTATATATACATTTATTAATTATATACAAATATTCATAATATAAGATTCCATCGTCTTTTTCTCTCTGCTTTGGCCTTCCACACTGAGACGGCATTTTCATTAACGAAAATAAAGCTTTTTGAAAACTCTTTCCAAAGTGGATAAATTTGAAAACGCTGATTTCACGATGTAGTGTGGATTGTGAAAATGGAGATATTTCCTAACGATAATGCATGTTTAGTCATGTGACGTATATTGTATCAATAGACATTCATGTTTATACTGGTTTTGTGCCTGTTATGTGCCAATCACTTCCTCACAGTTGCTAAAATATGTGACTCCACACTATTCATATCACAGTCCTGCAAAGATGATAAAATGTACTCGAATTTGCTGTCCTGCGGCAAAACATGACAGCAGTTGCATTTTAGCCCAAACATATAATGGGGAGTGAGTGCGACCTGGACGTACCAGTGATTGGTGAGGTATTTTGCTAAATAAAATGCCAGAAGAATTGTGTGATTTCTTTATTATATCTTGTTCTGTCTGTTTCATATCAGTGAGCTTTTATGAGGGTTTATGCATGTGCATTAAGGTGAATTGAGTATTTTCAGATGTTTCAGTGTGGATGAGAAACTTTTGGAAAATGCTTGAAAAGGCTAGTGTGGATGGAGAGCGTTTTTAAACAAAAATGCCGTTTTCAAATCTATCCGGATTAATGTAGACGTAGCCATAGTGTTGGAGTTTTCTCGCCTATATTTGCATGGCCTGGTGGTCAATCTTCACTGATTTTACATTCCATCAGTAATAGCAGATGAATTAAAGGATGCATTAAAATAGCAATAGCACAGCTGTACATAACATATTGCAATCCACATAACATAATGGGAGACGTTTTAGAGTTCAAATGATGACAATTGTTGGGTTTGCGTCTCGCTGGCTCATCTGTGACAAGGACAACAAGTCTTTGTGGTGTATCAAGAGCTATGGTATCCAGGGTAAGGTTGACACACCACCATGTAGGATAAACCACATCCAGCAGGAGTAACTGTTGATGCAAGAGGAAGCTGTCTGAAAGGGGTGTCCAGAGGGCTGTTTTACAAAAGCAGAATTTAGAAATCCAGGATAAGAGATAAAGCTGGGCTTGACCTAGTGTGATCAGTGCATCCTGGCTTTATCAGTTTCACGAAGGCCAAACCAGGCTAAGGAGGAGCGGCTATGTCAAGCCAGGTGTAAGTAATTCAGATAAGTGGGTGTCAACAGCTTTCTTCAAGAGACCACACGGTCTATCACAGAATCATTGATGCTACAATGGATAAGTTGTGTGCGCCATACTTCACACCAAATGAGCAACATCTTTTAATGGAGACTTACGAGGAATTGAAGCACATCATACTCAGAAAAGGAAACACTGACGCTATTATAAAGGAGCGAGAAAGGGCATGGCAAACAATAGCGGATCGACTGAATGCATAAGTAGCTACTGAAAACATCATAATTATACATTCAAGGAGTTACTTGTCATTTGCTCAAATGAACAACTGTAAACTTAAAAATTAACAGTGGAAGTCAATGTTGTAATGTGTGAATCTGACAGCTGATTAATTTATGTTACTCTTTTTTGTTACACATCCTATCAATATTTATACAGAACAAACATGACTGGACCAAAGAGGACCTGGCAACAGGTCAAGATCAAATATAAAAACATTTTGCAGACTGGTAAGTGTCTGATAAAATATTGACTATAATGTATAAATGACTTAGAAGGTGCCTGCTCACATATTTTATTCTCTTACTTATTTTAGCTGTTAAAAAAGGGTCATGTGTCTGGCACAGGGGGGTGGCCCACCATCCCCAGAATTCACGCCAGCAGAAGAGCTGGCCCTCGATATAAACAAAGGGAGGCCTGTTTTAGAAGGATTCCAGGGGGGGACAGCCACTGACTCTGTCCCACCCATGGAAACTTCCCCCTTCATACACGGTACATTATTCCACTACTGCATATGCAACGTAATCAAACATTTGTGTAGATATGGACTGACTGACATTGTCTTGCAGTATCTGGCAACACACTTTCTCTTGTGGAGCTACCCGAGGATAACATTAATCCAGTGAGTATTATTCATTAAAGGCATATAGGCTAGGCACCTGTCAACAATAGGTTAATATGAGTTTGGTTAATGTGGCAGGGTGAAAGAACTTCTGCAGCAGACGTCAGTAGACGTCTTGAGTCAGTAGACTCAAGAAGGCTGGAGGTATCATGTCACTCTTGTGGAAATACTTTAATTTAATTCATAATGGAAAAGAAGTCACTGATGTGATGCTCATAGAAAATATCATATTTATAACAGGACTCAGATGGTGTACTGCCTGAGAGCCAATCTGGAACATAGTAAGTATTAACTGAACATTTACATTTACTAATTTGGCAGATGCTTGTATCCAAAGCAACTGACATTTGAGGAACAACATAAAAAAAATAGTAAAGTAAGAGATCTATGAGTAACAATAGATATGACCGCTAAATACTTGTAAGAGCTACTAACACATAGGCCTACGGCATCAATGGGATAAATACCTAGGTGAAGCAGTAAGATTGAACAAATAGTGCAATCAAGACAACAGGACATCTTACCATGCACAATTCATTCCCTTCTAATTGATATGTGTCTTACAGGATTCAAAAACTGTCAGAGGGCAGTTTGGCAGACATACAAATCACATATCACAAAAGAAAACTGCAGGAATTGGACCTAGATATGGAAATCAAAAGAAAGACACTAAAGAAACTGGAAATCCAGAAACTACAAAAAGAAGTAAGTTATGTTTCAATGCACGCTGTAAGCATGACTGTAGGCTCCTGCACAACTTATTAATCATTCTTTTTTTCTCTCCCAAGCTCTCGGCAGACAAGTGACCTCATTAAAAGAAAAACATTGTGACATCCTCACCTTTGTCGAATACACGAAAAAGCAATAAATCAACTGAAATAGTAAACAACGTATTGGTCTCTGATCAGTCTGCCATTGACATTATCAGGAAATATTGCCGGATTGTCTCAGTCCATCTCCAAGGCCACTCTAGGAGCCCTTTCCTTCTTGAGACAGGCAATGTTGTGAAGGACAGCGCATGCAACAGTGATATCATAGGCCCTGTCTGGGGTGACCCTCAGGTGGTGAAGGCACTGGAAACGGGACTTAAGAAGGCCAAATGCCATTTCTATTCGGGCCCTTGTTCTTGCATGGCCAAGATTATGTGTGTGTTGTGCTGCTGTCTGGGGGTCTGCAAAGGGTGTAAGTAAAAATGTCTGACAGGCATAACCCTTGTCTCCCAGCAGCACACCAGAGAATTCACCTGAGAACACAAAGTGTAATGGTTACATCAACGTAGAGTAAAACCTTTGACAATGTCATGATGGTCAAGATGCTCATCCAAACAAATTGGGTGGCTTACCTTGTGATAGTCGCTGGTTAATTGCAGAGGCCCGAAAGACTCGGTAGTCATGGACTGAGCCAGGCCACTTTGCCTCGACATTGCTGAAGATGCAGTCAGCATCACAGATCATCTGAAGCAATAAGTGTTGAGGTCATTTAATGCACATAATAAATGTATGTAGTTGATAGTAGGTCTAATCATAACCCACTCTTACCTGAACTCTGATACTATGAAATGATTTTCTGTTAACAAAATCACCTTCATGTGCACCAGAGGGGTGTTTTATCCTAATGTGTGTGCAGTCCAGTGCACTAATAACATTAGGGAATCCTGTATCAAAAAAGGAAAGAAAAGTATTCCACCTGTTCTAAAGTTTATTTTGTGATGTGTAGCCTAATTCATGTTACCTGCAATGTTGTAGAATCCCTCCTTGATATAGTTCATTCTTCAGTGGCCGGGGAAGTTTATGAAGATGTGCGTATATCCTTTTAATGCCAAATACACACTTCTGACGGTGCGGCAAATAGTGGCTTTGCTAAGATTTTCAGCATCTCCTACTTCATATAGGAACATACCACTAGCGAAAAATCTGAGCCCAATACATATCAACTGTGAAATGGTCAAGGCATCCGTGCGGTGCGGTGCTGAATTTTGGGACCCAACAGTCTGCACAGGTAGCAGATACCATCCCCAGAAAAGCGGTAACGCTCTTGCAGGTAATTGTCGGGAAAAGCCAATGGGTCGGACCTATCCCGAAACTGTCACGGATTGGCCAGGTTCTTCCACCACAATCACCCAGCGATCACAATCACCTGAGTTCTAACGAGAGACACCTGCACCCCATCAACCACTCTGCTTCATAAGCACACACCACGCACCTCTCATTGTCTGGGCTTGTTCATACGAAGCGGACTCATAGTGCTTCTCTCTACGAGTGTCACTAACCAAATCTAACCTGTATTTACTTACCAGTTCTCTGTGCATATCCCAGTCTGTCCAGATCTTCTCCTCATTGGTGTGCGAGCCGTAAGCCATTCAGTCCAGCCAATTGGTGCGTGAGTGTGTGCTGTCAGTCTGTCATCCTCTTCTAATGGGGTGTGTATCCGCTCTGGAAATCTCCTCCCGCCGTTCCTGCAAAGGAAATATCCATTATTCAGTCACGGATTGTACTCAAGTATTATCCATATCTGAACTCTGATACTCACCTATTTCTGCATGTTGAAGTCTCCTGATACTCTGCTGTTTAATTAAACTTTATCATCACTACTTACCTTGTTGTCCATCTGCTTCCGTAACAGAAACACTCTTTCACGTCTGAAAGCCCTTCTCAATATAAGTGATTAATCTACGATGTCATCCAAAAATGGGCATGCCACTGTAAAGGATGAAACATGTTTAGAGCTACTTAAATTGCCTGACTTGATTGACAACACTTTTGCTTCTTTATCATCCATTGCTCTAATTCCCTCATCACATACAATAGCCTATTAAATACCTCTCTGTCAAACTTAGAACAAAAGCAGTCTTCAAAAACACAATTGAACAGTAACAATGCCCATATGGATAATTATTATAGTTAATAATGGTAGGCTACCATCATAATGTTATAATAATAGTACTTGACTGAATGCCAATATGTATTTGAGGTATTTTAATTCAGGCTGATAAAAATTGCGCTGAACACATAGATGACAAAACGGAATAACTGACAAAACACATTGGTTTCTGATCGGCGTGACCGCTGACTGAACCGATAAGGCACCAGGATTGACTAAGCCTGGCTGTTAGCCTGGTCTGGAGCAGGCTAGCTGCACAGAATAAATCGCCATGGTAACTTATGTGCTTCTGCTTTCGTGAAACCGAGTCCCGGCTTAATTCAGCCAGGATATCTGGAAAATCCCGGCTTAATCTGCTATCTTGGTTTTGTGAAACAGCCCTCAGGTACTAACCCAGATTTTATCCAAAAAACATAGAAGCAACTCTCTGTAGAATTAACTGCGCACTTCGACTCTGCCAAATATCAGGTTCAATGGTGCCAACAGTCAAGTCTTGGGCTGTGGACTATGTGAAACCTGTATTGTTCTCTGATGGGTCCACCTTTACTGTTGTAACGAATTAGCTCTATGAAATATTGATAATCAATCAGACTTGTTATGATTAATTATGAATATTTGGATCAGTTAATTGGATTAACTTGATGTGGCTAAATTAATATTACAATAAATT
The DNA here is from genome assembly GCA_030578275.1 of Meda fulgida. Lineage (NCBI taxonomy): Eukaryota > Metazoa > Chordata > Actinopteri > Cypriniformes > Leuciscidae > Meda > Meda fulgida. Next base: position 14,783,403 of record CM060634.1, read on the forward strand.
AATCAGTTCGTCAAACGGACTCTTTTGATTATTCATTTATTCTAAGAAAAGGGTATCTTCCATGGCCATAGAAAAATAATTATTTCTTAGCATGTACAGCGCTTTGAGCATATAACAAGATCAAGATCATAAAAGACTTGGTTTGCAAGCAGTGAATCAGAACCAAATACATATTGTGCACAAGTTTTATTAACTAAATCACAAACATAACTAAACTAAACAAACAAACAAACAAACAAACAAACAAACAAACAAACAAACAAACAAACAAACATACAAACAAACAAACATACATACATACATACATACATACATACATACATACATACATACATACATACATACATACATACATACATACATACATATATATATATATATATATATATATATATATATATATATATATATATATATATATACATACATATATAGGTGACAGGGTGAGTGATAGAGTAAAGCTGGAAACCGGAAATGGAACTATGGAGAAGATCCATTTAAACTATGACAAGAACCACCAGCTTATCTATTTTTGTAGTGGGAACAATTCTTGAAGTTGTTGAAAATTGAAGTCGTTGATGGTTCCGTGAGTGTCAAACGTGAAAGTTGGTTGAAAGTTCTCTCTCTCCATGAGCACATGGCTGGTTGGGTCAATGCCTGGGGCACTGGGCCCTGTTGAGGCCACGGCGAGCAGGAGGTCGGAGGTCAGAAGAGTTGATGGTTGGAGTCGTTGTGCCGAACTCCTGAGATTGTCCTTGGTTCTGTTCTGGTTGAGAGAGTCTTCTCTCTCTCCTGAATGAGCACATGTAAGTCAAGGCCTAGCAGGCCATGGGCCGTTTGGGGGAGGGGGTCCCACAGACACCCACCCGAAGTAAGCAGCCGTGAGGTCCAGCAAAACAAGAGAGGGAAGGGCTTGTGTAGATGCACTTTAAAGCCTGAGAAAGGTCCCACCTCTCATGGTTGGCCTGACCAATAAAAAAAGGTGGCATTTCTAAGTGGGAGAATTTGATTTATAGATCTTTGTTTCAAGCATGCTCATTTGCATGTGCAGCTGGAATGGTTGCTGAAGAAGAAACTATGAAAGATTCTTGTAATACTAATATGTTGCGCAGCTATCAACGTATTACATACACAATCATTTCAATCTTCAAAGTACCAGTTTATAAAGACCAAACGTGGTATAAGGGAGGTTACATTGACCGTTGGTTCTATAATAAAATACATAGCATCGAAGGGATAATAGTATCAACAGATAATAGTATTAAAGGACACAACATAAGACAGTAAATCATTCACAAAATGTTCTGTAATGCATGTTAATTTCATGTTAATTAGTTCATGAATTAATGAACGAATGAATGCTGAAAAGTCTGTTTTAAAGACTGTTTCTGTCTTCTCTGTCTTGACCACATTTTTGACAGCAATAAAACCAGCTTATCTGATCCTAGTCCTGGTAACCCAAAAACCCTTCTTGCACTGTTGGGGGATGGGGCCACAGGTCCCAGAGTGAGCTTTAAAGATACCTTAACAAAAAATTGTGTCTGGTTGGTCTCAGTCGTTACACAGGGCCACTGGAGAACCACGTTTCTGGTGATTGTAGACGCTCACAGCAAATGGCCTGAGTTCGCAGTCATGAATAACACATCCTCTGAGAAAACCATTGAGGAGCATTGATCTGTTTTCAGTTGTTTTGGGCAACCAAAACAGCTTTTAAGTGATAAGTGGTCCGCAGCTGGTGTCTGAAGAGTTCCAGTCCTTTCTGAGTGTAAATGGATTTCAGAACATCAGGTATGCGTCTTATTATCCATCCACAAATGGCCTGGCAGAACGATTCGTTCAGACTCTGTTGAAGGCTTTAAAGACATCTCAGGATAAGGGCTCCCTAAACCAAAGACTGAACATGTTTCTATTGTTTATAAGAACACACCTCATACAGTCACAAAAGTCTCCCCAGCTACAGCAGACTGGATCTTCTGAGACCAACAGGAACCAAAGAGGTCGTATTCTCACAACAGTGAATGCAGGTGGGAAGGCGATGCAAAGTGAAATTCAGGAGTTACAACAGAGGGGACAGCGTACTTGCTCGTAATTATGGAAAAGGAGTTAAGTGGGTACTCGCAACAGTTCTTGCACACACCGGCCCTGTTTCTTACATTGTTGAAACAAGAGACAATCTGACATGGAGGAGACATGTTGACCAGTTGTTGTCTTCAAGAATCTCCAGAAATGATCCCTGTGATGTGGAGACACGACAACACAAGTCTCACATCAACTCTGGTCATTATGTGGTTCTAGAAATCTTGCAATCTTGCACCATTTCCCAGTGAATCTTGGGTAAGCGTTTCCTCTGAGAATACATCTCCTGCTCCATTGACTGTTACAGACACTCCAGTAAAAACACCACCTATGCTTGTTCTTCATCATTATCCCACTACAGTGCGGAAACCACCACAAAAATTGGAGCTCTAGTTTAGTGTTTAGTCTATTTTAGATTAAAAATAGACTTTAATAAAAGAACGTAAACAATCACCATACTCAGATAATTTGTTAAAGGGCCCCTATCATGGATTTTTTTAAATGACATGCAATGTTCATGTAGTGTGTAATATAGCTCTAAGTGAACGAAAACATCCTGCAAAGTTTAATATCTGAAAGTGGACCGTATATAAAGTTATTATCTTTCAAAAGTGAGAGTTGACTCTGAGTCTATGAAATGAATTGTTTTTGAAATGAGTCATTAGCCGTTTCGTAGTGACGTAGACACGAAACATTAGCATATTGACCGCGCCAAGTTACTGCGCACGCAGACGGAAGTGTAAACTTGAAGTCTTGAACACATTCAAATACTTTAGCTGAATAGCATCATGTCGAGAAGACGCTGTTCTACAATGCAAAGATAGTACAGCCACTTTGTTTTCACTGCCCCGGGATGAGCATGTGAAGGATAAGTGGTTAAAGTTAATATTTGCAACGATACCACAACAGTATAGCCCGAACCTTGTGTTGTGTTCTCATCATTTTAATGACGAATCCTTCACAAACATAAATGAATTCAACTGTGGGTTCGCAAGCCGGTTGTTCCTGAAGGAGGGCTCAGTACCCAGTGTATATGGATCAGCCTCGTCCTCCTCCGAATCACAACCTGTAAGTATTATTAATAATGTTTGCTGTTATGTTTTCTGTAGCATGCGCAATACGTATTTTGTTGTGTGTGTTGTGTACGCTCCGCGCAGCTTCTAGGTCTCCATCTAACAGCAACGTGTTCGCTTTCAATTGTTTCAAAATATGTCAAATGTTTGTGGCTGTTATTTCTTGGATTGTACTTGGTGTAGCTACTAGGCCTACTGCAGTGCTTTATCAATATGCTTCCGCGTTGGGCTAACGCAAATAATGACTTAATTGTGTGTTTACCACCGAGCTGTGGGCTTTGGTCGCTAACATAAACATAAATCAACTTATTCTCTTTCTGAGTTATTATTTTTTACAACAAAGAGGGAGACCATCATTATTATAACCCAATATAAGTGACGCAAGAACTTTACTGTACTCCGTGTTAACCAGTAACGTTAGAAGTATTTTGTCTTTAAACGCCGCATTCTACTGTGACACTGACATGTTGGATTTTCAACACTTGACAAGCTATAATCCATTAATGGTGATGGGCGTTCCATCTCCGACAATCTCTGCCTACGGGATACCAATCACAACTGACTGGGTCATTTGACCAATCACCGCAGATTTGCATCACGCAAAGGAGGTGTTTGGGAAAATTAGTCGTTTAACGAATCATTTGGGAGTCGTTGAGCAAATCTGGTAAAAATAAATGCATATTATAAGACAATTAAAGTGTTTTTTGTCCTTGCATGCATGTGAAACTGTTTTTGGGAACTCCCAAAACAAAAATAGGAACATTTCAAATGCCATGATAGGGGCACTTTAAATAGAACCAACACCTGAAGCCTGAAACAGGCAGCTACATACAGAGAGAAAACAAAGAGAACTAATTAACCAACAGCTAAATAAAATAAGTAATCAAATGAGTAACCATAGTTACAAATTAACGAACACAGGCAGGGAGATGGTGAAAACAAAGACAAAACAAAGTCCAAACACAAAGGAACTCTTACAGTATTACATTCCAACTGTGCGTTCACACCAGACGCGAATAGAGCGTCAAATTCGCGCCTAGTTATACGTGTGAACACTTTGAATCCATTCGCATGCCAAGAGCGAAATTGACGCGCGTAAAAAGCAAAAGTTTGAAGCGAAATTGATGCACGGCCCGCTTCTTGTGGTGCTAGGCAGTTGTCTGTTTACAAGATGGCTGATGTTAATCAAGCATTAGCATTAATCGAGAGAGTCATCGCTCGTATTTGCTCTGGAGAGAAGAACAGCGGCGTAGGGGTCATTATCGCCGTGCTTGGGTCCACCAGACCCTCCGGAGGGTTTCATGAGTTTCACCATTTGCTCCAGGAGCTGTGTCTGGATGGCGGCCACGTTCAGCGGTACTTCCCGCCTGTGCCGCGGCCAGTTTGATGACCTTTGTCCCGCATCGGAGCGAGGATCACCCTCGCCCTCACCCACCTAATCTGTCATCATTTATTTTTGTTTTGATGATAAATGGAGCCAGCCTCCAAAAGTAATTAACCTGTCCTGTGATTTTTTTTTCTCTCTCACACAACACTCTCCAGACACAAACTATGTTCTTATGCACTAGTATGTTGTCTTTAAATTAGAATAATATTTCATATAATCTAGATATGGAATAAATAGCATTCAATACCAAATTAATATGTCTCATATATTGAAATCAAGTTTTATGTGATAAAATATTTGCTTTGCTGGTGAACCACACCAGGCATTTAGTCATATTACAAAATAATTCATCCAGATACTTCACCACATGACAGCAACAAGCAGCTAGGCTGCTGATTGGTTAACACGGCGCGAATTGCCGCCAAAGTTCAGATTTTTCAACTCTGGCGGCAGACGCGAATTCGCGTCAAACGCGTGAATGCACAAAAAGCACTAAATAAAATCATCCGCGTGAAACGCGTGCAACGCGCCAGAAGCTCAATTTGCGCGAACGAGGCGTAATCGCGTCTACCGCGCCACGCTCTACGCCTCATTCGCGCCGCAGGAATTTTTTGTGCGCGTAACGCACCTTTGCATTGACTTAACATTGAAATCACTCACGCCAGATGCTCTATTCGCGTCTGGTGTGAACGCACCATAAGAGTTAGATGTTTTGTCCTTACGACACTCTGTACCGGTTCCCTGTTGTATTGCACATACGCAAAAAAACATCTCAGGTTACTTGACTGTAACCCTGTTCCCAAAAAAGCATGAACAGATGCTGTGCTGAGCACTTTGGGAAATACATCTTTGTATGACCAGCTGTGAATAATGTGTGTAACACGTAAATGAAATTGACATTGAACTTGACAGCCTCAGACGGTGACGTCATTGGAATGCGTGCTCGTCAGAGGCTATAATTAGATGTTCCACAGGTGCATCCTTGGGTATCACTTTGTCTGAAGAACTGTCCTAGGACATCCTTAGTGCGGCAATAAAGTGCAGCATCTTGTTCCTGCTTTATCAGGGAACAGGGTTACCGTCAAGTAACCTGAGACATTCCCTTTTAAAAGCTACTCTCACTGCTGCGCTGAGCACTTTTGGAACGAGAATACCAATGCCGCCACACTGGGGGTGTCTGGACCTCTCATGGTTGTGTAGTGTGTGTGTGCTCACAAGCACGCAAAAGATCTCAGACATGAGCTTGTGATGTTGACTCAAGGAACTGTTAGCCCAGAGTAGCATGAATATCCAAACTATAAAATCTTATGAATGTGTGCGGAGAAGACCAGCCTGGTGCATCACAAACCTGCTGCAGGGGGGCACCCCCCACCAAAGCTTGGGAGGAAGCAAACCCCCTAGTAGAACGAGCCCTAATGCCTAAGGGTGAAGCTTAATTGTGCTCCTCATAAGCAAGGGCAATAGCATCCCTCACCCAATGTGAGATTGTTTGTTAGGGGATTTACAGATTTAAGGTTGAGAAAATATCCTTAGGCTGGTAGTCAGGAAGAAGATGCAAAATTGCAAAGTCTAAGTAGGATGACGAGATAGACAGACCATGCAAGTCCCATAAAGGAATCTTGGTTCTAACGGGAGGTCTCAGTCGCCTGGGCCCACAGATAAAGTGATTGAGCAGAGGATGTTTCCCAAGTGGTACCCCATCAATCAAGGCATGGCAAGTCGATATAGCAGTTTGCATCCAGACCCAGCTTTGTAAAATCTTTCCTAGATTTGTTTTACTACCTCAGGGTGGAGCCTCCCCCGTCGGTATTCTCTGTCTGGACAGTAAATCTGCTCCCGCATTCAGATGTCGAGGGATATACTCTGCTTTGAGTGACAGAAACTTGTCCTGAACCCAAAGAAGAAGAAGAAAAAGCTGCGCTTACGCAAAAATACCTGTGACCTTCAACTTGCGTTGAATTAATACTAAAACATTGCGTACGGATGGCTAAAGCAAGCGGAAAGAAACCAAACTTTACAGAAAGTTAATTGGAGGTGCTACTATCGGAGGTAGAAATGAGAAAAAATATTTTATTTGGATCTTTGTCCTCCGGAATTAATAACAAAAGGAAAAAAATATGAGTGGGAGAGTTTGGCTAATGCCGTCAATGCGGTGGGATCTGAAAGTTGCACTGTAAAGAAAGTCGGACAATATAAAGGTGGACGTTAAACGGAGAACTGCTGCGCACTGACAAAGTGTGGGCAGAACAGGCAGTGGTAAAGGGGTCGATGAACTTACACTGTTTGAGCAGAGAGTTGCCTCAATTCTGGGTGACACTTTACTCTCTGGAGTAGTATCTGCTGCTGTGGGAGACTCGGATTTACAACAGGACTGCCACGAAGATAACCAATTTCTCATTTGTTTTTACTTTGGTACACATAGCTTACCTATTTAATTTTCAAATGCATGCAATGTAGCTCTTCCAAAAGTACATCAGAGATTTTACATATCCATTGCATTTATGGCAAATGCGTGTACCCATTCATAAGGAACAGACTCAAATCACAGTTAACATGTGCCTGTGCACACACTCGGAATCCGCCCCTCCTGAGCAGCCAGGCCCACTGTGCCCAGCGTTTCTAGTGCTCCCCCCACTGCTGAGGCCCGTCCGTCTGGCCGCGTCTTGACGCATATTGTTCTCGAGTCACAACAGCAAATCGTTATGGCCATTGGAGAAATTAACAGTCACCTGAAAAATATCACTGACGGACAAAAACATAAGCCACTCATTAAAGGAATTGGTCAAAAAATGAACATTGTCTCCGATGACCATGTATATTGTCGCAATCACATGTTGACGGGCCTGAATGGCTTGTTGGTTGGGCTGCACATACATTGGTCCTGGGTCAGGGTCATCTGGCGGTGCTGACACCTCTCCAAGTGGTATGCCATGCCTGTGCGCGACATTGTGCAGCACACCACAGGCCAGCACAATGCGGCACACCTTGTCAGGGCGGTATAACAGCATCCTCCCAGTCCTGTCAAGGCAGCGCCACCGACATTTCAGCTGCCCAATCGCCCTACAACTACAACTGACCGAGTGCCAGAATGGGCATCATTGTATCTGGCCTCTTGGTCAGTTTGTGGGTTGGTGAGGGGGGTTAACAGCCATGTCTTTAGTGGAAATACAATTAGATAGAACCATAACTTTAAATGCATAACTCACCAAGAAGCCACCCATCGTGCACCCTGCCAGCTTGGAGCCTGGATGTATGAATCATGGGTTGACCCAGGCCACCTTGTCACAATATTTGTTAGGCGCATTTGTGCATCACATATTATCTGCACATTTATTGAATGGAAATGTTTCCGATTCACATATGCAAATTATTCTTCAGCTGGTGCCTTTATAGCAATGTGTGTGCAGTCCGATTACATTAGGAAAACTGGCTATCGCTGCAAATTGCGTTTTAATGTTTGGCTGGTCAACTGCATCATATGGGAACCTTATATACCTGGTAGACATGCGGATGATCCCGACCCATACCGCTGGCATTGCGCGGCTCAAAGACGACTGGCTAATTCCTGAGCGGTCTGCCAGTTCCCTTTGGAAATAACAAGTTTCCAGGAAACCAAGTGTTGTTAGCACCTGCAAGGGAATGGGTATTGTGAGGCTTCTCGCTGTCTCTCTCTCTCTGGATTTGGACCCAACTCAGCACAAAGCTCCAAGAGGATAGCCCTTGGAAATCTGAAACGGCTGATAAGCCAGTCATCATCCTGGGCCAGAAAATCATTGTGGTCCCTAAAAACTTCTGTTCGGATTCTGCCATTAGCAATGTCCTCTAATAAGGCCAAAGCTGCCATTGCCATAGACTAAGGGTTGTATCAATTTGCATATGCTTTTATATGTTCTTAATTGCATAATTGATAGAATATTCCCAAGGCTTGTGTTATAATATATGTCAATTATTTTATAAATTGCAAATTAATTGCAATGCTTCCCACAGCAATAGACATTTGTTGTGTAATGTTTGCAACTTCACTTCATTGCCTGTAAGAGTCGCCAATGGACAAAAACTATGAGAAATGTACGTATGCCAGACATGAAATTGGCGTGGAGGAACGCACATTCTCGCGTTAATATCACTGTTAGTAAATCCGGCCGTGAGCGTGAAAGCTGGCGTATGTAAAGTTTTTGTGCGTACGCAAGATTGATACATGAGGCCCCTGGTGATTTATGTAGGAGACTGCCGCTGTGTTGTCCACCTGTACTAGGACATGGCAGCCTCTCAGCTGCTGGAGGAAGTATTTTAGGGCCAGAAATACAGCCCTAGGCAAGGCAGCTGATGTTCCAATTGAGCTGATGATCCTCCCATATCCCTTGGGCTTGATGGCCACCTAAGCAAAACAAGTACCTCCATCCTCCCCACCACCACCAGGATGGTCCCTTCCCTTCCCAGCCGCGTTTGTTGTTGTGACCTTTAATTTGACGGCGCTAAGAACGCCAGAACCTTGCCAAAAAGTGCTTGCATTCTCCGAGTTGATTAGTTTGCAATCTGTCTAACAGTCCTGTCTAATACGTTATTATATAGAACTGTTATACATAGAAAGTAGACAGTATATGAAAAGTTATTAACATATGGCGTTTGGTTGATGTTCAGCGCTGGTATTTCCCATGCGTTCGGCCAATCAGCGTATACTAACGTCACTGGTAGTTCCTATAGTGCTGGTTTAGACCCTACTCTGAATTAGGAGCTTAATTAGTTCCTTAAAAAATGAGTCCCTAGAACTAAAATCATGTCTAGTTCCTGTGGTGCGAACACACCAAAATTCGGGTACTCCCGCTAATAGTTCTAGGAACAATGATAAGGTTCCTCAGGTGCAAAAGCCCTTAAATATATGATAAATACATATATGAGCCAGGAAAACATCTCTGTGTCATGACTCCAGCCCTTGGGACTGGGCTAGTATCAGCCAGTTGTATATGTAATTCAAAATACGGAGGCCCTGGAGTCGCAAATCAGCCAGCGCTGCATCAATGCACTTTGTGTATGTGCGGGGTGATGAGGATTGGCCAAACGGACGAACCCGATATTGGAAAGATTAGCCCCCGAATAGCCAACCTCAGGATCTTCCTGTGTTGTGGCAATATTGCTATGTGAAAATATGCATCTTTGAGGTCGAACGTGACGAACCATCGTGATGTTAAATTTGTGGCATAATCGCCTTGATAGCATTCTAATGGAATGGTTCAAGCTTTGAAGATCTAAAATTGGACACAGTCCCCATCTCTTCAGGGAACCATGTTTTAAGGCCCCTTTCTCCATAAGAGATTGCAGCTCTTGTGACAGTAAGTGTGCTTGCTCCGGTTTCACGGAAGTGGGGACCACACCGTTGAAACGCAGAGTAACAACAAACAAACTGGATTCTGTAACCTTTTCCTATTGTCATTAGGACCCAAGTAGAGATACCCAGCAGTAGCTTCCACGCTGCCAAGTTCTCTGAAATGGGTACCAATTTTGATACTTCCCGTTGAGGTGGTCCTGGGTGTTCTGTGTCTTGGGGCAACAAAAGGAAGCAATGGAACACCCAACACTTCTTTGGTTACCGCTGCCCCCCAAGGCGGGTTTTTGAAGGTGCCGGGAATTGGCTGGCTGCTGAATTTTTAAGTGCCCCGTCCCAAGGCGGGCCACCCCACAGAGCTGGGGGCAAGACTATCAGGACTTCCTCCTTTTCTTCCTGCCATAAGTCTGAAGGTCTATCTACGCAAGACTAGTCCTTACCCTATCACATATTCATTCCCCTAAACCTAACCCTACCCCATAACTTATGCATAAAATCAGAGGGAAATTATGATAGGTGAATAACACTAATGTAGAAGCACCTAACCCTGGTTGTAAGCCTAAACTTGACATAATCTGTAAACTTGTTTCTCAAATCAGATTGATTGTTTGACTTTAAAAAGCCAACTTACAAAAAGTCCTCCCAATAAACATAAAACAGTAAATTGAACTTAGATATTTTGATTGGAAGTGTTCATGCCTGATACTAAGTTCATTCAACAAATTAGTTCCTTGAATGTTAAAAACGTGCAACGTGTTTTGGTTTTTCTTTTCATTGAATCCCGCGATTCTCGACAGCGTGTGCGCAGTTTGAACATTGAACGCATGCTCAGTTTGAGACATAAGCTACTTCAACACAGAGTTTCAAAAAGTTGATGCAGGAGGTGAGAAGACGACGACAGTGCCAGCGGTTTCCAGAAGTTGATGCTGGTGAAAAGTGGATGACAGAGTCCTGCCTAATCAATGCGATTTTTTCCTGCACAATAACTAGAATGTATTAATCATAATCGCCTATGTTATTTGTCATATAGATGTATTGTGCTCTTTACAAACTGATGTCGTCTGATCAATCCAGCTTTTCTTTAAAATGTTATTTGTTGTTTTTTTAAATATTTAACGAATATGGTGTTCTTCACAAACTGACGGCCTAATGTCATTTCACAGTGTGTTACTGATTTCGCGCACTTTTGGGTCCTTTTCGATGCTGATGTGAAGGAGTGGTGTCGTCGTGCCTGATACTTGTTTGGTCTCATGTATGCACTCAACATGGAGTATCCAAAAGAACTTAAGTATACTTTTGAAGTAATACAAAAAATCTTCATGGATCTTGGTGGCATCTGCTCTGCAAGAGTGCAGTCATTGAAGTCTAAACTTTGTTAAAGGGACAAATGCATCTGAATGACGTTCTTCCAGTGGCCATTGTTAATTTTATACTTTCATAGTTAATGACTAAAAAACAGTACTGTTTTCTTTCAATGCATTCATTAATGTTAAGTATTCACTTGTTACAACCTTTGCTTTAAAGAGATAGTTCACACAAAAATGAAAGTTCTTTCATTATTTACGTACCCCCAAATTCACACAGGTTTAGACCAATTTGGGGGTGAGTAAATGATAAAGGAACTTTCATTTTTGTGTGAACTATCTCTTTAAGGCAAAGGTTGTAACAAGTGAATGCTTAACATTAATGCATGCATTGAAAGAAAATAGTATTGTTTTTTAGTCGTTTTTTTGGGAACTATCCCTTGAGGCTGGAGTTTCTCCTAGAGTTTTTTTTTTGTGTGTGTGGGGGGGGGGGGGGTCAAATTAATTGTGTTTGATTTCTATGTAGACACTGGTACGTCCAAGGATCTAGATCAGTGGATTACAGGCATATCATTGCAATTTTCAATGTTGTTCTGACAAAAAAGTGCTGTGCATTTATAACAGCTGAGTAATGTTTGTGGTTTACTCAGATGCTTTCAGTTGTTTTGGGTTCTTGGACACAATAGTAACTTGGTTTTGAGGAACTCTTAGGTTGATGTTAAATAATGCAATACAGTAGTTCACGAGTTCACACTTACATACAATTAAAGGGAATAAGTATAATGTGTATTTGGCGCAAGAGTAACCCAGAGTACTCCCCCCCCGTATGTAAGGTGGTTTAAGATTGGAAGAGTGGAGAAGGGGTGGTGGAGGGACGCTGCTAAACTGTTGGAGAAATGAGGTGAGACTGCTGAGTCTATATATATACACACGTTTTAATCATGATTGCTGAGTGCTCTCCACCCGTGTTAATTATCTGAACGTGCTTCTCCCTAACTTTGTTAATAAAACATCATTTTTCACATAATTGTTCCTTTAAAAATCAACCCAAAATGTTAAATACATGTGAAAATGTGCCTCATGCCACAAGACAGCTAACGTATTGTGGTGTACTTAACACTGGATTTCTCTAACATGCATTTGTACCATGCATGGAGTTAAGTGTAAAATGCGAAGACTGCCATACAGACTTGGTACTGTAATGTTGCTGTTGTGCATTGACACAAAGTGTTTAAATAATAAAAAGTTCAAAGTTATTTGACCCATGTTATGGTCTGTCTTTAATTTAATTAGACTACTTAAGTAATGAATCCGTCTATATGCCTATAGATAATAGGCCTATTTGCGTTCAGTAAACCAAAAATATTTAGTTCTGTTATTTATTAGGTAAACATGACTATTTATATTGTGAAAACTTGCGATGTTAATGTAATATTTTAAGTTGGGTGGACTTTAGTCCCTGATTGTCAAGTTTACTCAAAAAAGCGCTTGCGATAAGTTGCCTTATAATTTAATTTTTTTTTACAGTGTTGTAATGTTGTTTCAGAATCAATAAATATGTTGGTCCAGGAACATGTTGTACTTGGTAAAATCCCTTTCACCTCCTATGCCTCTTTTCTCTTTTAAAGATACTTCCCTCCTCGCATTATTCTTCATACACCCACATGTAGTGATTTCTTTCAGTAGTAGACAAGATCTATTTTTCTATTGCATTGTTCTTATTCATGATAACAGCAAACATGTTTAATGTGGATAAGATGGCTGGGTGTTAGATATGGTCTTTTAAAATTGTTCCTTATGGATTTATTTAATTTCTTTATTATTGTGTAAGACTGGAAAAACTAGAAGGACTTTAAGAGAGGACCACTCTCCGAGAAAACAAAGGAAATTAACATTTGAACTCCCCCTCATGCACTATTGAGACAAAGGTCTCACCTCCCTCCTCCTAATCTACATTTCTCTCCCCCATTCTTCATCCTGGCAGAGATCTCCCAAACTCACACAAGAATCTAAATGGTTTAATGTGAATGATTATCATACATGTTTGGTATTATTTGAAATGTCTCGGTGCGACTGGTACAAATGTCTCATTCCCAAAGAAGTAAACCAAAAGATAATAAAGTTCTTAGGAAGTTTAGAAATATCTTCTACACCGGAGGGTGTGTCTTTGAGTTAACACCTTCTGACCATTTGACTGAATGCTAATTTTCCACTGCTGGCAAATGGTGATTTACAGGTAAATTTCCACTGTGGATGAGGCTTAGATTGGAAAGGAGCTCTGGGTATATAATGAAACGCAGCGAGAGCTCGGGGCCTTTTCTGTATTTGAGATCGGCCCGTGAGGCTGAGAGTTGCGAGACTCTCAGCCTCACGCATTTCTTGTCGGGTAAACTTTTTCCTCTTTGTTCTAGAGCAATTGATGCTTTGCATTGATTACCTTTGAATTGATTATGAAATTGTAATGATACATTTATCTGACATATTAAATTGTAAACGTTTGATTTTACTCTGATTGACTCTGAGTTTGTTCTCCCAAGGAGATTATAGAATTCGTATGCTCCCGCAAGACTGCGTCAGATTGGCGACGGCTAATATTTTGTCACTAGTTCAAGTGTACTTGTTTTGTAGAGACGGGGCATTCCGTTTAGGGTAGCTAAAGTGCTACTTGACCAACCTAAATTTGGGTACGTCTATTTTACCTCTGACTTAATTTAAAGTAACTTTAGATAAGTGTACGTGAGAAATCACGGGCTTGGCCAGTCTAAACTATTATGAGGGAAGTATTGTTGGTCAATCCATACCTATAATAGGGCCAAAACCTCTACTAAAGTATAACTATTGAATTAAGTTCAAGTGTATGCAATTCAAGGGGACTAAACGAAAAGTATCTCTGATTGTGTTTTGGGTGAATCCGACCATCTGAGATATTAGTCAAAAACCTCTGTTTAATGACGAAACTGACGAGATTGTGATCGTGAGACCCGCAGAAGATGCGAGGACCTCTAAGCGGCATAGTTTCCTAATCTGAACGGGTAAAACATAATTAAAGAGTTTCAAAAGAATAATCAAACATTTGCTCACTTTTAATGATACCCAGATATCCTTAAAACCCTTTTCATTTATGGAGTCAGATGAAATAACGAGTAAATATATAAGACAGAATGTATTGAATTTAACCAAAATACTTTGCCTCGAGAAAAGACAGTAACACGCAGAGACCTTCACCTGTATTATTGGAAACCCTCATTGGACCAATAAACAGGCTTACAAAGTGGTGACCAGCCTGCGTGATCTCGCATCACAAGCGAGCAACGTCCTATCCAGCAAAGTATTGATGAAAATCGAGTGTGGACCACTGGCTGTAGATCGACATGAGCCTGACACCTGCAGTCATAAACAGAGTCAATGATGATATGGAGATAATAATGGCTTTGGAGTTTAGTTCCTCTTCTCACATGTAGACTGGTGAGTCTACCGTCATATAAGCACACTCTCTCTAACCTCATTTAGTGCAGAAGAGGTGCCTGATTCAGTTCTGGCGAATTTAGCTTGTCATCTGTTAACACACAACATGATTCATGTCTCCAATAAGACTCCACACACACAGCTCACAGTAAACATCCCGCAGTGACAGTCTTACTCATCCATTAGCTCTTTGCTGGAGGTAAAGATCCAGAAATGCCTGAAACTTATGGGGCAAAATGCACTGAAAGAAAACCAATATAAATCTAAGGAAGATGTTTGAAGATATATTGAACAGCTTGGGTAAATGTTTTAAATTGTTGTCAAGGATATAAGGCATGAGGGGCATACTACAGGGCACAAGGGTATAATGTTGTCTGTTATCTAATAAAAAAATGCAGCTATCAATGCTACCTAATACTTCGCAGAAGATCCAGTTAACTCTGTAAAGCCTGACATATGAAATACGAGTCAGTCTTTATATATATATATATATATATATATATATATATATATATATATATATATTTTTTTTTTTTTTTTTATGGAACAGTTTATTGAACCTTATAGGCCAAATATTAAAGGTGAAAATCAAGTTCCCTTTCGAGAGAATTGTGTGCTGTGTGTGAGCATCGAAATGGGGGAAGAAGAAACGGCAGCTTCTTCCCCAGCGTATGAGGAGCTGGTGGAGGTATTATTTCACGCTGTATCTAAATTAAATATTGAATGGCCAGCCGAGAAACAAGGCGCTCATCCCCAAAGTCAGTTAGACGAGCGCTTTTTAACACCAAGCACGGTACCTCCACCGAGGGGACTTCTATTGTTCCACGACCTTCACAAAGAGATATCGAGGACGTGGAATAAACCTTATTCAGCCAGATTTAGCCCCCAGGTGCAAGTTTATTCTGATATAAGGGGGCTAAAAGAATATAGTTATGGGATGATGCCTAAAGTTGAACAGCCGTTAGCCAGTTATTTATCCCCAGGATCGCCCCTGAAGTCCCCTTTGCTGCCCACTAAAGCCTGTTTTATGCTTCTGCGTTGAATCGACGGCGTACCCCCGCAGACCCCTCTGCGTCGCCGCAAACTCCTCTCCGACCCCTCCGCCGTAGCTCGACGTGCACCTCCAAAAAATTATAACTACGCTTCGAGGCAACGCAGACCGCAAGGGCTGTGATTGGTCAGAATTATACATCATTTCCGGAGTGTTGCTTTTCCGGTTTCCCCCATAGAAAGTAAAAGGTGCTGGTTGCAGTGGGTAAAGGAGCCAGAATCCATTTCAACAGCATTGAAAAAAACTGTGGGAAGCTGATCTCTTGGAGCACCAAAGGGTCCTAAAATCTGGAACACGCAGATAAGACCCTGAAGTAGGTGCAGAAAGTCCTTAACAATCTAGAACATGCAGATGAAGGAACCTGAGCTTTAACCTTGTTTCAAATGTCTGTTTGTCTTCTGCCTCTTCTGTTCTTTTTGTCTTTAAAAATTTATCGATGCATTTCTCACTTTCCAAAAAAAAACACCAGAATAATCTCCAAACAAGACCAGAAAAGACGGAACAGTCATTCATGCATTGATTCATTCTACATTAACAGCTGAATTTGTGTAAGATATTGCACATCAAATAGCTGTCACTGAGAATACTTATTTTTCTGAATAAGTATGAAATAGATTTGTGTACTTTACATAAATTTTAAGGTTTCAAAACATAGTTGTGAATGGATTTGGATGGATCATTGTGGTCTCTCTTTGTTTCACCCACTGCTGCTGCATCTGGAGGTCCTAAGCAATTTGTATGGCAGTCACAGGCCAAAATCTTAGTAATTAGTCTCTAGATGGGTGAAGGGAAGAAACTGCATGTGGACTAATGAGAAGTCCCGTCCTTCCCGGGCTTGGCACCAGAGGTCTTCTTCTTGCCCTCTAATACCCCTTTTCCTCCAGCATGAACCTGGTGCTAGTACAGAGCCAGAGCTTTTGCCAGTTCGGAGTTGGTTCGACTGACGATCCTTCGAAGAACCGGTTTGCCTTTCCACAGAGCCAGAACTTATGTCACTGTATATATCTCATGTTGCCCAGCAACGCTAGAGTGGTAGCGCCAAACACAAAAACACCAGGCGAGATGCATCGGCTTCTTGCAGACCGATCGGCGCATGACATCAAAGCACTGCGAGAGCGATCCAAAAGTACAAGGAGTCACATGCTCTCCAAACACTCCCGTAGCACTCCAATCGGTCCGCACCGCTCCGATGCATCTCAAACAAACCTACCATCAACAATGGCAGTCGTTGCGTTACTATTGATGGGTTAACCCTAACCCTAACTCTAACCCTAACTTAGCAAATCTACACGGCGAATCCAACACATCCGTGCAGCTCACCGTAACTTGCATAGATGGAGATTACAATCGAGCTGCTATTAGCTCGATTAGCTGCTATTTAAAAATGCACAAGTTTCTGTTTCTGTCTTTTTGGTCACGGTAACCCCGCCCCCAGCCCCTGACGCAAGCAGTTCTTATTTCTAGACCAGCAATGTTTTGGTGCAACTTAGGAACCACTTTTCCTGGTTCAGAGCTGGTGCTTTGGATGTCGAAAGACAAATAACTGATTTGAAACTAGGCTCTGGCTCTGAACCGGCACTCAAACTGCCCTGGTGGAATATGGGTATAAGAGGTGTATGGCTGTTGACATAGCATCTTTATCTAATGGCATTGGACAGTTTGTTTGTATTCGTCCACCAAGATCCAATCAAAATGTAACAAAACTTTGTGCACTGTTATTGACAGAGAGAGGCACAGCCATAAACTGGGCCCTGGAATGTGCTGTTCACCCCAATATGATACTTAAAGAATACCATGATACTGCCATGGTACGTGAAGTGCTTTTGTGTACAGTGTTTGGTTACCTGCACTACAGAGTTGTTCACAAGAGGCATATCATCGCTTCATCACTGACAGACAGTAGGATACATTGCAGAATTGGTTTCAATGGATTGCAGGTAAATATTTACTTCATACAGCACTCTTTTTGGTCTTTTGCCAAGTTTGCTGGTTTTGACTCAAAACAGCCGAAACAAAATACCAGACACACACCTTGAAATATTTTAAGGAAAATACTTTATATAACAATGTGGCAGATATCATACTGAATCCATAACATAGCTACTACTATATCACTACTGAAAAGCTACATCATTTAAAAAATAACAGTTCCACCACCTCACTAATGAGAAATGTAGTGAGTTAATAGCTTTAACTCTACTGTGCAACACTTCTCAAGAAGAAGCAACCTGAAGTTTATTTATTTAAGAGTTGGTGAATTCAATCATAATGTGCAACAGTGATCATTCGCAACAGGATGTGGCCATTTTTATAATCAAGAAAACAATTTTCTAGTCAAAATAGAATGGCATTTTATTTTTGCCAACATGATAACGTTTTCAAAGGCTATGACCTGTTATGCAGTCCATGGATAAAATGAAGGCATCCTGAAATAGAAACGCCTACCAAGGACCAACATTAAAGCAACCTATTGACCTCCAGTGATAAAATTCCTGTCAGATTGAATAAGGTTTAAGACCGACTGAACATTTCTCAAATTCCTTTGAGCCTGAGTGTCCCCGTGCAAAGTTAATGCATCCAGTCCCCCCAATCACTATCCAGCACATGAGTTCTGTTCGTACACTGATTTCAAAGTAAACCATTTGCGAGAACCAATAGGCAGTCAAAGGGGTCAAATTATACATTTCTTATATCATTTTATTTGTTTCCCTGTTCACTAATGTTAATCATGCTTTTTCACTTCAATATCATAATTTAGTTTTACATGACCATTTTCCACAATCCCTCTACCCCTTAGAATTAATAAGGCATTTTATTTTTTATTTTATTTTATTTGCTGCTGTGCCTTTAAGACTGCTGTGTAAACACTCTCTTCACATGTATAATAAGCAACAGAAGCCTATTAGAAAAGCTGCATCACATCGTGACAGGATCACAAAACAGTCCACAATGTGTCACTCAAACGGTTAAGTTAAGACTGAACTGAAAAACTATGCAAAATAAATGTTTTATGTTTAAGTCTAGAAAGGTTGTGATAGTATTTATATCCTACAGTATGTACTTAAGACAAATGTCCAATCTTTTGGTGTTTTAAAAATATTTTCACCACAGTGCATAAACATTAATGCTCCGTTTTAGAAACCTCTTTACCTGACCAATTTAGTATTAAATATGGCATGAATGTTCTCTCAGGTAATGTTACTAACTAAGTTCTTTCATATTTTTTTTATGTTGTATTTTGGGATGTTCATGTTCATTCTTCAATCAAATTTAAAGATTACATTCTTAAAGAGTGAAGTGACGTAAACACACCCGGACCATTGACTTGCCTAACCGGGGGAGCGATTGGGGGTTAGGTGCCTTGCTCAAGGGCACCTCAGTCTTGGATATTGAGAGTGGAGAGAGAGCTGTTCATTCATTCACCTACCTACATTTCTCCTGCCATTATTGATAGTCCCAGTATATGTCCCAGCCATTTCAGCGAGCAGTTCAGTGTTGTGGCAGGTGGGACACAACGTGTCGTTCCCTCCATCAGGGAATCGAGGTTACAATAGTAACCAAGATGTTCCCTATCTGTCACTCTCTCAACATTGTGTCGATGTAGTGACACTAGGAGTCCCTATATTTTTCACCCGCAACCAATTGTTACGAGATTCGGTGGTGCAGATACAAGCAGGCTGATGCGTGCCTAATAACAAGTGCACTCAGGCCATGTCATAACCTTCCCAACTCCCCAAGTAATGTGCCCTAGTCCCTCATACCACAAGTATGGTAAGGACTGTACTTACAGTAGCCGCGTTTCCACTGCCGGGCCAGGGCCGAGCCGTGCTAGTGCAGGCCAGGGCCAGTCGCGTTTCCACTGCCACTTCCGGGGCTTGATCGGGGCTTACTCGGGGCCAACGGCCAGGATTTCTGGCCCGTCGAATACCTTGGGCCAAAGCAGGCCAGCTCGGGCTAGAGGCGTGGTCAATGTAAAAGGCTGAGTTTATCGGTGTTAGGGAAAGATATGGTCTGCGGCAAGATGCACATTTCACTTTTTTATATCGCGCAAAATGATCACTGTACGAAATAGAGAATCGCCTGTAAGATACAAAAGCTCTTCTGAGCATTTGGGCAGAAGAAAGAGTACAACGTCAATTTGACGGCGTGTGCAGAAACGAGGATGTTATCAAGTACATCGTTGCTGAACTTGCTAAGCTAAGTATTCGCCGAACAACGCTCATCTTCCACCAAGCAAACACCAACAAAAGCAAACAAATAGACGCTTCGGTCCTCTCCATCTCAATCGTTGTGTCTTGCCTGAATGAACTTCATAATCCCCGCTGAAATGGGTGCGGTTGTATGATGTTCGATCCAGGAAGGCGTGTTAAGGGCGGGGTTTAGGGCAGCGCAGCGGGGCTAGTGGCCCGGCAGTGGAAACGCAAGCCCGGTGCTTGAGGCCCGAGGCCATTGGCCCGGCTCGGCTCGCTGTTAGCCCTGGCCCGGCAGTGGAAACGCGGCTAGTGATAATAGGTTGCTTTCAGCCAGGGTTTTTTTTTTTTAAAACATAATAACTAGCAGCTGTGCAGACGAGGAGTTCACACTGGGGAAACTGTTCTTTTTCTATGCAGAAAAAAGGGAGACTGTGGAGACCACATCCGACACCAAGGGAAGTTAACACATGGAGAATACATCACATGGACTTACCTTGTGGGAAGTGCCACATATGGATAGAAATCTCTGTGGTGATTTCCTCCTGAAAAGGGAGAAACTCTTCACCCACAGTGACCAGTGGGAAGATGCATCGACAGGGAAACCGAACAGTGGAAAATATATAATATTGGATGACCATTAGGTATTCACGCCCTGGGCTTTGTATGCCAAAGAAATAACATCCACAATTCAGTGGGAGAACCTCTGTTTGGAAAGCACCTTCCCCTTTTGCTGTCCACCGAAACGGACAAAGAGCTGCTCCCAAGTGTCTAAAACGCTCTGTGTAAATACATTCCAAATAAATTTCCAAAGCATACATAACAAAGGTAAAGCTGGGTCTGCCTTGACACAAGGGAGCACTTGCAAGTTCACCACTTGATTCCTAAAAGAGGTAGTGGGAACTTTGGGCACATAGCCAGGCCGTGGTCTCAGTTCAACCTGATAGTATGCCAAGGCAAACTAAAGGCATGTTTCACTAACAGAGCTTGTCACAGGAAGCATGAGCTCAGAGAACTAAGTCTGGGTTGGCCAGTAAAGCGCAACTATTAAAACTTGATCTCCGCCCTCCTTGATCTTGCACAGTGTCTGTGCAATCAGGCTCACTGTGGGGAAATGCATAATTGCGCAGTCCCCGGTCAGGGAATACCATAGATTTATCTATGAAGTAAACAGCAAAAAGATTTATCTGTGTTTTGCCGAATCAACTCCAGATCAGCTAGACCGCCTGAGGATCGAGTCTGTGGAGTGTTGAAGGAAGAGATGCAGATTTATGTCCAGACTAACACATGCTTGGGTGAAATCAACAGGTGAAATCTCCACAGGGCCAGCAATACAGCCTACAACTCAAGGCAGTTTTTGTGCCAATGCAGATGGGTCCCATACAGGGCCCTAAGCTGTGCGCCCATTGCATACAGCGCCCAAGCCCATGTTGGATGTGTCTGTTGTGTCAACAACATGCCTCAACACTTGTTCTAGGGGGACCCTTGTCTGCAGAAATGCAATGTCTGTCAAAGGACTGAAAGCACAGCAACAGATTGCTTTGATGGTCACGTGATGTGTGCAGCAGTGCCATTTCGAGACTCGAGTTTGAAGCCAGCATTGAAACGGTCTCATATGCATTAGGGGTGTCGCAATATACCGGTATTGACGATAATCGGGATATTCAAAGCATGAAATATCGGCATCGTGTTAATTTGGAGTGTGACAATATACTGGTATTGGCGATAACCACAATGTTTAAAATAAATAGGACTCTTATGATAACATGACACGTAAATACTCCAGCGCCAGTACCTGGTTGACTTGTCAGGAGGCTGTATTGCACCCGCTGACTTTCAAATAAGAAGCAGCGCGTGGCCAGGCAGCTCTGAGAAGAATGTTGTCTGAGCGAGAGAGTGAAACACTCTGTCCACACCCGAGAAAATTAAGCATGCCAGTATTGGAATTCATCGGCTTCAGAGAAAACAGCACCTTAAAGGGGGTAGCACACCGGACGAGAAACACAGCGCCACATCTTTAAAATTCGAACACATTATTTTCTATACATGTGCATTGTGTTTAATCAATATGCTTATGTTGGTTGGGTAAAAAAAGAGAAAGCAAACAAAGTAAAAATTAATTTGACTAATTTGACTGATTTGAAGGTTTCTATAGATATCGCGATATATCGATATCGTGGATTATTTTGGCCACAATAACCGTGGTGTGAAAAATCTAACTTCGTGACAGCCCTAATATGTATCAATCCGAGTGTTGTAACCACAGACGAGTACGCCATATGCCTCAGGAACCTCTGAAATTGTTTCAGTAGGACCGCGGTTTTCTGCTTGAATGAATTCTGGCTGCGGTGCAAGGGTAGCCTCTGTGTCAAGTTATGAGATGACAGGGACAGCCCGAAGGGGAGGACCTTGTACTGACATGCTCGTCTCTCGAAGGCAAACCGCAGGAGCGGCCTGTGCCAAGGGAAAATCGCAAACCAATCTGGATGTTGAACACATATCAAAATGTGCTCCTGCATCAGCATTTTGAACGGGAGTTTGTGCAGGGCCTGATTCAATACTAGCAGATATAATATCCGCAGCAACCCACCACCTTTCTTCAGTACAATGAAGTAAGGGCTTACTGAAGTAAGGGATTTCTTCATCTCGGCTTGAATGACATGTTCTATCTCGTCCTTCACCTGAAGAACCATGATCTCCGCATGCAGGGCAGATGCGTATTCACCTTGCACCGCAGTGAAAGGACGCCGTTGAACCTGAGTAGGCGCCTGCCAAACTGAATCGTGTAGCCGAGTAGAATTGTTCTGATGGGCCAACGTGACGAGTTGGAAGCGTTAACCAACTTCAAAGAGTCTGGCCGTAGGAAATAGTGTCACTGCAATTCCATGGACCTGAGTAAGGGAATCTGTCTCTGGGATATAAAGTCGTTGAGTCCTTATTTGTGCTTGCCGCAGCGAATTGGGCAGTCATTCCATCAGCATGTTGGAGTGGGCATTGGTTCCCCAAAGTGTCCACTAGAGGATGCAGTATGCATTCCTATTCGAAAGGGAACGTCTAAGGTTACGCATGTAATTATGGTTCCCTGAGTAAGGGAACGAGACACTGCGTCTCTCTGCCATGCATCGGGCCTGTCTGGCTATGTGTCCTGGCAAAAGAACTTGATGACGTTTAAAACAGGTGCCCTTCTATACTCACGGTTTCACCAGTAGTGACGTCACGGACGCGCACCAATGACATTGTCACATTTAAACACGTGCTTCAGACACTGGTCATGCTTTTGCACATTTTCATTTGGTAGCAAAAACATTTTTTTGGGCATTTTATTGACTCTACCTAAAGACAACCTTTTAGGGTTGTATGAATTTGCAACTAAAAATACAAGACAAAATTAATCTGAGACTAAATGCAACCTTTGTCTCAGATGTATGAGATTTGTCATATTTGTCTCAGAAGCCATTTTGTACTGGTCATTTTTGGTCATTCAAGTATGTTCACTGCATGCTATGTTTTGGTTACTTTTTTAAATGACAGATGTGTAGGTAGAATATTTTTGTAGCGTAGTTTCAGTAAATTGTATTCGTGGACTATGGCGTATGATACCATTGTATACCAAACTTTTATTTCAAAACAACAGGCATTCACTTAAAGATGTCTCTTATGCTCACCAAGGCTGCATTTATTTGATCAAAGCACAGTAAAAGAGTAATTCTTTGAAATATTGTTACTGTCACGATTAGCCACTCACTCCCTGGGTTATCACGGACTACATTTCCCATCATGCACCTCCCTGGACTGATTACACCAAACACCATACACCTGCACGGCGCTGATTACACACACCTGCATCTCATTCACACACACACACACATATAAACCACTTCCACGCACCACACCAGTACGAAGTCTTGACCTTCCTGGCTGTCATTCTGAGCAGTTATTACTGTGGATTATTTATTGCCTTGACCTTGGACTGTGTACCCCGTTTCTGATCGTTCTCTGCCTACCTCGACTTGGATTGTTACTGGACCTTGCTTCTCGCCGCCTGCCCCGACCATTGCTTGTTATCTGGTTTATATCTGCCTTGTCTCCATTGCCCTGTTTGCTGTTGTTGATCCCTGCCTGTTTGACTACTCTATAAATACAAATGGATCCCCTAGTGTCTGCTGCTTCATTACAGTTACAATTTAAAATAAGTTTTCTATTTGAATATATTTTATAAAATGTATTTATTCATGTAATGGCAAAGTTAAAATTTCAGCAGCCATTACTACATTCTTCCGTGTCACAAGATCCTTCAGAAATCATTTGATGATTTGGCTGATTTGGTGTTAAAAAAAAACATTACTGAAATGTGTGGCAGTGTGAATGCTGTGAACATGAGCACCGAAATAAAAAGGCAACACTGACGTAACAATGACATATCTCGCTGCTTAACTACCATAGTGCTATGCATCATTGAAGAAATTAACTAGCTAGTCATAAACCCTATGCCACAAATTTGTCATTCAAACACGTTGGTTAATGATGTCTCACAGGTGGTGGAGTAATAAGTGATTTTGATTAATCAGTTTGAGATTGAATTAATGCTATTTGGTTTACTATAAATTACGGACTTCTTAATTTCTCAATTATTTTGCTTTATTTCCAGATTCAATCATAGACTCTTTCTTACGTCCTAACACCATGTACGTACATGCGCACTCTTCAAAAACACAGCTTTAAATCTCTTCATGAAACTAAAAGACGTAAACGACATTTGTATATATTTAAAATAAAAATATAAACTGAACTGAATAAGATAAGGGTTTATTAAGTTCACATGTCATGCAAACAAACTCTGCTTCTAATCACAGCTAGAGGGCTGATGTTCCAAACACACAACTTTGTGATGCCGTTTGCGAATGTTCATTGGAACTATGGTTTCGGGAAACACCAACTCGTTGATAACGAGGGAACTTGCGACCATAGTTGGCTAACAATACAACAGGAAATGCACCCCTGGTTGCTTGTGTGGTATAAAACCATCCTAGATTGTAAGGTTTTTTTTCTCCTATTTAATCCAGATAATGGCAAGAAGTCACTGGATTGGTTAAGGGCTGCACAGAGGAAAGAGTTGAAGGAGAGTTTGCTGTCTATGTCTGGGAGCCTGAACAGCTTCTAAAGAGCCTCTTGAGAGGGACAGGGGTGTTATGTGTGAATCTAAAGACATATTTGGGAGAGAAAAGAGAGCCTATAATGAGACATTGGAGACTGGCATGAAGGACAGAAAGAAGATAGCGAGCAGAAGGAATCAAGAGAGGCTGACAATAAATCAGGGAGGAGTTTTGATTGAGCAAGAATGAGACATACAAAAATAAGCAAATGCAGTGACTATTGCAAGGTGCTATGTTGACATGTGGGTTGTAACTGAATAAAGCCCTATTCTAACATGCTGAGCTTGGCATCTATCACATAGGCCTACTCCCCACCCACTCGTGCTTTATAAAACAGAGCACAACCTTGAGCCATGCTTTTATTTATTTTTCTCAAGCCTAAAGTTATAAATGTTTTTACCATCACTTTTGATCAATTTAATAAATCCATGCTGAATAAAAGCATTAATTTATTTTTTTTAAATTGTGTTGACCCCAAACTTTTGAGTGGTATTCTATGTCATTCCCAATCTTCTTTGTGATTACAGAACCATGTTATTACAAAAACTTTTAAATGAACATGAAATTTACATTTTACATCTTATCAATGGAAAGGTGAAGCTCTAGACATAATCTGTGGTGTGCTGCAGATTACCACAGAAAATGTTCTCATTCCTTAGTTTGTAAAAATAAATATTAATGTTTAGTAAAGTACTTAAAAGTACAATTGTGAGGAAAATCACTGAGAGAAGACACAGTATAGCAGAAATCCGAGGCATGTATTTTAGTTTGCAGAATAGTATGTGTATATAAGTGATTTTCCTCACAATTGCACTTTTAAGTACTTTACTAAACATTAATATTAAAACAATTACTTGGGCTAGCTTACTTGTTAGTAATTTCACTCAATTCTCGCTATACATTTTTTTTTGCATTATTTATTTTTGTTCGTTATATCATGCTTTTGCATTTTTTTCTTCTATTAGTCCTATGTACTTTTATTTTACTCAGTCGAATTTAAGTATTCTGTAAAGCACTCTGTAAAAAGTTTTGAAAGGTTCTACATCAAAGGTTTTACTTACTTATTGGTGGTTTGTAAAAACAAGCATAAATCATAAGTAATGAAACTTAAAATGAAAATACACACTGTTGTAAAAATAGAATACACTGAATTTCAGAGTGCTTTACAGAATACTTAAATTCGACTGAGTAAAATAAGAGTACATAGGACGAATAGAAGAAAAAAATGCAAAAGCATGATTTAATGAACAAAAATAAATAATGCAAAAAAAAATGTATAGCGAGAATTGAGTGAAATTACTAACAAGTAAGCTAGCCCAAGTACACAAGTGCACTTTGAAATGTTTTAAAATGCATGGGTCCATATAGTGACTAAAGGCTCACTCGCCACTTTTAAAGGTACTTTCATTAATTTGATGGTAATTTAAAAGTTTTACACAGTAATAATTAATGGTGGTTTTGTGAAGAGTCATCTGAATGGTGTACACTCACATGAAGACTGTACAATTTAAAAAAAAATAAAAATTGTTTTAACTATGTATAACAACGCATATTGCATCTGTCACAAAGTCAGTCATATCCTCAGCACCAGACCTCTCCGCTCCACCCACAATCACCCGAATTCTGATCAACAACACCAGCTCATCAAGGACTCTATTCAAGCAGTTACTCCACAGTTCACAATTGTCTGGTCTTGTTGTTCCATACCGAGCTACTTACCTGACTACCTTTACTTACCAGTTGCAATCCGATTTTCAATCCTCTTCAGTCATCTTCAGTCTCCAGCCATCCAGTTTGCATTAGTCTGCACTTACAAAGATAAGAACTGTTATTCACCTCTGAGTGTTTGCTGCTGTTCTATGAACTCAGTCACTAACCTGCTTGTATCATTTGTTTCCTGCTCTTAGCTGCAAATAAACATCCTTTGTGGAAGTTTCCTTTGTATTGTATTCTTCTGTTTGCTAACAGTATCATAGCATATCCAAATACATCACATACTTTGTAAAGTTGTATTTCTTGCTTACTTTAAGCATTTACGGTACAACTAGCAAGTTACAGGTGGAGTATTTATGTGTAAATTACCTGAAATTGGAAGTTGACATTCTGTGAAGTGCCATGTTAAAACTCATTTTACTTAATCTTATCATTAGTATGCAGCTTTAATGAGCTCATATTCATTGTGAGATTGCATGGAATATTTGTGCTTCATTTGTTACACCAGGTGAAGGTGATGAAAAAGAAATGGTGACCAGACACAAGACCTAAGATAAAAGCCAGAAGTTTTTTTTTTTTACTTAGAAGCTCTACTTTTAAGTACAAAAAGTGATAGTTGCTATTTACACTAAGTTGGATACTATTTATACTTAGTGCAAACACTGGCAGACACTATTTGCACCTCAGTGTATAATACATTGTAAAAAAGTTTGCAATAATTAACTACATATTCAGTGTATATGATTATATTTATTAAAATCATAAATTGATCCTGCCTTTTTGGGACCTTACTTGTCTAAATCCCTAAAACTCACCCCTACATGCATATAACCCTAACCATACTGAACCTGATCAGTAAATGTGTCCTTGAAGGTCCAGGAAGGGTAAGGTTAGTAAGCTAGTAAGGTTTTGAGTGTGGTATCAAAATAAGCTGCACATATCGCAGTTGATGTGCCAATCCATCAGATCAATGCAAGGACACAGAAAAATTGCATAATTGAAAGGCAGATTCGAACGTGGGTCGGTCGCATCAAAAGTCTCCATACCCTTGTGAAAAAGAAGTACACTTTAGCATAAAAACTTCTGGAAATATTATACTTTAAAAGAATATACACCGACATCACCGGTATCACCGAATGATACTGCTACTGATGTCTCCATGAAATAGATTTTTTTATCAATTTTAGCAATTAGTTATAGGCATTCAGCATTACAGTATAATTGAAAGCTATCAATTTTATAAAAAAAAATAACAACTTTTAATTTAAGTGAACTTAAAACAATCTTCACATAAACATATTATAATCACATTTGCCTGTGCCCTTTAATATATAGGGCTCCATTTTGTTCTATTGGCCCAGTCAATTCTGATTCAAAGCTTGTGACACATGTATAAACACGCACATCAACCAGATCACTTTATTTATCGGTCATGTAAATACTATGTTCGAATTCATCAATCGAAATTAATTTATTCTCATTGAAACAAAAGGTGTGCACTGCGCATGTAGTCACTGAATATGGCAATGTTAATATATTTGGTCTTGATGGACTAGATCTGATACACTGCTGCTATTGATTATTGCTGCATAGAGCAAGTATGGACATGCTACTGCTAATAGATCCACAGATACGCTGCTGTGAGCATGTAAGACATGCTGCTGCTGCATAAATATATATATATATATATATATATATATATATATATATATATATATATATATATATATATTAATACCATAGCAGATCTAGGTAGGTGGAGCACGAGGAGCTGGAGGGTTTAAGATGAACTCTGATAGCGTCCGGCAGTACCACACTACAGCACAGGGACATCGTTAGGCCTATTTTAGGGGGGCTGAAGCTACCCCAAAATGTTCCTAAGCCCCCGTAAATGATAAGAACAAAAATAACAATTCGATTTATCAATAACCGTATACTCAATTTACTGAAGCCTATATGTAAAACGCATTTGCAGCTGCACAGCTAGTACATTGAGCGTCTGGCTCGCTCACATAGGCTGTGCTGCGGCAGCTGCACATCCAATGGCGCCCGCCAAGGGGGCGTGGCCTTAGCCTATAATAGTCCCCCGAATTCGCCATTATAGCAGATTTTACTCCTTCAGCGACAACTTCACGTCTCTGACTTTTTCCTGAAAGCCTTCGCCGTTGAAACAAGCCCTTCAGCCTGAGCGAGCATCATTTCAGCGGACTACACATTCTCAGTCGTTTTCTCCTGACGCCGTTCACCTGTGGCTATCCGGCGTCGATAGTGTTTGTGTTTTATATAGTATGCTACTACTTTATCATACACTTACATGATCAGACAGATAGCATTTAAGTCATTGTTAATATAATAACTCATCAGGAGCAAAGTCTGGCCCAAGTATATTCCCCCATGCAGCTTTGATGCGTCTAAAAGCTAACATTACAGTAACCTTTCTTTAACAGAGTAGAAATGGAAGAAGAGGATATGTCTGTCACAATTTACTTGTTAACATCTTGGTTTCTTGACTGGTTGTTGACATAAGTGTAGCTCTAGATGTGAGTGCAAACGCAAGTTACATATACCCTGGGGGCTAAGCACCCTCTGTCTTCCAATCCTAGTGACGTCCCTGCTACAGCAAACAGTGAACCAGACTATATGTTGAGCAAGCAATCTCATTGGCTGCAGGATCAGCAGACTTTTAATTACTTTTAATAAGGGATGTGCAAAATGACATACATATATATATATATAAATGCTATAGGCTAGTCGGTGAGCTGTCTGAACATCTAGTCAGCCTAAATAATCTAATTTAGCACCATGCCCACCACACATCAGACATCTTTACAAAGAAATCTAACAGAAGACATTCAATATTGCATAGTGCCGCACAACACTAAACGAGCACTGCAGATTGACTTTTTCTAATTCGTTCAAATGGTTTTAATTACCAGTTTAATCAGACGGAATGGTCAGTCTGGCACTCGCTGTCGCCTAGTTGGCAGGGAGATTAAAGCCAGAGCTATGGTATAAAGAGAAATGTGCTCTCTCTGTCTTATTATCTGAAAACCTAAAAACATTTGTCTGCTATGAAAGTAAACTCAGCAAAAAAAGAAACGTTTTAACTTTCAGTAAACTTAATGTGTGTAAATATTTGTATGAACACTAAAAGAGTTAACACCATAAGACATAAACTAAAAATGTTTCACAGACATGTGACTAACAGAAATAGAATAATGTGTCCCTGAATGAAGGGAGGCGCAAAATCAAAAGTACCAGTCAGAGTATCTGGTGTGGCCACCAGCTGCTTGAAGTACTGCAGTGCATCTCCTCCTCATGGACTGGACCAGATTTGTCAGTTCTTGCTGTGAGATGTTACCCCACTCTTCCACCAAGGCACTTGCAAGTTCCTGGACATTTCTGGGGGGAATGGCCCTAGCCCTCACCCTGCGATCCAATAGGTCCCAGACGTGCTCAATGGGATTGAGATCCGGGCTCTTCCCTGGCCATGGCAGAACACTGACATTGCTGTCATGCAGAAACTCACACACAGAACGAGCAGTATGGCTGGTGGGATTGTCCTGCTGGAGGATCATCACCCCCTCCAAATCGATCCCGCTCCAGGGTACAGGCCTCGGTGTAACGCTCATTCCTTCGACGATAAACACGAATCCGTCCATCACCCCTGGTGAGACAAAATCATGACTCATCAGTGAAGAGCACTTTTTGACACTCCTGTCTGGTCCAGCGAAGATGGGTTTGTGCCCATAGGCGGCGTTGTTGCTGGTGATGTCTGGTAAGGACCTGCCTTACAACAGGCCTTCAAGCCCTCAGTCTAGCCTCTCTCAGCCTATTGCGGACAGTCTGAGCACTGATGGAGGAATTGTGTGTTCCTGGTGTGACTCGGGCAGTTGTTGTGGCCATCCTGTACCTGTCACGCAGGTGTGATATTCGGATGTACCGATCCTGTGCAGGTGTTGTTACACGTGGTCTTCCACTGCGAGGATGATCAGCTGTCCATCAGTCCTGTCTCCCTGTAGCACTGTCTTAGGCGTCTCACAGTGCGGACATGGCAACGACCATTCCACAGGTGTATGTTAATTCATTGATTATGGTTAATTGAACATGCATGGAAAAAAACATTGTTTAAACACTTTACAATGAAGATCTGTAAAGTTATTTGGATTTTTACAACATTATTGTTGAAATACACAGTCCTGAAAAAGGGCCATTTCTTTTTTGCTGAGTTTAGATGATGAAGTGTAATTGTGTTTAATGCCATCTGGGCTACTAGAGAGCCATCACTGTAGGATTGTCAAGAACTGCATTGTCAACACAATATTTCTAGTGATGGAAAGGGTGGCATGCAAGTGTTGGAATTATGCAGCCCGCAGAAGCCATATCCTCCGGTGCTTCAGTAGAGTGGTGACACAGGTATGTTGTTCTCTGCTTTAGAGCAGCACATTTACACTTATAGCTGACATTATTCTTGTGTGAGACATAAACAGAGGCCTGTTGCAGTCATTTAGCACAGGAGGCTAAACACATCATATTAATGTCAAACAGCCGTCAGCTAAGAGCTATTCCAGCAATTCCAGGTACTTACATCTGCAATAGGTGCTGGGGTTTTCATTTTTGTCACTTAGTTATTTGCATTTGTTAAACTTACTACTTGCATGTACCTATGTGTGTGTCTACTACTTACTAATGTAAGGATCACCCACTGGCCCAACTACGGAATCCAGCAGTGTGGACCAAGGTAACCCTTACGAAAAAGACGTTTATTCAAGTGTGATACTAGTATATTTCTTTTAAACTAAAAATAAGAAGGTATACTTTCAGTCTAATTTTTTTATGTACTTCTCAGAAATTTACTTAAAATTGCATTTAAATATACTTGACTTCGATATAGTTAAAAGTATAATTAAGTATTCTAAGTATACTTGGCTTGTAGTTCATTCTATTGTAGGATTCTATTCAAAACATCAAACATAGATTATTTTGCACTCCTGACATAAATTAAGAAATGAATATTACTGCAACCCGGAGTCTTTAATCTTTCTAATGATAGTCTGTTATCCAGATCAAGTAAGAGTGTGATGTTTTAACGTGCAGTGAATGTTGAACAACAATAATCTGTCAATAAAAGGCAGTCTTTGAATGTAAAGGGGTTTAATACCCCGAGCTTAGAGAAACCTCTGTCAGAGCTATAGCCTTGTGAACAGCACATCGACATTGAGACACATCTGAACTTCAGACAGCAAAAGTTCAAGTCCCATTTAAAGGTACTTTCCTGCTCATGTTCCCTTCTCGCCTTTCCCATTGTTTCCTGTCTCACCTCATACTGTCCTGTCCATTAAAAGTGAAAACCCCCAAAGTCATAAGAAAATATGAATAAAAAAAAGAGCAACCTCTGCAAGACAATAAAGAGATCTCACATGTTTCTAACAACCCATTCTTATTTTGGACTCCTTTCTCTCAGATCTTTCTCGTCTCGTTTGTATCTACTTTTATTTCTCCTAAGGAATTTTAGGAGAAACATTTAAGACACTGTTGATAATAAAATTAGAGATATTTGAGAATCACAACTAAGTCTCCTGAGCGTAGAAATAGCAACCTCTGAGAAATAAAATATCCCTATAATTTAGTCTTGAAAGAGTTTGCAGCAAGACAATAAAGATATGTTCTATGTTTCTTCTACCACATTCTCAGTTTTGACTTTTTTTTCTCTCAAATATTTTTACATTTTTTTAAAATATATACTTTATACTTATAATATACTATACGTTTTTGCAAGTGAACATTCAAAATACAATTCTCACAAGGATAATATTTTCTTATGTAAATATTAAGCCCAATAATGGTGTTGCTTCCACCAAAGTGCTGACATATTTTGTATACTGAACATTTGCAAAAACAGGTTCAATCACACCTTATTTCAGATGCAGGGCTCTTGAAAGTGTCCAGTCTTTGTCTCTTGGCTTTAGCATTAAAAATGATTTACAACAGACAGTTGATTTAGCTGCAACTTTGAGCATTACTGCAAATCTCATCCCTTCAGCTACATTTTTGCACCCTTCAGAAAAAAAAATCCCCCTCTCTCTATCTTTGCACTTTTCACAAGGTAGGTCTACCTGCCACGAATGCCAAATAAGACTGCAATATCTCAGAACTCCAGAGACAAATGCCATGGGAATCAGACAGGAGAAGCACTGAGGAGAGAGAGGTGTTAGGCCTTCAGCACAGGATGGGAAAGACTTCTTTGAAGACTTTTAATAGGCCTGCTTTGTGCGCAAGCTGCCAGTATCTGTCACGCTGAGTCCAAATGTAGGAACACATTCTTCCCTGACTAAGACATTATTGTGTAGATCTTAACACACAGGTTAGTTTGCCATCCTAGTTTTTATAATCTTAAAGAAAATATCCTAAAAGTAATTGAAATGTTATAAGGGCTATTGCTCAAATGCTTTATGCCAATATAACTGCTGAAAAAGAATGTTTTGAAGAATGAAGAAGAGGTGGACCATTCTCTATGTGAAGAAAAGTGTTATCCTGGTTTGTCAAAGACAATAATGTGAATATGCAACCACTATAAGTACAATATAACAGGGAATTATTAACTCTAGACAAAACACAAATGCATTAGATTTTTTACTTTGGCACATCTAGCATTTACACAGTACAGATTTTACCCAGACTCTGCATTATGCAGTTCAATGTATGATTTAAACACAAAATAATGCAAAAATAGATTATTGCATTTTCTAAAGAAAAAAGGCAAGAATCAATGTAATAATGCAAGAGTGTTGCAGGTAGTTGCTTAATGCTCCTCAAGCCCAAATCTCTAGAGCTCAGGTCCCTCTTTCAATGAAAGACTATGTGATATGCAGTTGTCATCATAAAATCTGATCACTTATTAAATTAATATTTAAGTGTCATTCATTGAATTTCTGAAAAACAACCAGGATTACCAATATTATGCACATCCAGCTGAATAGACGGAAGTACATTACTTATCTGGTTACAAGACAAACTGTGATGATTTATATAGTGGTTCATTTTACTGTAAAAAATACTCAATTTCCCCTGACTGCATGCCACATGAGCTGCACATAAGGGTATTATTAGCTCTCTGTCTGCCTTTTGTTAAATAAGAATTCTGCTGATTCAGTCAGAATGCAAAGTGAAACATTCAATACCAGAAACACCTGACCTTCCAATGCAGTATGTAGAAAAGGTTGCATTATTACACATGCCTGGAATTCTAGCTTCTTTTGCACACAAAGCACAGACTCATGTGTACCTCACATAATATATGTCTGAGGACCTAATCTGTTTCAGCCCGATAATGACCCTGCCAAACACGAGAGTAGATACAGATGCCATTATGGAGTACCGCAGGCACACATGACATGTTATTCAGTCTTGGACAAATCTGTGAAGCACAATCTTGTAGGGAAATGGCCTGAGACACACATGACCAGGGTGGGAGAGACAGTGAGCTTTGAAGAGAGGATAGGGAATACATTAACTGCTCAAAGATTTGGGCTGAGCTGTGCTGAAAGAAAACAGCTTTGGAGTTTAAAAAAAAAAAAAAAGAAACAGAGTGGGATGAAAATGTGAAGGAATGTGTCAGGGGTGGATAAAAATGAGTCTTATCAAGGGTGCATTCCTCATCTGAGAGATAGAGGCAAGGGAAACATTAAGGAGCTAAAACAAGAATATTTGCAGCTAACAGCCAGCTGCTTTCCCTTATTATTATAACTCGTATTGGTTCACGGGTTGTAGTTAGATTTGTTTGCAAGGATCGGTATTACTATTCCTCATTTTAGGATTATAGATTTAAACAAACTGATAGCCCTCCATATTAAACTTTCACCTGCAACTCGTCACACAAATATGTATCTTTCCTGAAATTGTGTGGCTTTTTGGGGGGACATGTGCTATTAGTCTATATTACTATCAAATATATATGTTAAGCTTGAACAATAAAATCAGGTGAAAAATAACCATAGACTTAGCGTAGTCCACACGTTTCCACCGTTTAAAAAAAAAATCTCGTCCACACAACCACGGTTTAAAAAAAAAAAAAACCGTAAGAACACGCTATGAAGCGCAGTCAAGAGCATTCCAAACCGACAGGTGGCGATATATTCCTAACCGTAAAGTCATGTTGGCCAATCAGAAGCCTGATAAAAAGGTTATTACCGGTGTTGTCATAAGCAGTGACCTGCATTCTGATGCCTCTGTTCTGCAATATAATAAGAGAACAGTGCATGTATCTGTTTACATGTTATAAGCCCTGTTAGCGCATTTATTAGCAGCAATATTTTGGCTATGTCCGCCATTGCACAGACTCATGTAAATAAAGGAGATAACAGCGCACACTCTGACGTCAGAAGCCAAAATCTCCTGTCTACCAGGTAGACGACTACACTGCAACTGAGTTTCTCAAAACCCTGGCAGGAGTTTTCAAAAAGCTTCGGTTTCAGTGACCTGATACTGCGTTTGCATGTGGACGAATGGTCAAACCGCATAGAAAAAGATGCGGTTTTGAAAAAACCTGTGTTCGTGTGGACAGGGCCTTAAAAGGAGACCGATCGGCGGCTGACTTGAAGCAGTGCATGCCGGTTAGAAATTTTGTCCGACTTGAGACAGCGCAGACGCGACATGACTGTGACGTATGACATCAAAGTACCGTGAGAGCAGCCGGCTAATTCATTCTGCGCAGCTTCTCCAGAGCAGCTGCACAAGTTCTGATGACACAGCTGTTTCACGATTGGTCAGATTCACCTCATGACCAGGGACGTGCGGTCAGGGTAGGCAGGGTAGTCAGGGCCTCACCAAAGGAAATATTGACATTACATTTATTAATTCCAAGAGCTTTATTAATTTACCACATTATTAATTGCCTTAATTTTACTCCAAATATTAATTTTTGTAACAAAAATGTTCAGGAATACATAATATACTCCTTTTGCCATTGTTTGCTTCTAAAAACCATTGTTTCATGCAGTAAATTCAAGGCCATGGCCATTGAGGCAGAGGTTATCAGTGCCTCTTTGGTCCATAGACCGTAGTTTACGTAGATTTGCGCATGCGCAGTCAGTTCTCATGCTGTCTTGAATTATCAACATTGAGGCAGAGACTGAGCTTGCTCCATGTCACGTGATCCACTCGCTCTCACTCACTCCGCGCTTCCCGATATTTAGCATCTAGCCGTCACCTCTGCCACATTTGTACTGTATGTCTATTTGTGCGATTATGGTGCATTTCGTAAGGGTTCAAATCAGTGGGTTAAGTTTGTTTTAAAAAGTAATTTATTGTGTTGAGCGTTGTCCAGTGGTAGAACTTTTGACGAACATTTCAGATGTTCTGGATTCTGGTTCGAATCCGCACTCGTATATATATATATATATATTTTTTTTTTTAATCAAAACCGAATAAGTTCATCAGAGGTTGTATTATATCAAGCAGGGGACACGTTTGTGTGCATTTTTGTTTTGTGATTTCACCGGAACAAACAAAGATTCTCCGAAATGGATTGAGGCGCGCTTGCATGTGAAGACTGTGCTTGAGCCACAAGATAACACTGTAACCGCGCCATCGATCGCCACTTTGATCACTTGATTTCAGCACTAGATCGCCTCTTATTTAACAAACAAACGAAATGAATGCTCTGCCAGATGGAGATGTTTTATTTATTTATATTGGTACATCCGTGCCGCCGTGAGAGGTTTTAAAAAGTGGTGGGGACAATATCAACCCTGGCAAAAAGCGATAGATGTGTCTATTAATTTGATTATTAGATTTGATTGTGCATTCTTCATATGACTGACTTTGCTGTATGCTGGCAGCGATGTGATGATGCCTGATATGAAATTGGGTTTCTACATTAACTGAATGAATATATATATATATATATATATATATATATATATATATATATATATATATATATATATATATATATAGCCTATGCCACATTGATATTGTTGCCACATGTCCCCTGTCAGTTTGTCAGTATCAGCTACAGTACAGTACCAGTATCAGCACGATGACTGTACACCGTTTGTATCACTCCGCTTGTCTCTGCGCGTTCTAAACAGGCAACATTTCTCCCAGCAAACGGCAATAGAGTAGGCCAACAGCAGTGGCCACCCCCTTTTTCAGCAAAGTTGGTTCTACCAGAAAGACTTGCGAGGCAAAATGACGTAACAAAGCATGCATTTATTAACAGTTCAGCAAGTATTGTGTTATAACGTTCTTTGGCGTAGGCCCCATCCGTAGCTCGCAATCCGAGGGTAACGGAATCTGCATATCCTGCCTGAAGACGAAGGCAGGGGCGCAGCCGACCCCCTGGGAGGTATGGGAAGGGACCATCCATGTGGTGGTGGGGAGAATGGAGGTGAATGTTGGCGTCAGCATCTGCTAACTGTGTAAGTACCGATCTTTTATACTATTAGTATTAGAACACGATTGGTTAGTCGAGAAGGTAATAAGTGACATAACACTTGAGTCTTCCAGGAAGAACTTACGCTAAAGATTTCATTTCCAGAAGTATTTTTTACATCATTTTTTTTCGATAGGGATTTAAAAGAAGTCTTTATTATAGCGTTATTAGCCATGAACCAAGCCAACCAGGCACAAGGTGAATCACGACATTACAAACTTTGATTTGAAGCAAACAAGTATTTGAAAATCAGACAAAAATACAGAGGTATATAGACTGTGTACTTAATGGCATAAGTACACAGTCTTATGCCATTGTCACATGCACTGTATGCATACATAT
This sequence comes from Meda fulgida, assembly GCA_030578275.1. NCBI lineage: Eukaryota > Metazoa > Chordata > Actinopteri > Cypriniformes > Leuciscidae > Meda > Meda fulgida. The sequence goes on from CM060634.1 coordinate 14,820,915, forward strand.
AGTATATGGAATGAAACTTGAGTATATGGAATGGAGCTCTGAATATATGGAATGAAACTTGAATATATAGAATGAGAGGAACTCTGGATTTATGGAATCAAACTTGAATATATAGAATGAGAGTGTGAATATATGGAATTAAACTCTAAATATATAGAATGAAACTTGAACATGTATAGAGAGTAAAAGTGTGAATATATGGAATGAAACTCTGAATAATGAAAGTGCAAATGTGTCAGTACTTAATTAATAATGTAGAGCTAGTCATATCCTTGTTATCAGAGTGATATTCCATGACTTCTGAATTCCATGACTTTAAAAAAATGGCATTCCCTGAAATCTTCCAATACTTTGTTGAACTACCTGGTCATGCTCCGAACAACACACACAGTTTGCAGTCTACATTCCGTCATCTTGAGGATCATATTTTCATAATTGCAACATTATAAATACTTATGAGTAATCGTGTTCATGAAAATGTTGCTGAAAACATTATGTATCATTATTGAAGGAATTTATGAATCTCTTAGGGAGATGTTGGCTGAAATAGCACTCCAGGTTGAAGCTGATATACAAGCACATGGTATGCACATTTGGAGTGCTCATTCTTTATCACTTGTAGATGGGTGCTTCTGTGGGTGCTCCCTGTGAGGTGGAAGGCATGATTCTTTCTGTATTTATGTACAGATACAGGTACATATGCCTGATAAGCAGGAATGTCCAGGCCTGTGAGGTTCACGGCACTCAGTCTTTCTTCTTGAAATAGTGAATGAATTTACCAGTATTTTACCAGTACATGTATTACTGTAGCTCATCATTACTTAGGATTGCTGCTACTTTGTTAGTTTCATTCCATATAGTCAAGTTTCATTCAATATATTCAGAGTCCAATTCAATATATTCAGAGTATCATTCAATATATTCAGAGTCCCATTCCATATATTCAGTTTCATTCCATATATTCAGAATTTCATTCAATATATTCAGAGTCCAGTTCAATATATTCAGAGTCCCATTCAATATATTAAATGGTGCCTATTTTACAACCTATTTAGACGCTTTTGCAGATGCGAGCTCCAGGCCGCCAGCGGCAGTATATAGAGAACAGCGTCATCTCGGCCAGTCCTTTGGGATTTTGCCGATGGCTCTTATGTAGATAGATTAAACAAGAGAGTTAATTAATTTTGGGTATATCAAATGGGCAATCAGTCTTATTAATCTATTACTTTTTCCAAAGCAAATCGATTATGGTTAAGGGGGAAATTAAGTTTCATAGCTAGTATTTCACTTAGATCATGTACTAGCACTGCTTTTGTACGTTTGACTGAATCGTTTGCTTGTTTATTTATTGTATTTTAAAATGGTGATTGTTGTTCATTTAAATATTGTTGTTCGATAAATATTAATTTATATAAATAATATGCCGTATTTGGTATTGAGACTAAGGAAGTTGGACTAAGATATGGACTAAGGAAGTTGTTTTAGCACTGTCATGGGAAGGACAAATGCGAACATATCGCTTTCCTCAGCGGACATTCAAACAGATTTTTTGTATATAATATTATGGACATCGACCTGACGAATGAATGCTATATCAGATGCAGGTAATACACTCGTTTAGTCGATCTCTCTCTCATAATACCATAATACTCAACTCTACACAATACAATAAGCTTCAATGAAACTCAACGCTCCGTTACTAGTTCTAAAGTGACGTTTTAGAATTAGTAACGGAGGCTTGGGCTCAACTGTCAAACTGTCAGTTTGAGATTTAAATCCGTGGGGGAAGTAGTTCTGCACGAAAGGGTTATTTTTAAAGACACTTCGTTGTTATTTGTAATTTATTAACTCCCTTGTGCTGTAGAACTGTTGTGTAAACGCAATATCACACTCGTAGCCATATACAGCCATATCGCACTGCTACTCGTACACTGTTCCTAAATACTAAAAATGTACGAATTTTGAGAGGCCAACTCGATTACGTAATTCGAAATGCTTCATGGAGGTGGTCAGAGCAAAAGAGCTCTTTTGGCAGTCTTTTTTTTGTTTCGACCTAGCAAGCTTAGCATGCACAAAGAGCACTCGCATAATTTTCAGAAAATGTGAAGATCTGATTCCATAAAGGTTTCCCATTATGATATGAATGTTTCCTCAGGGTTACAAGCATCAAAGATATTTTCACAAGTAAAACAGCACAGAGACACGAATGGACATCTTACACCAGACATTCCAGGACACATTTTTGGATGACATGGGTTCATTCTGTGCTGAGAAGAAACAATCATTTTTGGTGCAGAATGTTTGTGTTGCGATGTTCCACTCCTGAAATAAAACCGTCTCTGTTGTAACAACTTAGACAAATCAGACACACAATTATTTGTTATATTTAACAAATAATTCTTAAAACCTTTTACCCAACAAACAAACTGCGTGTAAGAATTGTATGGGATGACCCCCGAATGGCAATTTACGCTGAGATGGAGGACCAGGCCTCTGGTTACCATGTAAAACAATGACAAATCATCTGAAAAGACTCAAAAGAATGTGTAAGTTGGCCACGTGCAAAAGCACAGACCATAGAAAAGACACATAAAGCCCGCAAAGCAGACTTTTCTTCATTAATTTATATAAAAACTGTCTATAAATTAACATGCATATCCCCAGGATATTGTATCTTTAATTACTGTTTTTTTGTTTTATTGTTTCTTGTATTGCATTTTGTTTTAGGCAAACCTTTTGATTGAACCACTAGATAAAGTAACCTTATTGGTATCATGCTTCCTATCAAATTAATCCTTGTGTGACGCCCTGCACATTGGTGTATATATTATATACTCATAGCATGCATTATATGCTTTTTAGAATAATCAGAGCATAACAGGACACAAAGCATACTCCAATCATGCAAATGAGTCAGCTTCCAAATAAAGGTACTTTTCCGGCTTGAAAATGGCACCTTTTTTATTGGTCAAGTTTTTGTAGTTATTATTAATTATTCATATTTCCCTTTTGAGGTAATTTACACTGTGCTTCATTCTCTTGTCTTGCTTGCCTGTGTAAGAGTACCATTTCATTGGAAACAGTCTAGCTTGATTCCTGTGTGCATGATCGTACAATCCTTCCAAGCTTTTCCTTCTAGAAGCTGTTTTACACACAACAGGCTAAGAACTATCATCTGGCTTTCTCTACACTCCCCTTCTTTTCCCAGTCATGTTGAAGTTGAAACGTCTGTGCACTCAGTAAGAGGCCAGATAAGCCTTCCCATCAGCCCTCTCACCCCCCTTACCCATGTTGGGGAAGATTTTGTTGATGCAAAGTCAGAGCTCCCCATGGCACTTCCACACTGGCACATTTCAAGCCCTGTCCTCGGGCAAAATATCAGTGACATTCTGCATTCATGCAGCGTTTATTTTGTGGGTCCAAAATAGAAGGGCAAACATGTTCATGTGCACTTTGTTGATGGCATGTTACTGAAGTTACTGCAATGCAAATTTGATATGAGACATAATTGCTCAGCTGAGCTGGGACTCAGCTTATTTCCATGGAGGCATGACACACCAAGAAATCACACACAGAGATAGAAAAAAAATCCTAGACTTTACTTCCTGTAAGCAATATGTATGGCAGGGTTCCAGATACCCCACAGAACCTGCCTGCAAATAAATGCAACACATTTAAAGACATTTTCACATTCGTACACTCACAGGACACAAGAACAATCCCATTGGCTTTATTGTGGCAGTGTTGGACTGAATACTCCCTAAATTCCGAACTAAAATAATACATAAATCTTGATCTCGTAAATTGTTTAAAACTTCATGGCAGGCATGTTTTTCCTCAGTAATCACATACTAATTGCAAGGAAAATCCATTGAGAGCAAACTGGTTGATTTTCTCAAAGGGTTTAATAGTGGGAAACCAAGTGTGGCTGTGTGAGTGAGGACAGATGGGGTGGGTGTGGTAAATAAAATAGTCAAACAAGGAAAATAAAGTGTCTGTGATGATAGAATAACTGTAAGGGTGAGTGACGTACGCCCTGGCCCTGCTTGGATATTGTGAAGGACGGGGAGTGCAGGAAGGTTTTTTTGTCTTTGGAAAAACATGCACTGATGAATCCCGCACAACATATTTAAAAAACAAAAATGTTACAGGAGTTACTATGAGGGAATGTGTAATCCTTAAGAATATAATTTTTAATGCTGAATCAGTAGTATTAAATGAGGAAGACTTACAAAGTATGTAGTGATGTGGGCCCCCAGGATCAAAAGACTCAGGAAAAAAAGATTTTACCTATAATTTACTTACCCATTCTGCTACTCGGGCACAAATTATTTATGGGTTTATATTTGATTTCATTGCACCTGTGGACATACATAGAACATAAAACTTTAAGATTTTTAAGATTTTATTGTTTGTTTTTAAATCTCTTCATGGTCAAGCACCAGCTTATAGATGATCTACTGATGATGCATGCTCCTCTGAGGTCATTGAGGTCTGCTGACCAACTGCTCTTATCTTTTCCTAAGACTTAAAGGCCGTGTTGCAGGGTTAATTTTTCAACGAATTTGTGCAATTTGCTAGCAAACTGTAACTGTATTTTATGTTGTTGGGTATCACAAAACGGAATATAATACGAAAAAGTAGTACTATCTTACAGCGGTTTGCAACGATTCTCCTTTCCCCCACAATGCATTGCATTACGTCACCTTCGAGGGAGAATTTACCAAAGCCCGCCTTGAGAGCAACTAGAGAAACGAGTAGTAGACGAGAGTATATTCAGATAGCGCAGATTATAGATAAATACATAGATATAGATAGATCAATAGATTAGATATATAGATAGACAGACAGATAGATAGATAGATAGGCTAGTATAGAGAGAGCTTTCCAACGCATTTTCCATGAGATAGCACCGCCCAAACAAGGACCTGCCAAACACAGAGACAGACATGCGGCGGCTAAGTTTGCAACAACATTTTCACCGGAGGAAGAGATAAACGCTTAGAAACGCCCATATAGCTAGCATGATGCCTTATATTTCTAGATGATAAAGACAAAGTTTACCAGTAATACAACACTATGACAAAGGTTGCCGGTACTTATCAGAACGCCATGATCACTGCCACAAGAAAACGTTGATTTTTCACTCGGTGCTATTCAATGACACTAAAAATTTTTTTAACAAAGTGTCGTTATTGTGCACTGCTTCTCGTAGACTAGCTCGAGTGCTCATTGCTGCGTTGCTAAATGATAGCAACTCACCAGGACACTTCACCAACTCTCCACTCATTCTCCTCGGACCATGCATTTAATTGGCTTTGACGGCCATCAGTTCTTGGCAATTCCTCATCATTTGCCCTCTCACGTCTTGCAGGTTCAAAATTATACGGCTCCGGGCCATCATACAAGTTGGCTCTAGCCACCTCTTCCTCATCCCAGTCAGTCGCCATAGTTCTAATACTAGGCTGAGGCTACCTTTCCTCCACTTCTCCCCAGCGTGACGTCATCACCGAATTGCGTAAAAAAAAAACGTTAATACCAAAAACAATTAAAAAAAAAAGGTCTTTAAGACCATTTATGAGACATTTTAAAAATGCTATACATATCTTGAGTGATTTAAGTACTCATTAATCGACAGTGGTGGTTAACCTGCAACATGGGCTTTAAAAATAGGGGAGATCGAGCATTTTCAGTCATGGCCCCTAGGCTGTGGAATGATCTGCCTATGCATGTCAGAGTAGCTCCCAGCCTTGACACTTTTAAATCACGACTTAAAACTCACTTTTATTCATTGCCTTTAAACCAGCCTGAGAGTTAATTTCTGCATTTTATTCTTTTAGTTTGTCACTTGTTAACTGTGTGTTGTGCTCATCTCATGTGTTTAAAATTTGTCTGAAATGATGTCAGTGTCCAGCACTTTGGCAAACCTCGGTTGTTTTAAATGTGCTTTACAAATAAAATTGTATTGTATTGTATATTGCATGCATAAATATGCTCTACCATTCAGAAATGTCAAAATTATTAGAAGTTATTTCTCACAAATGGCCCTGAGGGGCTGATAAAGTGCTTTGTAGAGCCAGTTAAACTGACTCACAGAATTCAGGCTGTTTGTATCAGCATATTGCCAAAGGAGATCTTATGTAACTCAAGCCAGCAAGCTTAAAGATGTAAATTGTTGTAGCTTGCAAGATAATGTTATCCCAAGGCCGTGGGACCTTCAGACAAATAAAGGTTTTCCATGTAACTCATGAGAGTATATCAGTGGCATGTGAACTTAGGTAACTTGACTTCTGAAATTAGGTAAAGTCGCATTTACTGTAGGTTGTGTTAGTCTAATGGAATTTCATATTTTGTTTTTTCTCATCCATATTTTCACTGCTTTCCTTGCCTATGCTAAAAAGACAATGCCATGATACCTGATTTTATGAAGGCACAGATGATGCAATCAAAAAGAAGATGGTAACAGCATTGGATATTTTAGTCCAACTTGCAGACTGAAATTGTCAGAAAAATATCAGAAGGTGCAGGGTTTGTATGTATTTGATAGTTCCTATAGAGTGCAATGGATGTATTTAGGACATATTTTAGTGGTCATAGGGAGAGAGATAATGAGTATGGTTACCACACACTGCTATAACATCTGTTGCTTAATAAACATCCTACACAACAGCTTTTGGGGGTGCTTGCTTTCAATCAAAGTTTCCTGTTAAAATTTCCAGTCATGGCAGCGCTATTTAAAATATTATTAGGTTGACTTTACATGCATAGTTGCTCTAGGTTTGTAAGGAAGATTAAGGTAACATTTTGTAGATTGTAAAAAAGTATGTGGAAATTGAAAAACAGTATCACTTAGTAGAAACTCTTTATTGTCCTAAAACATGCCGAGGTAAGTTTTATATAACTCATATTACATATTCAGGTATTGCCGTCTGGCATCATCCAATCCCACAATCCTGCATAACTGAGCTGAGTTTGGCATTTATCACCAGAGTCCTGAAGCTCAAAGCCGTAAGTGGCGGAAGACAGGGTCAGTTCCCCTCCAGAGAATCACTGACTCACCCAAAGCCAAATTCAGCAGACACTGCTGGTGAACAGAAGCTGAAAGCGCTAAGTGACTGCTACTATGAACACATAGGCTACACACAACTGTCTGAAACCATCAGCCATCCCAGAGGATTCACAGCTTCAAACAGACATTTCCTCTTATTAATATAATAGAATAGTTTTAGGTAACGACACAGCCACATTATTTGCTGGATTTTTTTTACCTTTTCTGAAGCAAATCAGTTTAGGTCCCTCCTTGAGTAATCAACTGAACGTGTTAGACATTATGTGGGTCACTGCATTTGTTTTTTGAGCAGGAAACCCTGGTTCAAGGTCTTGTGTATCTCCACCCGCTCATTAACCACTCACTGATAGAGTCCTTGTGACAGTAACACAGAGAATCACTTTGCATTTGGCAACTAAGAGTCGCTCTGGAGAAGATTCCATTAATTATACAGTGAAATCATGTGCCAGTTCTGCTGAGCAGAAAAAAATATCAACCCTTTTAAGGAACTGATGAAAGTATTTGGATTAAACACATGAGGTCATGTGTTTAGGTCTCGACAGGACAGATCGAGCATCTCTCCTCACCGGCCCAAAGAGATTACTCATTAATGTATCACCAGTTCTAGCTCATATGATGTCCCAGCATGCAAGTCATGAGAGGAGAAATGCGCTATTGAATACGCTGTTAAAAAAAGCTCTGCTCAAGAGGCCAGGGGAAAACACAGTAAGAAGTAGGGGTGTGACGAGACACTTATCTCACGAGACGAGACACGAGATTGGGTTCACGAGGACGAGACGAGACGAGATTTTTGCATAATATTTTATAGAAATCCTCAATGACAAAATTAATGGCTTCTCTCCTGTATGATTTAACGTGAGTCTCTTCAGACCTTACTGTACATGAATTATGAGCTTCCAGAACTTCTGATTGAGGCTGTGTGTGACCTCCTAATTGAACTCCTTTCCACAAATTGAACATAGAAATAAAAACAGTATAAATGACAAATATAAATTCATTTGGTAACACTTTACAATAAGGTTAATTAGTTAACATTAACTAAGAATGAACAATACTTCTACAGCATTTATTATTGTTAGTTAATATCAGTTTCAACATTTACTAATACATTATCAAAATCAAAGGTTGTATTTGTTAACATTAGTTAATGCACTGTGAACTAACATGAACAAACAACGAACAGCTGTATTTGTATTAACTAAATTAACAAAGATTAATAAATACTGTAACAAATGTATTGCTCATTGTTAGCACATTGTTAGTTCATGTTAGTCATGTTAGTTACCTTATTGTAAAGTTGTATCATTAATTCTTATTAAGTGCAAACAATGAGTGCAAGTGCAACCATAATCAAAATAGGCCTACTCTCTCAGTATTCAAAGTGCAAACAGAGACCAGAGCCACAACTACACAGTCCAGAGATAGGTTGATTTTAGGAGACAGGCTCTGCAGCCTAATTTGTGTGCATCAAAGAGCTTGCGTTTTACTTTCTCTTTCGGATTCTTGATCGTACACTGTGTATAGGGAGCGGCGGTGCTGAGCATGCATTCTACATAAGACATTTATCAGAAGCTTACCCCAATTTCCACCAACTGCGGAATGGCTGCGGATCTGCTCCGGAACTGCGGCAGAGTCAGCAACCGCAGCCCTCCGGAGCAGATACGCAGAGTTTTTATTTTTGAGAGAGAATGCTGGAGAGCTCCAGCAATTCAGCACAGTGGAGATTGTTATATCGCGCGATCATACGTGAATTTGCGAGATCTCGTGGGTCCTCATGTCAGTCATAGCCGCAGCCGTTCTGCAACAAATCCGGACCTGGCAGGTATTGAAGGACGGATCCGACACGCAGCGGAGCCGATCCGCAGCCGTTCTGCAGTTGGTGGAAATCCGGGGTAAGACTCTGTTGCGCAACGAATCCTGCAACATTGTCACGCGATCAGTGAACTGTGATTCCTTCCAACGCAGTCTCATGAAAGTGCGTATCAATACCACGAATGTTATTTCTCGTGCCATTTATACGCCCAAAAATGTTTCTTGCGTGTATGCTACGCACTGAAAACCCCTTGGGTAGGATTAGGGGGGAGGGGGGTGCGTGCGTATTACACGCCATAAAGTGCGTATCATATGCACGTGAAAACTGCGTATCATATACGCAAAAACGATTTTTGGCGTATAAATGGCGCGAGAAATAACATTCGTGGTATTGCACTTTGATGAGATCGGGCTGTTTCTTCTGCACTGTGTGCGACTGCAACTCGTGCTGGATGAGCAGAGCAGACGTTTACAATATTTTACAATGGTGTAGGCCTATATGTTTTTAAAAAAAGCAAAACGACAGTGGTGCCACGGTGGCATATTCTATGCTAATTTAACCCTCATGGATATCGCAATCTCATCACACCCCTAGTAAGAAGCGACCGTTTCACACATACTCAGTTTGCAGTGCTTATGCTTGCGTATTTTTTTCCGTACCCATGTTAACAGGTTACCCCGAAAATCCACTGGATCCGTCTGCGGTGCGTAACGTCAGCGCCACGTTTTTGATGCGTCCCTACCTCGGTGTCAAAGCCCACTGGAAGCGTCTCAGACGCGTTTCAGCAGCGGAGCGTTGGTGACTTCTTCATTTTTCCTCAGAATCGGAGCGTTGTTTATTTGTTGTTCATTTGTCCTCTTTTGGCTCAGGAGCGAACAGTTGTGCTACCTTATTGATCTTAAAAATTTTCCTCGTTGTGCTTCTACAAGGTGTTTTATTTTGAAAATCGACCGGATCCTCTATGCCGTTCTGTGTCTGACTTCCTGCCCGGTACGATGTTTGACGCGGCAAGCGGCGAAAATAGAACTGCTACCTATTCTCCGCGGAGCACTGGGACGCTTCTGAGACGCGCCGGGTCCGCAGCTGGACTTTAGAGCATTGACTATAATGGCCGCGATTAGCTCCGGCATTCGCGACGCTGAGATAGCACAAGTCTATTTGATGTGATGTTTACATCTGGAAGATGTATTTTTAAGAGTGTTTGTTCATCTGCAATACGTCTATAGGACGTTTCCTGTCAGATGTCAAATAGACGTTTAGAAGATGTCTTTAAGATGTAATGATTTAGAATGCATGTTAAACTGACATCTTCTAAACGTCTATTTGACATCTGACAGGAAACGTCCTATAGACGTATTGCAGATGAGCAAACACTCTTAAAAATACGTCTTCCAGATGTAAACATCACATCAAATAGACTTGTGCTATCTGGATGACGTTCCGTGCCGTAGACGGATCCAGTGGATTTTAAGGGTTAGAGCTTTCACACTGCACGCGGGTGCGGTCCGGCGATCCGTTCCAGGGTGCGGTGCGTATACAGCAGTGCAGAGATCGTTTACGCACCGAGTCTATTTTTGCTGTGCTGCACGCGCTGAATTAAAGTGAAAGCGCATAGTTTGACAACACAAATTGATATGAAAATGTAGTAATTTCATCATAAATTCATTTAATTCAAAAAAATGCAGTAATCTCACCCTAAATGCATTTAATTGAATTCTACTATTTATTTTCAGTCATCTTTTTACTTTAACACCGGGGTAAAACAAGGAAAACTACAAGTTACTTCAACAAGGCGACATAATGAACGAACCTCGTCTCATTGGTGGAGGTGGAAAAAAAGTTTGTCAATTTATTGTATAAAGATTTAAATTATGCAAAAGAAAAGGTATGAGTCTGCTGTTTTTGTCAATTTTAAGATTTAATGTAAAATGTTTGCGATTTTAATATAAGTAGGCTACATGGTTCTATATTTTACCACTTGCTTGAGCAACTTAATATAATATAGAAGTAATGCATTGAATAATACGTTGTTTAGCCTACATTGTGTTTAAACGTGAATACTTCTATTAAAGAGTGTATGTGTACAAAGAGAGTGACAAAACTTGTTTTAATTAAAAGTTGCTCATAACTTTTGGATTTGAAATACAAATAGTGAATGGGTTTGTGGTACAGCCGTGGATCAGTTGCGCATTGCAAACGCAGCATATGTGAAAGCACTATAGCGCGTGCTGCTCTTGTACCGCATATGCACTGCACACGGAGTATGTGTGAAACGGGCGAAGTAATTTAGCAGGGGCTTCAACGCTAACACATAGTATTACAGAGGTAAACATCCCTTGAGTAACCTAAGGTATCTAGTAAAAGAGCGTGCTAGTGTTAGCTAAAGGATCAACACGTGCAATTTATTTTAACTTGTTGGTCACTATCCCAGATCTTTAACCACTATGCCACTTGAAAAGCAGTTGGCAGGATTCGATTTTTTGATTTTTGAAATGATGGATCGTTGTTGTTTGCTAATTGCTGTACGTTTTATGTAAGTAACTGATTCTGGAATTCTATGGTTGTAACTCTTTGTCAGAGTAGGCTACATTAAATTATGTTTTAACAAAGTTCGGGAGGAGCACGTTCAGATAATTAACACGAGTGGAGAGCACTCAGCAATCAATGATAAGAGTTGTGTATTTAGATTCAGATCTCACCTCGATCCATTGACAGTTTGGCAGCATCCCTCCACCACCCCTTCTCTACTCTTCTAGTCCTAACCATTTACAAAGGGGGAAGTACTCTGGATTTGTGCTTCCTCCTTAAAAAAAATGCTACCCAAGCGCGAATCGATCACAGAGAATGTCGATTCATTCTCTATTGTTTCCATAATGGAGTAAATCTCACAGTATTGACATCGTTATTTCATTTAAAACAGTTTAAGTGTATGGGGAGCATATTTTGATATTTTAAATGAACTAGCAATTATCACATTTGATACAACATGTAAAAATGACATTATTGTATATAGCATGAAATACAATTATAATACAATTCTAATTTATGAGTACTGTATACTGTACTGTTTTTATTTTTAAAATGGTGTGAAAAGTAAAAATGATCATCAAATATTCATCTTTGACCTGTCAAGTACACCTTTCCGTTATTGATCATACAAATATTCATATAGTAGTTAGCATTTTCTAAAGGGAAATAACATTATAACACATTAATACTTACCTTATGTTCACTTTCATTAGGAAAAAAAATACTTTGAAATAATGTCTTCAAGATGTCATGAGTAGCATATTTTGGTAGACCAACAAATAATGCTCCCAGTACAAATTCACTTTATTTTACATCACTGCTCACTCCATATGCACTGTATGAATATGGACTTGATATCTCAACACACTCTATGTTGAGATATTTTGTAATTATGTCTTCAAGTTGACAGGAGCATCATATTCTGTAATGGCATCTTTAAGGTGTCAAGAGTAGCATATTTTGATAGACCAACGTGCCCTATCAAATAATGCTGCCAGTTTATTTTACAGAAGCAGAACATCAGGCTAGCCCTGGAAACTAAATAAATGATGAAAGTACTCTGAATCTGGCAAAACAGTACATTTATTTATTTAATTTAAAGCCTCACGCCATATCACACTGAACATTAGCACTTGCCTGTCAAGTGTTGCTACCTACTTTGTATACATTTCACACACAGCCTTTTTTTGCACGTATATGTTGCACAACTATCTTTTTCATATTTGGCACATTGAAAATGTGCCCACCTACTGCACAAATCACACTGCACATAAAAAAAAAAAAAAAAAAAAAAAAAAAAAAAAATGCATTAGATACATAAAACTCATTGAGGTACAATATATACACATTTTTATGTTATACTTTACCATTTCAATCATGTTCTGATCAGCATCTTTTTCAAGCAGGGAGCATACAATGCAGTAATCATCTGCATTCCCTAGAAACAGTGGGCTTAGTTTTAGTTTCTCTTTCTGAATAAATTATTCATGGTACTCTACAAATTTTTTATTTGTGAGTAAGAAAGAAAATATATTTCACCAAGTATTCACACACATACAGATGGATGACAACTTAAACCAGGGGTTCCCAATTGCAGTCCTTGTGCCACAAGTCACAACTATTATGATTACGGGTTAAATAATATGGTATTTTAAGGCATGTTACCAAATTACATTTATTTTCATATGACTCGATTGCTTTATATTATGAACAGATTTAAGTTAGGCTTTTATTCACATATAAACATTGATCAGCAAACATAAACAGAAGCTCAACCGAACCTGCTTGACGCACGAGAACAAACCTCATTGGTTCTCATTGAAGCTCAAATGTGCTGCATAACTCGAGAATGAGCGTCATTGGTTCTCAAACGCATGCTTGAGCTTCCGTTTACCATAACTGAAGTGTGCATTGATCAATGTTTATATGAACAAAAGAGTTATGGGTTTGTAACTACATGAGGGTGAGTAATTAATGACAGAATTGTCATTTTTGGGTGAACTAACCCTTACAGTTGGGGGGGATTTGGTGGCTCTGTTATGCTGTAAGGGTATTAAGCTGGGATGGTTTGTGGGGTATGGCATCATCTTTAGTAGTATGCCACTGACCTCTATGCTGAAGCAATGCACAAGCTACTTCTAATCGTGCCATGTTAACATCTTGTGCAGATGTCTGGACAGTACTTATGCCTCCACTCTCAAGATAATCTTCAGCAAACTGCAAAATTACATTTTAGCAGATAACAATCATTTTAGTTACTTTTACAAGTAAATGCTATAAAATTGGTAGAATTAGCTACATAATAACATTTGTACAAACACATTTACCCTGAACACTTAAACACCACAGCTGCTGGAGTCCTGCTGCTTGTTGTGCTGCATTGTGTGAACCATCCACTTTTCTCCCTGTTCTCCACAGCCTATCATCTTCAAGAAATTCCTAATTATTGTTAAAAAAAAAAAATAGAAAAAGAGACCAATATAACAGAGACCGCATCAGGCAAATTTTCTTAACATAAAGGGTATCAAACTCTGGGCATAGGGCATAAACAAGCTTAAAACCTGGTCAAGCTGTATGTTTTTTTAAAGCTAAAACATTCTCACAAGCACTGTTACCTCCAGTTCCAAAGTAATTTTCGCTCATAGGCACCTTCATTTGCCAATGGATCTATCAGCAGAAGAACCTTGTCAGACATGTTGACGATCTAAAAATATTTAGGGTTAATTCTCTCATCACATTATATGACATTTATATTTATTTAAGAGATTGTTGTTTTCAAAGCGATGATCTCTGCTGCATCAAAAGGCAATCAAAATATCTTTATATATGATATATGCAAATAATATATAATTTATGTAAATAATATTCCAGTGTAGAATAAACAATGAAAGGTAACCAAACCACTAAAATCCACGGGGCACATCAACTCTTCTCCCACTGGAAATTTCATCTGAGGAATGGTTTTGATAAAATTTGTTATTGATAATTTATACTAACTAACTACTAACTAGCAACAACAGCACAGAGCTGGGGCCTCATGTACAAAGACTTGCCTTGAATTCATACTAAAACATTGTGTACGGACAAAGCTGTAAATGTGCCTACGCACAAAAAAAACTAGATGTATGAATCTCTGCGTACGAAAGATCCCATGCACATTCTCTTTGTACATCCCAATTAACGTAAAAATGAGCGCACATGCACGAGCACAACGCCCCACCCAGTCTCCTCCCTTAATTAAATACATTTAAATATGGTAATGAGTCCACTTTGGCAAAAGAAATGAGTAAGAAAATGGCTAAAGCAAGCGGCAAGAAGCGAAACTTTACAGAAAGTGAATCGGAGGTGCTACTAGCGGAGGTAGAAACGAGAAAAAAAATATTTGGAACTTTGTCCTCCGGAATTAATAACAAAAGGAAAAAATATGAGTGGGAGAGTTTGGCTGATGCCGTCAATGCGGTGGGATCTGAAAGTCGCACTGTAAATGACCTTAAAAAGAAATGGTCTGATATAAAGGTGGACGTTAAATGGAGAACTACTTCGCACCGACAAAGTGTGGGCAGAACAGGCAGTGGTAAAGGGGTCGATGAACTTACACCACAACAGAGAGTGTCCTCAATTATGGGTGACACTTTACTCTCTGGAGTAGTATCTGCTGCTGTGGGAGACTCGGATTTACTACAGGACTGCCACGAAGGTAACCATTATTATCTGCGCATTTATTGAATGGAAATGTTTCCGATTCACATATGCAAATTCTTCTTCAGATGGCGCCTTCATAGCAATGTGTGTGTCGATGTGCAGTCGATCGCTCCGATTACATTAGGAAAACTGGCTATCGCTGCAAATTGTGTTTTAATGTTTGGCTGGTCAACTGCATCATATGGGAACCTTATATACCTGTTAGACATGCGGATGATCCCGACCCATACCGCTGGCATTGCGTGACTCAAAGACGACTGGCTTATTCCTGAGCGGTCTGCCAGTTCCCTTTGGAAATAACCAGTTGCCAGGAAACCATGAGTTGTCAACACCTGCAAGGGAATGGGTATTGCGTGGCTCCTCGCCGTCTCTCTCTCTAGATTCTGACCCAACTCAGCACAAAGCTCCAAGAGGATAGCCCTTGGAAATCTGAAACGGCTGATAAGCCAGTCATCATCCTGGGCCAGAAAATCATTGTGGTCCCTAAAAACGTTTTCTTCGGATTCTGCCATTAGCAATGTCCTCTAATAAGGCCAAAGCTGCCATTGCCATAGACTAAGGGTCGTATCAATTTGCATATGCTTTTATATGTTCTTACTTAATTGCATAATTGATAGAATATTCCCATAAGGCTCGTGTGAGAATATATGTAAATTATTTTATAAATTGCAAATTAATAGCAATGCTTCAGGTGGTAGTGCGATAGACTTGTTGAACAATTCGTTGTGTAATGTTTGCAACTTAACTTCATTGCCTGTAAGAGTCGCCAACGGACAAAAACTATGAGAAATGTACGTACGCCAGACATGAAATTGGGGTGGTTAATTTCAATGTTAGTACATCCGACCGTGAGCGTTAAAGTTGGCGTACGCAAAGTTTTTGTGCGTACGCAAGATTGAGGCCCCTGGTGAACAGGTTTCTGTGGAAAAACAATAACATTTTACTATGCAAAATTGGTAGGCTAACACTTTATAATAATGTTCATATATAGTTAAAGTCCCCGTGAACCGGAAGTTGCAAACGAACTTTCTCCAGTGTTGTGACGTATTTCCGAGAGAAACAGAATACTAAATGAGGCAAAATAGTGGGCGTGTTTTTTTTTCCAACTAGCACCTGATTGGATATAGAAAAGTAGGTGTTTCATTCAGAAATGGAGGCAGATCTTAACGCAAGTTTACAATCGGTTGTTGAGGATTACTCGCCGCCTGACACACCGCCAGCAGTACCCTTCTTGCAGCAGGAGAAGGAGGAACATGAAGAAGAACAGGAGCACACGGAGGATCGTTTCGTCACGGGGGGAATCAGACCTTACATGTTTGAGCCGTTACATGCCCTGGAGGGTACGAATGGTCACCTGGACGTGGCGGCTCAGGAGCAAGTTCACACTCGCGAGCATCTCGATGTGTCCCAATGGTAACACTAATTGGAATTATAAAACTATTTTTCTTTGCTATTACTGCTGCAACATTAACCGTTATGTAAGGTACCTGCTTTTTATGTTTTCTTAAGTTTTTGAATGTTGTACATTGTCTAGAATAGTTGCCTACATCTATAATTGACAGATAATTAAGCTTACCACGATTAAACCACAACTTTTCATTTGTCAACTTAAACTGTACTATGCTTTTCATTCAGGTGCTCCTGTGGCTACTGCCAGCACATGGACACTGGTCCTGAAAGACTATGTTGTAGGGAGGTTAGGCAGGTTTGTGACAGAAGTGCAGAGAATGGGTATCATGTTATTAATCAGCCTATACATGACACAGCAGCTGAGTAGAACTGAAGATAGCAAACTCTATGACTTGAAAAAACCTTAACATTTGTAATACAGTGCCTATGTGTTAATACATTACATAACATATACTACAGTCTAGAATAAATTATTAATACTAGAGTAAAATAGTACTAAATCTACATAATTGTTATATTATTTATTTTATATAGGTTGTTGATAAATGTGCAGAAGCAGAACTGCAACCTGGATGCATGACTGAACACCCAGGTTTTGAAGCGGTCTGCTTGAACCCATGGGTTCTTCAAGTTGAATATGCATCCTTGGTCCAGTATTATGGTGACTATGACCAAGATGTTTTTACTATCGAAGAGTAAGTGAATAAAGTTGAACTAGATTTTTCAACATAAGTTACCATTTGTAAAGAGTAAGAGATGACCGTCGAATCTGTCTTGATTCGAGTGGTGATGTTGGTTTTTGGCGCGCACGCTCAAAAAACACGCGCACTAAACATTTATTTACTTTATTAAGCATAATATGATGGCAGCCCTGTATGATGATAAACGTCTCAAGAGCTTCGTTGTAGCTAGTTCAACTTACCGTCAAAGTCTGTGAGGTACCAACGGTGTACACTGACGGGACCGCGTTATCTGTTAATGACAGATATCTCACAAACCCCATTTCGTGTTCTGTCCAATTTATGAAGCATTTACGCGTGAAGTGCTTCGAGCACATCCGTGACCTCTCTGTTATCCCTCCTTCCTCGAAATGTAAAAAATCGAGCCATCTGGACCGTAACGAGGGAATTTTAGGGAATGGGAAAAGTGTTCCGTGACTGCCACAACCAAAAATGCACCTCCTCGCCATCTCTCCTTTCACACGCTGTCAATGCTCGCAAACACAACACACAGGCAGCCTGTGACTGTCTCTACTGTCAGTTGGGGGGCGTGGTGACGGATGTTAAGCCGACACCTAAACCGTCAAACCTACGTCATCAGGGTCAGGTCCTCCAAGGCAGAGGGGAGGGGCATTTTCAGATTTTGATTAAAGATTACGAAGCCAAAACATTTTTTTGAGTGGATTGACTTGCATGGATGAATTGTTCACCACAAAACGATCAATTTAAGCAAACAAAGTAAGTATGTTCAATTTTGATTTCATGGGGACTTTAACTACATTAGTTAACATTGACTAATAATGAACTGCACTTATACAGCATTTGTTCATCTTTGTTAATGTTAATTTCAACATTTACTAATATTTTATTAAAATCTTGTTAACATTAGTTAATGCATGTACAGAGAGATACATCATACAGTTTATATGGTCCAACAACTGCTTCCACCTGGCCACAATCGTTTGCAGCCCACAGCCTTCTAACTGTAAACACAACGTGAATGTTAAATCACTTACATATTTGACTGATATATAGATATTACCGTTATATGGCCAGAAGTACATGGACACCTAAAAGGCATGTGCCTGTTTAACATTTACTTTTAAACCCATGACTATCTACTATATGGAGTTGATCCAACAAATTTGAATGCACACAATTCTCTAGAATATCAATGCATTCTGTAGCATCAAGATTTCTTATAATACAATGATGCCTGGCTAAATCCATCAATTACAAATGGTATCCACATACTTTTGTCAATATAGTGTTTTTAAGAACCAGTGACCAGTGGCCAGAAGAGCCAAAGTGGTCAAAAGAGCCAAAAGGCCAACGTGCACAGTTTGAACAGGCCAAACCCTTTCAAGCATACAATAAACTTGGGTAGGCCAAACAAATGGCCAACAGGTCAAACTTGCTAATATTGAACTCCGTAACTAGAACCTCTTTCTTCTGCATGTTCCTTTATATTCAGTGATGAGGCTTGTGGATGCTTCAGGATTCAATATTGTTATTTGTTACAGTTGTATAGTAGTGTAAACTACATCAAGTAGTAAGCCCACCTAGAAGTGTAGAGATTTTGCTTTTACCTTGTGTGTGTCGTCGGGGCTCTGAATGTTTTGCTTTGTGGCAAAATGAACAACTGAAGGCCTCGGAGGAATGGAAATGTCTTCAGTCATTCTTTCCAAATCCTCTTCATTGGTCAAAGAAGGAGGGGTACAGGAAAACGTACAGGCCATGTTCTCCTTCGGGATCTTGTGTGATTCCTGCCTGCGGACTGGACCATCATCAGTTTTGCTCCTTCTGTATGGCTTGATGTGGTTTACATTGTCTAATTCTGAAGGTGTAACTTTAAAGAGTAAGTACAATGTAACAAGCTTGCCACACATAGACTGAATGGTATAGGGTCCGGTAAAATCAGGCTCAATTCTTCCTCCTTTCCTTCCCTGCTTCCCCATGTTGAATAGAAGCACCTCATCTCCAACACCTCTTTTTGCATAGGCCTCCTTCTGTTTTTCGACTGTTGTTGTTTTTGCCGTCTCCATTTACTTTTTTTCCCCATCCAAATATGTACTGCAAGTTTTCTCCTCAGGAAGAATTATGTTGGAAAGCTTAAATGAAAAGCTTTTTTTTTTTTCCTAAAAATGTAAACCCACAGGAATTCTGAGTAGGTTGACAATTTAAAGTGTTAATTTATTTTGTTATGGACAAATAACACAAATTAAAGGGGGGGGGGGGGGTGAAATGCTGTTTCATGCTTAGTGAGTTTTTTTTTACACTATTAAAGAGTTGGATTCCCATGCTAAACATGGACAAAGTTTCAAAAATGAAGTTTTAAGTTTGATGGAGTAATTCTGTTCAAAAAATACTCCTTCCGGTTTGTCACAAGTTTCGGAAAGTTTTTTTCGAATACGGGCGACGTCAGAGTCGCCGGAATTTCCTTATACGGGTCTTAAGGGCACTTCTCCCGGAAGGGCGCGCGCGCATCCGTAGCCTAGTGCGTGCGAGGGTACGCCTATGCCTATCAGAGCGCTGGGCTCGGCTGCGCTGCAATTAAAAAAAATGGCACCCAAAAAGTGTGTTTTTGGTTGCCAGGGAAAGACAACACTGCACAAATTTCCAAAGAACCCAGCGTTAAGGGACCTGTGGATGGATTTTGTTTTCCCAGAGCAGCAAAGGAGTTGTGCAAGTGTTTTTGTTTGTTAAAGAAAAAGAAAAATACGACGACATGAAGTGAAAATTAGTCATTTACAAAAACCGTTAAGCAAATATAAGTTATATAGTTACAGTAGGCCTACACACCACATAGAGACGTCCTGCTGTAGTCGTTGCTGCTGCTGCTAGTCGTCTTCAATCTCAGCCTCGGGATCTGATTCTGGATCAAAAATGTATGGCTGAATCTGATTGTTAGCCATGGTTTATTTTCGGATGTCACTCACAGCTTCCAGACGCTCTCAACGCAAAAGCTTCGCGCGCTCGTGTCGTGATTATTTAGCTCCGCCCACACGGCGCGCCTCCACCCGCTCGGGTTTTTCCGGAAAGACTCGGTACAGCCTATCTTTCTTTTATAAATATAATAAAACTAAAGACTTTTTGGACATATGAAGGATGCAATACTACTCTATAGGTACTCAAAATTAACATGACATTGAGTGAAACTGAGTTTTTGATGTGCAATTAATTAGATAAATCGGCACATCATATAATTAATTAGATTTTTTTTAAATGTAATAGCTTGACAGCCCTAATATATATATATATATATATATATATATATATATATATATACGATTTTGTAAACTAACTTTGCTAAATACTGTGCTAGAGCTCTGACAGCTTAAGAAAATGCAATTGCAATAATTTTTAAGAATTTTGCAGCAAACTTACCGGCATATCTACAGATACATCAGATGGGAAAACTGCCTCCCTCCTGTACATCAAAAGAAAGGGGGAATGTTTTGTGGTGGTGTGGAACTTAGACCTTAATGAAAATAACTTAGCTTTAAAAAAAACTCCTAGGAATAATTAATTCCTCTCCTAGGAATAATTAAAAATGTCTTTCTCCAACCATGCATAAAACATTGATATTAATTATATAAAATAGGATATAATATATACAGTGAATAAATAGTAATACATTGAATGTGTGAATAATATTAATGATCCATGGTTAATCAAAAGCAACAGAGTTATTTTCCCGAAATCGAAGTGGTATGTGAAAAGTAATGTAACAAAACAAGCCTGTATTATAAAGCTCTACTAAAAGCTTGGGGGAAAACTTGCCTCTTTATGTTGTCATCTGTTTTCTCGTCCAGGCCATTGGTTTGGGGGTGATAGGCAGCTGTGACACTTTTTTCCATCGACAACAAATTACAGAGGCTGCTGTTGAGCTGAAACATATAACAGTTACAGTAAAATTAAATACAAAAAAAAACAAGCAGAGGGGACAAATAACAATACAACAATAGAATTTGAAATATGCACATATTTCGTTCACAAATTCTCTTCCCTGGTCAGAGAGGATTCTTTTGGGACACCCATGTCTATATTTAATAGAGCATATGGTGTCCCACTTCTGCTGCTGATTTGCTCTTTAATGGGAAAGCCTCAACCCATTTTGAGAAGTAGTCTGTGGCTGTCAGTATATACTGGAAGCCATCCAGTCTTTGGGAGTGGTCCTATCAAGTCGATTCCAATAAGCTCCCAGACAGTAGACACCTAAACAGGTAAAATCAATATATTTACTTTTGCATTTTCAATTTTGTTTATTAATAGCAATTGCATATCAAGATGCCACTGCAAAAATTTACCTTCATACTCTAATGGCTTTTGAGCAACCAAAGGTTTTCTAACCCTCTGACATTCACTGCATTCCAAGACCTTTAAGAAACTAGCTGTTAATAATTTAGCTACACAACCGTTTAAAACACAAAAATAACTCAAACTCATACCCAGTTGTCAATATCGATGGACATGCCAAGCCAGTAAAATCTGGAGCTTATTGCAGTGTGTGTTTTCAGGATGCCTGAATGCCCTCCAATTGGAGAGGAGTGAAACTCTTTGAAGAGTTTTCTTGCATCTTCTTTCGACCTGATGATTCTTCTACGTCCAATGAAGAGATGTCCTTCTGCAGTGAATATTGATTCAAGAATACAGTCATTAATATGCTTTCTTACCAAGACACATTTGCCTGTTCTCTATTTCAGACACTGTATTTCAGATACTCACTCTTTATTGTGAATTTGGAAGCATACCTCCTTAGGTTTAATTTTTGGGACTTATTATATCCAGATGGGTATTTTCTCAGAGAGACGAAATCAAACACAACTGCCCACCATTTCTCCATAGCTGTAGAGAAAAGGGCTATCTTTATTATTGTATATAATCAAACTGTAGGGAATATATAAAAGATGTACTTAAAATGTTCAATATTCTGAGGGGATCACATGTCTTTGCTAAAATAATAAGTAGATTATGGATCCAGGCCATTAATAGGGCATACAATGGTCCTAAAGGTCAAGAGTCTGTGCAGTACCCACTTCGTGTCTGGTAGGTTTGGCAACGTTACGTTTCTGTTTGTTAACATTAACTACAGGGTTTGTACAGAGTTTGGAAAATGCTACGTCCTAGTTGCATGGCTAACGTTAGGTAGGTTAGGTTTCTTGGTTCAGGCTGAAAATCATATACAAACAAATAGATAATGTTACATGTGGCCTACTGCACAAATTTCTTCAACTCTGAATCAACGTTGTTTTTGTGCTGTTGGTGCTCATTATGGATAGGCACTTAGTTTGCAAAATAGCAAACTGATGTTGGTTAAACAATCTGATTTCTGCCGTTAATCTCTTTTCTCTTTCACTTATAAGGAGAACTGTCTATGGATTGTGATAGTCCAGATTTTTTTCCATCCATTTTTTCTCATAGCACCCAAGACACCTCAGGAAAAAGGTGGCAAGGTCTGTGTCATGTCATTTGTGTGTGTGTGTGTGTGTGTGTGTGTGTGTGTGTTTGTGTGTGTGTGTGTGTGTGTGTGTGTGTGTGTGTGCGCGCGTGCGTGCGTGCGTGCGTGCGTGCGTGCATGCGTGCGTGCGTGCGTGTGTGTGTGTGTGTGTATACAGGTCCTTCTCAAAAAATTAGAATATTGTGATAAAGTTCATTATTTTCCATAATGTAATGATAAAAATTAAACTTTCATATGTTTTAGATTTATTGCACACCAACTGAAATATTTCAGGTGTTTTATTGTTTTAATACTGATGATTTTGGCATACAGCTCATGAAAACCCAAAATTCCTGTCTCAAAAAAATAGCATATCATGAAAAGGTTCTCTAAACGAGCTATTAACCTAATCATCTGAATCAACTAATTAACTCTAAACACCTGCAAAAGATTCCTGAGGCTTTTAAAAACTCCCACCCTGTTTTATTACTCAAAACCACAATCATGGGTAAGACTGCCGACCTGACTGCTGTCCAGAAGGCCATCATTGACACCCTCAAGCACAGAAGTAAGACACAGAAAGAAATTTCTGAACAAATAGGCTGTTCCCAGAGTGCTGTATCAAGGCACCTCAGTGGGAAGTCTGTGGGAAGGAAAAAGTGTGGCAAAAAACGCTGCGCAACGAGAAGAGGTGACCGGACCCTGAGGAAGATTGTGGAGAAGGACCGATTCCAGACCTTGGGGGACCTGCGGAAGCAGTGGACTGAGTCTGGAGTAGAAACATCCAGAGCCACCGGGCACAGGCGTGTGCAGGAAATGGTTACAGGTGCCGCATTCCCCAGGTCAAGCCACTTTTGAACCAGAAACAGCGGTAGAAGCGCCTGACGTGGGCTACAGAGAAGCAGCACTGGACTGTTGCTCAGTGGTTGCATGTCATTCGGAAATCAAGGTGCCAGAGTCTGGAGGAAGACTGGGGAGAAGGAAATGCCAAAATGCCTGAAGTCCAGTGTCAAGTACCCACAGTCAGTGATGGTCTGGGGTGCCATGTCAGCTGCTGGTGTTGGTCCACTGTGTTTTATCAAGGGCAGGGTCATTGCAGCTAGCTATCAGGAGATTTTGGAGCACTTCATGCTTCCATCTGCTGAAAAGCTTTATGGAGATGACGATTTCATTTTTCAGCACGACCTGGCACCTGCTCACAGTGCCAAAACCACTGGTAAATGGTTTACTGACCATGGTATTACTGTGCTCAATTGGCCAGCCAACTCTCCTGACCTGAACCCCATAGAGAATCTGTGGGATATTGTGAAGACAAAGTTGAGAGACGCAAGACCCAACACCCTGGATGAGCTTAAAGCCGCTATCGAAGCATCCTGGGCATCCATAACACCTCAGCAGTGCCACAGGCTGATTGCCTCCATGCCACGCCACATTGAAGCAGTCATTTCTGCAAAAGGATTCCCGACCAAGTATTGAGTACATTACTGAACATAATTATTTGAAGGTTGACTCTTTTTTTTTGTATTAAAAACACTTATTTTATTGGTCGGATGAAATATGCTAATTTTTTGGACAGGGACAGGAATTTTGGGTTTTCGTGAGCTGTATGCCAAAATCATCAGTATTAAAACAATAAAAGACCTGAAATATTTCAGTTGGTGTGCAATGAATCTAAAATATATGAAAGTTTAATTTTTATCATTACATTATGGAAAATAATGAACTTTATCACAATATGCTAATTTTTTTTAGAAGGACCTGTATATATATTGTCATACTGTATGTATGGCTGTATGGACAGGTTGATGGTAAATTTCACTGATACTTGTGACTAAGTGATAATAAAGGCTACTACTACTATATATATGTGTGTGTGTGTGTGTGTGTGTGTGTGTGTGTGTGTGTGTGTGTGTGTGTGTGTGTGTGTGTGTGTGTGTGTGTGTGTGTATGGACATTCAGTGATCATTTGTAATATTGTAACCTGTCTGTGTAGCTTGTTTAGTGTCTGAGCAAACAAGTTCACTTTGTTTGGCCTTCTTTTTCATTGCATTATTGCATTGTCCTGGATATGAAAGGAAGAGAAGGCGGGTTGAAGCTAAGGCCGCTGTTACCAGCCCCACAGGCGAAACTGAGGCAGATCCTCTTGAATCCTTTAATTGGCTGGTGTTAGAACAACATAAAGAATACCAAGTTTCACTAAAGGGAAGTCTCAGTTGACTGGTGCTTGTGTTGGAACTTCACGCCAGTTGTCAAGAGTCCGCATACACGTGGAACGAGTTATAGGTCAGCTTAAAACTTTCAGATACTGAACACTGTGATACCCATCAGCCAAGTTGATATGCTAGATGACATTGTAACCATACGTGCTGGTCTCACCAACCTAAGGTGGACTGTGATGGCCCGGCAATAACTGTGTTTGGAGACAATAGACAGGAGACACATTGCAGAGATATCATTGCAGCACTTCCTAAGGGCAAATTACTGTTATATGACAGAAATTCAGAGTACTCATCTTATAACATGTGATTGGATACTTTATTTACTTATCGGTTGTGAGTTATTGTTTTGTTCTGGGTTTTAAATGCATTCTAATAATGGCAACAGAATGTAATCAAAATGAAATGTACACTTGTAAAAAGCGTTTTCAACAATGGCAAATGTGAATAATTAATACCAAGACTTATAATACTACCACACTATACTTAATACAAATACTTATCTAACATTTCTGTCTGAAGGTGAATTATTTACTTTTGTATTTTGAGTACTATCTCCAGTGTCTGCACATATTCAAGTGCAACGTTTACTTGCACAACCGATTAGGCTACTTGGATCTATTTGCAGCCACATTTTCTAGAGTATCTGGTAATGTTTACACATGCATAGTGAAAATGTTGGCAGCAGTCTGTGAACTTGATCATTTTAAGTTAGGCCTTTTGTAGTACAGATATTTGATCTCTTCACCCAGGTGGGGGTCTTTGAAGTGGCAGATGAGATCTAGCTAGGTAGGACACCTGCCCTCAAAATGCAAAACTCTGATCTTGTGTCATAAAACTTTACAACATAAAAGCCTTGCAGTAAACTTTTAGCATAGAAAGGCTCAACAACAAAAGCAGGTAAGTTCATAAATTCATATGGTAAGTTATGCCAGGTTTTTATGATTAGCAAACAGTTTAATTCAGAGACCTGATGAGTAACATTATAACTTGGCCTACTATAGTCAACTGTTGTTTGTTAACGTTTTACATAATGTTATTAATATGCAAATGAAACACAAACAAACAGATCCAACTCTGAAATGGCTGTTTATTATTGAATCTACAATAATTTACAAAGAATACAAAATAAACCTTAATTACAATGTTTGTTTACAGAACTCGGCAGTAGCGGTCTTCCCCGAATGCTCGTGCATCCAGTATTGCTTGTACAGCGCTTTTGGCGCCATTTGTACTAGTAGGCTACTTCATGTGCTCACGTGAAATTGTAATGATGTGTAAATTATCCACGATTTGATCTTTAAATGTTATTTGTCTTTTTTTTGTATCGAGACGTTTTATGAAACAAATTTCAAGCATTTTCAATAATGATATTCAAAATGTAAGCACATTTCAAACCTTGAAAACATACAGGTTAAAAATCAAGAATTTTCCAAACTTTCAAAACAATGAAAGAAGTAGAACACACGCTGAATGTAGGTCATTCATAGCTAATTTATATTATGCTGAAAATAAGGTGTGTATGCTAATATTTACACGTTCACATGTCAAATAATGTAATAAAAATAGGATATTGCAATGCTCACCTTCAAATCTCCACAGCAAGGATGCATAGATTTATGGGCGTGGTAACGCAGAACAAAACTGTGAGTCTGCACGTGCACATAACCAGTAAGTAGCACATCTCGATGGGTA
This sequence comes from Meda fulgida, assembly GCA_030578275.1. NCBI lineage: Eukaryota > Metazoa > Chordata > Actinopteri > Cypriniformes > Leuciscidae > Meda > Meda fulgida. The sequence goes on from CM060634.1 coordinate 14,847,508, forward strand.
GCATGAATTGTCAGAACACAGGACCTGGTTGAAAGAATCATGCATCTAGCTGGCAGAGTGCCAAAACTTCGCCGGCACTGAATCACGGTCAAGTCGACGTGGGACTAATGTCACAGGGAGTGATAATAATGAAGCAACAAGGGTATATTGGTGCATACAACATAATGAAGCAAGAAGTGGTAGTGCGTACAACACCAGACCAGCTGTAACAAGCGGGTTGTAGGCTACCTACCCAGCAAACACGTAACGTTTTTACAACATTTCACAAAATTTCACAACGTTGTTTTTTGGTTGCAATTAGGTAATGTTTCAGTGCAACATTTTAAAAACGTTTAAGAAACCACACCTACATAAAAAAAATATGTAACCAAAATGAAACGTTTTAGAATCGTTGTGAAAATACCAACCAGTGTATAACAAGCGATTGCGACTTTACTCTAATGATTTTGTTAATGGTGATCAGCAACCAAATATTGATAATGTGGAAGTTTCTGCCTTTTGCCTTGGCATGACTTCTCACTTTTTGCCGACAATACAAAGGCAGTGTACAGTAATTTAAAATAGTGGTCAAAAGTCAAGTTTGAGCTCAAGATTTTTTTATGTAGATAATTTTCATTACTAAAACATCTAATTGCCAGATTTCCAGTGTCCTACCTATAATTAATTTGGAGGGACAACTAAAAATCTTTAAAGTAATTTTTCTCAGTTCCACACTCTAGCGAGTTAAGGGTTTTTCCTTTGTAGGGCAGTAGCCCTGGATTAAATGCAATGGCATTGGTCACTTTGTTATTTTGTTGGTACCTGTTTTGATTTTTTTTAATAAAAATTTCCTGTAGCCTAAATGCACATTCTCGTAATTGGCAATGGAGATCAAATTGGATATTTGGATACAAAAAGTCCTCAATGAGATGGTTACATGGTCCTTGACAAGCCAAGTGAAACCACAGGACAAGCTAATGGATTTCCTTGAAATTATTTCCTGCCTAGATGTGATTGCGGTTCTGGCTGATAGACTAAAAGACTAATGAGTGTCTTGAAAGGATTATCATCATTATCCTCTAGCTGAATCGTCCCGTCAATTCTAGAGACTGGTCAATACACATTATGGAATTCTCATTCCATATAATCCCTAATGAACTCGCACCATGAGCTCAATGACGAACAAAAGTGCCAAAATGTGATGACTTGTTAAATCCAAATACATTTAATCCATCCACAACCAGGTCTGGTAGAATTTGACTGCATGACTTTCACGCAGTATCACCACTAATCATCTGACCTGTTTACAGAGACAATCCCTCTGAATCAACCCACAATTAAGTGCCTTACTTAACGGCACAATGGGAATGTTTTACGTGTTCTTACAGGGATCAAACTACCATTTTTCCAGTTACCAAGCCTTAGCTTTAACCACTACAACACCTCCTATTTCATAGCACCATCACTCTTTTACATACAGCTATGTTTTTTGAGAGAGTATCATCCACCATACCATTTTGATATAGTTTGAAGACTTTTTGAAGGGCTTTAAGCTGTATGACAAATTGAGCAGAAAGAGAAAAGCTAAATCTGCTATCTGGTTAAGTCTCAGTTGGTTCTGCTTAACCTGCAGCTACTGCTAATCAAAGGAATGTAGCACACTGTAATTTTCAGCCCACTAGAGATTTTCTCTGAGTCAGGAGACAGCAGAGCGCTGAAGGCTAGTGAACGTACTGCTGATTCAGAACACAAATCAGATTTCTATGGATTGCAAGTGTGAACGCTATTATAAAGGAACAACAGCTGTTAAATGATGGACTCTTGTATTGGTTAATTTACCTTGGTGAACTCGTTTAGGTCCATGAACTATGTATGTTATTCATAAACCTATAATGTTTCGGTTCAGGTGACATTAGGCAAACTTGAAGTCCTGCATACATTTATGAGTCACTTTACTAATCCACACTAGCTTCACTTTAATTCTCAGACTAGCCGATAGACAATGTAATTGCCAAAAATATGAGCAATGCTGGGCAAGTGTTGGACAGAGAAAAAGAGTTGGAATGTTTTTTTTTAGTGCCAAAAACATCTCGGTTACGTATGTAACCCTCGTTCCCTGAGTAGGGAACGGAGACGTTACGTCGGATGACGACGAATGGGGTTTCGCTTAGAACACCTATCGACTTCGAGTATACAAAAACGAGCCAATGGCAAAGAAATGCCATGGGTCTGCGGAATTTGCATGATATAACTCCGCCCCACCTCGTGGGTATAAAAGGAGGACACCGGCAACATGCAGTTATGTTTCTTCGCTGAGGAGCCAAGACTGAGCTCAGGCGATCCCTGTGGTACAGCGGAAGTGGCAGGAAGACGTAACGTCTCCGTTCCGTACTCAGGGAACGAGGGTTACATACGTAACCGAGACGTTCCCTTTCGTTGTTACTCCGAGTTACGTCGGATGACGACGAATGGGGTTATCAGTCTAATCACGCCACCTTCACAGCTGTCTTCCAGTGCCCTGCGTAAATCTGAGCCCTTGAGAGACTTTGGACGAAGGACTCCTATTTAACACAGGAATACCAAGGTACACTGGGAAGCATATCCCATAGTTTAGAGGAAATATGCAATTAACACCAACCCAGAGGGGGGGGGGGCATTTGGGAATACACATATGACCCGAAGGAAACATATGGAGAATACTGAGGTCTCCAGCCGCAGGTGGAATATTTCAACCTCAGAGAGGCTTACAGTGGAAATACACGTGTGGGGGTAGCTCCGGGGAGGGACCATGCACACGGGAGGCACCTAGCCGACGCCCCGGCAATAGACACTGGCGCTAGCATCAGGGGTGCTGGAGGAACGCAGGGCTTGCGGAGAAGCTCACCTGAGGAGAATATCGGACGTATCCAGTCCGTGGAGTGGAATGGCGAGCAAGCGAAGACACCTGAGCGGGTCCGGTACTAGCTAGTTGAATCGAGTACATGAGAGGACACAGGCTCCACTCGGAGATTGTAGAATCTGGCGAATGTGTTCGGTGTCGCCCAGCCTGCAGCTCTTCAGATGTCTGTTAGCGAGGCGCCATGCGCTAGAGCCCAAGAGGATGCCACACTCCGGGTGGGGTAGGCAGTCACACCAAGGGGGCACGGTCGACCTTGCTGCTGGTATGCCAAAGCAATGGTGTCCACTATCCAGTGAGACAACCTCTGCTTGGAGAGAGCCTTTCCCTTCAGCTTCCCACCATAACAGACAAAAAGCTGGTCTGAGGTCCTGAAAAACTGCATCCTGTCTACATAGGCGCGGAGAGCGCGTATTGGACAGAGCAGTGCCAAGGCTGGGTCTGCCTCCTCCAAGGGTAGCGCTTGCAGGTTCACCACCTGGTCCCGCAAGGGAGTGGTAGGAACCTTGGGCACATATCCAAGCCGGGGTCTCAGGATCATGTGAGAGTAAGCCGACCCGAATTCCAGGCACGCTTCGTAAACGGAGAATGCGTGCAGGTCCCCGACCCTCTTGAGAGAGGCCAATGCAACCAGGAGCGCTGTCTTCATTGACAGGAACTTAAGCTCCACTGATTGCAGAGGCTCAAAGGGAGCACTCTGCAGGGCAGTTAGAACCACTGCGAGGTCCCAAGAGGGAACGAGAGGAGAGCGAGGAGGATTCAGTCTCCTCGCCCCCCTCAGGAACCTGACGATCAGGTCGTGCTTCCCTAAAGATTTACCTTCCACTAAGTCGTGGTGTGCGGCAATAGCGGCAACATAAACCTTGAGGGTGGAGGGAGACAGCCTTCGCTCCAACCCATCTTGAAGGAAGGAAAGCACGAAACTGATTGAACACCTCCGGGGGTCTTCTCGGCGAGAAGAGCACCAGTTGACGAAGAGGTTTCACTTCAACGCGTAGGCGTGCCTCGTGGACGACGCTCTAGCGGAAGTGATGGTAGCCACCACCGCTGGTGGTAGGGTACTCAAACCTGCCTCGTCCCGTCCAGGAGCCACACGTGGAGGTTCCAAAGATCGGGACGAGGGTGCCATAGGGTGCCCCGTCCCTGAGAAAGGAGGTCCTTCCTCAGAGGAATTGGCCAAGGAGGTGCTGTCGCGAGGAGCACTAGTTCGGAGAACCAAGTCCGGGTGGGCCAGTACGGCGCAACCAGAAGGACCTGCTCCTCGTCCTCCTTGACCTTGTGCAAGACCTGCGCGAGGAGGCTCACTGGGGGAAATGCATATTTGCGGCCCCGCGGCCAGCTGTGCGCCAGAACATCCGTGCCGAGCGTACCCTCGGTCAGAGAATAATACTGGTCGCAATGGGTCGAGTCGTGGAAGGCAAACAGATCTATCTGTGCGTCCCCGAACTGGTCCCAAATCAGCTGGACCGACTGGGGATGGAGTCGCCATTCTCCGGGGAGGGGCTGAAGCCGTGAGAGCTCGTCGGCTGCACAGTTCAGGGCTCCGGGAATGTAAATGGCTCGAAGGGACCTCAGATGCTTCTGACTCCATAAGAGGAGGTGGCGAGCGAGTTGCGACATGCGGCGGGAGCGTAGACCACCTTGATGGTTGATGTACGCTACAGTGGCGGTATTGTCTGATAGGACTAGTACGTGTTGAACCTTGAGCAACGCCCGCAAGCGGTGCAGGGCAAGGCGTACTGCCAGTAACTCGAGGCAATTGATATACCATAGGCGCTGGGGTCCTGTCCAGGAGCCCGCGACAGCATATCCATTGCACATGGCGCCCCAGCCCGTGGTGGAGGCATCTGTTGAGACAACAACATGCCGGGAAACTCGTTCCAGGTGGACACCAGCCCTGAGAAAACTGAGGTTCGACCACGGGGTGAAGGTCTGACGGCAGGTCAGAGTAACTGATACTCGGAGCGTGCCTTGTTGCCATGCCCACCTCGGGACTCGGTCGCGTAGCCAAAGCTGAAGCGGTCTCATATGAAGCAATCCGAGCGGCGTCACCGCGGCTGCAGATGCCATATGCCCCAGGAGCCTCTGGAAATGTTTCAGTGGAACCGCACTCTTGCCCTGAATTTGTCTCAGAGAAGTCAGCAGTGACTGCGCGCGCTCGCTCGTAAGCTGCGCGGACATGGCGACCGAGTCGATGTCCACACCGAGAAAAGAGATCCTCTGCACGGGGCAAAGTTTGCTCTTCTCCCAGTTGACCCGAAGGCCCAGACAAGCTAGGTGCCGGAGCACAAGGTCCCTGTGTTCGCAAACCTGATCTCGAGAGTGAGCTAGGATCAGCCAGTCGTCGAGATAGTTCAGGATGCGAACCCCGTGAACCCGAAGGGGAACAAGGGCTGCCTCGACGACCTTCGTGAAGACGCGAGGAGACAGGGCTAGCCCGAAAGGGAGGACCGCATACTGGTATGCCTGCCCCTCGAAAGCAAACCGGAGGAACGGTCTGTGTCGAGGAAGAATGGAGACATGAAAGTAGGCGTCCTTCAGGTCGATCGCTGCAAACCAATCCTGGGGCCGAACACATTCGAAAATGCGTTTGGCGGTGAGCATCTTGAACGGCATCCTGTGAAGGGAGCGGTTCAGCACGCGCAAGTCCAGGATCAGTCGTAACCCGCCGGTTTTCTTGGGGACAATGAAGTAAGGGCTGTAGAAGCCGGACCTCATCTCGGCTGGAGGGACAGTCTCGATTACACCCTTCGCCAGCAGGGTGGCAATCTCTGCTCTCATGATAGGGGCATTGCCACCGACCAGAGTGGAGCGGACTCCCCTGTAGAGGGGAGGAGACCGTGCGAACTGAATCGCAGAGCCGAGGGTTCGCACGACCCAGCGAAACAGACAGGGAGCTCTAGGCAGGCTCCCAAGAACTGTGCCAGCGGAGTCAACGAACCACCGACGTCCCCTCGGTGGTGCAGCGAAGCGGAATGACCGGCCCAGAGGTGGACGGCATAGCGGCCCAGAGTGGGGGCACGGTCATAACCGGACCCTGACAGAGGAGGCCAGGGAAGAACCAGCGTTCCGCGGGGGCCTGCTCTGCCAGGGGTCTGGCGACAGAGGGGGATGAGAGCGGTACGGTCCAGGGACGGCACACACTGTCATCCGGCTCTGAGACAGAGGGGGACGAAGGGTGCACGGCTCGGAGGCGGCGCACCGTGTCGTCCGGAACTCTGTATGCTCAGAGACGAGAGAGTCATTTCTTTCTGAATAAGGATTCTTCCCCAGCCCTCCACCGGGGAAAGGAGTGGCCCTGCTACCAACTCCTGGAAAGAATTGAGTCCCATCTCTGAGCAGCCCATCTCAAAAGCGCCGCTTAACCCGGCGTTTAGCGGGGGGCGGGGCTGGAGAGGGCTGAGGCATCCCCCCACGGTCTTCCAAAGCCAGCCCGTGTGAACGGGCGGGGTTGGAACCGTGGGAGGGCGCCTTCGGCGGTTGGCAGACTGAGGGACCTGAGCGGACGGCGGGGCCGTTGGCAGAATAACCTCAATCTGCTCCCGGCGGTTGAGAACTGTTGGGCAGAAGTACTCTACCGCACCGCCGAAGAGGCCGACCTGGGATGTGGGGGTGTCGAGCAGACGAGTCCGCCGACATCCTGCACATCAGACCGGTCAGCCCCAGAGTGGTAAACAAGACCTGACTCGGAGAGCCCACGGCCACCTTTGTCGCTCGGAGAGCAAGGTCAGCGGCGGCGCGCTTTTTGGTAGCTCATTAAAGAGCCTCGAGTCAGTCCCGAGTACATAACTATGAGCATCTGGGCCAGGTAGACCACAGAACGGTCATGGGATGCAGTGAGGCGGCTGCCTGTCCTGTGGCACTATAGGATTTCGCCACAGATTAGTGTAGACGAAAAGAACTACAGGCTTCGGACGGGTGCTTAGGATTGCGCCGGGAAGCACTCTGAGGACACAGTAGCATCGCAACAGAGCGTTCAACCGGGGGGACCCCAGTGTACCCATGGGCAGCGGCCCCGTTGAGGGGGAAAAGGCGGATGAGACCAATGAGCGGTCCTGAGAAGACACGGGGGTCTTTCAGGACATCGAGATCTCATCATGCACGTCCGGGAAGAAAGATATTGGGGTTTGCCGTGGACGCGGGTCGGCGGCCTTACCCTAAAAACAATCGTCCCAGGAAAGCATGGCCGTCATCTCCGGATCAGACTCAGGCACAGCATAGCACACCAGAAGGTGGCAGCTGTGACGAGTCGTCACTTCCAAAAGAATAAAGCCCACCTAGTGATGCTGCTACAGACATAGCACCATCCGCTGTAGCTTCAAATGAAAACACACGGGCCACCCGAAGATAGACTTGTGGAATCACCTGATCGCTAGCGGGGACCGTCATTGAAGAGGGGGGCTGGGGTCACGGACACAGAGTCGGCGCCTTGTTCCAGACCATCACCCTCAGGTCACCCTGGCCACCAGCCGAAAATCGGGGGGTGGATGAGGGGACTCTCACTCTTGCGAGTTCACCGAGTCTCGACCTAAATGACGCGATGATCATGTTCCCAGAGAGAACATGAATCACCCACGAGCGCTGTACAAGCATGATCAAAGCCCTAACACACTAGACAGCGCTCGTGCCCCTCAGAGTCCGATACCAATCTGCCGCAACCACTTTTTTTTTTTTTTTAAATGCACGGGCGAGCCGTCTTTAAAAAGACGTGCCGCGTGCGAGCTCTTTTGTGAGAGGAGAAAAAAACTCCGCGATGTTGAAGCGAGCGGGGAGAACACACTCACTGGCAGATCACTGCACAGATCAGCAGACAATGTGAACTCGCTGCAGATCGCCGTCACACCAACACCGGAGAGAATGGCACGTCTCGTAGAGCGAAGTCATAAATGGCTGTGGAGTGAAGAGATACTCTTGGCTCCGAAGCGAAAACATAACTGCATGTTGCCGGCGTCCTCCTTTTATACCCACGAGGTGGGGCGGAGTTACGTCATGCAAATTCCGCAGACCCATGGCATTTCTTTGCCATTGGCTCGTTTTTGTATACTCGAAGTCGATAGGTGTTCTAAGCGAAACCCCATTCGTCGTCATCCGACGTAACTCGGAGTGACAACGAAAGGGAACTTGTGGAACTTTTCACCACATAATCAAAAATGGCTGATACTTGTCAGTAGATTTGGTATTGTGTGAAATTTGTTGGTATTTGCCTACAATATTAAACATACATTTTTGTGTCTAAGCCAATAGTGCTACAAAACATGGCATGGTTGCAATTCAGGTGACCCGAGTTTGACAGCATCTAAAATGTAAGAGTATTTACAAATGCACAGCTTTAAAAAAAAAAAAATTCTGAATATATGGTGGATATATAATGTTTGTAATGCATTTCTCAAGGTGATCATCATGGGAAGAGTTTCTGTTGGCAGAAACATCTACAGAAAGATCAACACAAAAAACGTGTATATAACACACCTATTTTAAATAATTAGCAGTGTTTATTCTGAAAATTATGACAAAGACGTTATTTATATACTTAAGGCTCAGCTTTATACCAGCATTCATAGCGCCTTGTTATACTGGATTGCTGATGGTTAGTGAATAAGATGCTAGTTTTGCTCTAAAAACCATGCAGAAAATTGGCGCAACTGTTCAGTAAATTCACCCCCTGCCTATAGCTGCATGATGCAATCAGTAAGAAACGAAATAGCATACAAAGCAGAAAAAAGGTTTGGAATGAGAAGAAGGAGAGAGAGCTGAGATAAAAATAAACACCACTACTGTTGGCGAAGGTCTGCGTGGACGATAATACTAACAATCTGCTGCAGAACACTGCCAATGTGTACAGGAAGCGCAGCGGAACTGCGCAGGGAGGGGGTGATGTGCATATGCACATACACACATTCAAACAACTACATATGAATGCTCATAAACAAACACTCATAAACAAAAGTCAACACATATTCATAAATCCAAAAACAAACACTCCGAAAATAGAGTTTGGAACATGAGGCCCTTCTGGACTTTCTGGACTTGGCTGCTTTTCCTGCACAGCTTTCTGGGTATTCAGCATCGTGGATGCACATATGTCTTTAGCAACAGATGCGACATGATGGTTTAGGGATCGTCTGGGTCACAAACGTCACACAAACATACCCACAGGGACGTGCACAGGAATTTTGAGGGGCAGTTGCTCTGACCTGAAAAAGGGCAACCCCCCCCAAGTTGAATTTTGCCCATATAAATTGCCTTATCTGACCGTGTTTGTGTCCAAACTCAATGCCTCATATTATGGTCTTATTATTATTTATAAAGATCGCAAAACAACAGAGATGAAAGGATTATGATATACAACTTTGTAAACAGTATACAAAATGTATTAACAATGTTAAATGTCACCAAAATACACATGAGAAAAAGAGTTCCTCATATTATTGTTTATTGTTTTTTTAATTATTATTTATTTTTATTACTATTTTTTTATTTGAAAATAAATAATCCGGATTGAATTGACAGATGGGGGAAAACTCACTTCTAATAATTTTTTTTTTTTTTATTTAAAAAAAAAACGCTTAGATTTTGGGAAAAAATACAATCCCTTTTTAACCTTTTGGCTTCCCGTACATTCAGTTGTGCTTCTTGCTCATATTCAGTTCTGATGGTACGTATGGTAACTGGGCAACTACGCATGATTTGTAGTATGATTGCATAAAGGGAACAGGAATTCCGGTAGGGAACAGAATCGACTGACGTGCAGCGCTGCTGCCACGTAAACAGAGTTTGCCCTTCCCCTACTGACTTTCACTTTCGGGGCCCGAATGGAAGGGAATGAGGCTTTGCGATTTTTTTTTTTTTTTTTTTTTTTTTTTTTTTTTTTTTTTATCTAGGCCTACGTGAAATTCTGCATCCATTGTATGATTTTTTTTTTTTTCCTCGGAAGGGCAACGTGAGTCAGGGCATATGGGCAGTTGCCCGGGCAACCTGAGCAACCCCCTGTGCCCGTCCCTGACACAAACTATAGCGGAGTGATGCTTCATAGGAACCAAAACCAAGAAGAATTTTGTCAAACCTTTCAGTGAACATCTGGATGCCAAGATCAGAAGCATTTGGTGTCCTGAAAAACACCACAAACATGCATTTAAAAAAAAAAAGATAATTTCTTACATTTTTCTTTAAATCTTATGACAATTACACACCTAGATAAGAAGTGCTGCAAAAAAAATGTTGTTCATTGTTAATGTATGATTACCTATGTTAACAAATTATTATGGTAACATTAGAATAAGGGTTCATTAGTTAGTCATTAATTAACTAACAATTACTAACAAGCAATATGTTTTATTTATTATAATTTGTTAATGTTCGTTAAATGCACAATATGTAAGATTTTTGGATTAAAATATCCACTAGACCACTAGAATGTCAAACCACTAGAATGTACAGTTATATATTTTGTTGACTTGTGTACTTACATTAACCCAAATGTTTCCATCAATGTTTAAATCCATTGAAATAAGCAATTTTAACCAGTGCAACGTCCCATGTCATTGTGTTGCCTGCGAAGGGGTGGATCTTGGAATAAACTGCTGCTTCAATGTTATATATAATGAATGATTATAATCAAGGTATTAATCAATATTTTTCCTCCTAAATATCACGTTGAGTTGAATGACTTCTCTAGGCTTGTGAGATTTTACTTTGTTATAGAAGTTACCAGTGTGATCACTGAAAAGTTCTTTTCATGTATTCTCTAATGTCTGTATTTGATATGAATGCAGTAACAGTGCTTGCTCATTTAGCCCGGCTTCCAGAAATATGGAAAGATGTTTTGTTTGAGAAAGGTCTTCAACGTGTGTCAATACATACATCTGTTTTTTCTAGGGTACTCTGACAACTATGCTCAAGGGGCCAATGAAGTCTATAATTTAAGGGACCATCTCTTTGTTAAAACCTTACTTTCCAGTTAGACTAAAGTGTCCTCTCCTTGAGAGAAAGAACGTATTATCTTGATGTTTTGAGAGGACTCCCCTGTTTATAGTTAGAGCCTGGCCAAATCCAACCTTGGAAAAGCTGTGTTGGTGTGTGTGTTAGTCTTTTTGGTTACAGGTTAAGGAACCACTGGCATTATTGGAGATTGACTGACTCGTTGTTCGGGACAGGCTGGCGCCCAGCAACCCAAATCTGCGACCTGGAAGCTGCATAATCAATGGAGGCATGCTTCAGTCTATCTGGATATGTGTGGAAAATTACTATGTTCATCTTTTTCTTAGCCAATGAGAATCATTCAACCTGAAGCAAGGACGTTGCTTAGACCTTGGTGAAGGGTATAATTGCTGTGATCTTTGTAACTGTAACAGGGCAGCCTATGAACTCCTGTGTGAGTCTTGAAGCTGACTTATGCTGATGAAACTGAAAACTATCTTCTGTATAACTTTTCTTCAATTTATTATAATTTTGACTCCGGGTCTTCTTTCAAGCATCTGGTCCTTGGGTCCTAAACTGTTACCCGCTAACACCTGTCAATAACGTCATATCCGCCGTACCCTCGATTTTCAAATTGACTTCCATAGAAACCATGGAAACACTAAAGATGCTTTAATATATTATGTGTTTTATTAGGCAGATGAGCAACTGTTTGGATATATTTATCGACAGAAAATTTGCATTGTTAAATAGCTCAACACAGTCTTATTGTTTGAATCTTGTTTTCTTGATTTACGGCAAATAACATGTTTGTACCATGCTTCAGAGACAACACTATTTTGTCAAGTGGCAAACATAGCATAATCAGAAAGAGCTTTATTTGTTGCAACAGTAATATACTAGAGCATTTTCTCCACCATACAATATATTTTACCAAGTAAAACAAGTATTCTGTCCACGTGAGTTGTTTTGTGTGTGGAGCATGGTGTTTACTCTATTTATTAGGGGCCAAGCACTGAAAGTGCGTAGGCACCTATTGAAAACGTTGGTATTCTTCTTATTATTATTCCGTTTCTTCTTCCGCTCTTGAAGTCTATGACAGCCCATAGAGCCGCTTGCGGGAAAGTTATGAAATTTGTCCCACTGATAGAGGACAGTCTGAACAGTCACCATAGCAAATTTGGAGTCTAACTCAATCCCTCTAGTGCCACCAACTGTACAAAGTTTCACTCATGTTTATGCTAATAACTTTTGAACTGTAAGGGCCAGTAGCAAAAATTAGCTCAAGCTGATTTGATTGCACCGTATGATGTCATTTTCCGTCATATAAATCCGTCACGCGACCACATTACACCGGTTTTGGCCATGCTTCACTGGCTTCCTGTTTGCTTCAGAATTGAATTTCAAATTGTATTAATTGTTTTTAAAATCTTAAATGGGTTGTCGCCTTCTTATTTATCTGATTTTTTACATGTCCACACACCTGTCAAAGCACTGAGGTCTTCCGATCAGATGCTCCTCAATGTGCCCAGATCCAGGTTATCCCTGCTCCAAACCTCTGGAATAGTCTACCTATTCATGTAAGAAAAGCTCGGAGCATTGAAACATTCAAGTCCTTGCTTAAGACCCATTACTATGCATTGGCTTTCAATTCAAGTTGAGCTTTGATATCTTGACCTTTTTTCTACTGTTGTTATTTTGTATTGTATATTGTGTATTGTTTGTGTATATTATCTCTTTGATCTTGAACCTTATTTAGCACTTTGGTCAATTATGGTTGTTTTTAGATGTGCTAAATAAATAAAATTGAACTGGACTGAAGGTTTTGCCTTATGGTTTGAGTAGCATTGTGATTTAGCACTTAAAAAACATTTCCCAATATCTTCGAAACCGTTGGTCATTGGCCATATGTTAATGCCCAAATGTCAAAATATGAATAGAAAGTGGCAAGAAAAAATGCAAACAAAGTCAGGTGTGAGTAATTTTTTACGTGTTTATACATAAAAAATGTCTAAAACTCCAAAACGAAATGAGATATTTGGACCATATTTGACACATGTATGGGCTCACTCTGAGGATACATAAAAAAAAATAGTGGGATTGTGCCTATTGTTGGTGCTATATTAGAACAAAACATGAAATTGCCATTGACTTCAATACAGTATTGTGATATAAAATGCTATACTTTATGAATGCATTAGGGTATGGTTACGAAACTCGCTATGAGTCATCTGCACCATTCCTTGAAGGTACTCAAAAAGTTTTGGTGCAGCGCCACCTTGTGGTAAAAAAGTTATAATAAGATTTCCAAAAATGCGAGTAACTTTTTAATACATTTGCCGAATTGTAATGAGACTGGTCTTAAGGTTTGTCATTGTCACCTCACTCTGACCACATCACATCAATTTTGTTACTATGCTACCTATTGGTCGAAAGTGATAATCCATTAATCATATTTTAGTTAATGTATATGACTTTTCAGCCATTTTGCTCAAATTCATCTTTAAATGTCTTTAATTGCTCCTTGCTGCAGTTGGTCTGACACTCCCAGCCATGTTGGCATGTCTTATCGTCTTCTTAGCGCTTGGCCCCGATAATGGCTGCTTGCAGCTATATTCCCCTTGAGTTTGCAGTCCTGTGCCAGTTCGTTGTTTAATGTTTCCCTTTGTGTGTTGCCAATGTGCCTTGCCCGTTCCGTTCCATTCCGTTCTGTTCCTGTCTTGTCCTGTGCTGTTCTGTCCTGTCCAGTCCAGTTTCAGTCTTGTTTTTCCCCCCAGGGGAAATTATAGGTTCCAAAATTGATGCCATTAAAGAACCATTTTGGTTTCCCTGAATAACCTTTCAGGGAACAGTTCTTAAAAGAACCCTTTTTGTTCTTGGCGTGAAGAACTTTTTGTTAAAGGGGTCACATGATGGTTCTAAAAATAACATTATTTTGTGTTTTGATTTTGTGTTTACATGGTTTTAGGTTAAAAATAGTCATTATTTTACACATACTGTACATTATTATTGCTCCTCTATTCACCACCTTTCTGAAACATGTTGATTTTTACAAAGCTCATCGTCCTGAAAAGTGCGGTGTGCTCTGATTGGCCAGCGATCCAGTGCATTGTGATTAGCCCGGAAATGTCACGCCCCTTACCATATTTGGAAAGTCAGCTCCCAAAGCAATAATGACAGGTACTACCTTATTAATTCGAGCCCGAATCTGATCCAGAAAATGCAGATGACCAAGCTGATCGATCAACTTTGCCAGCGTGACTGGACCAGGATGTATAAGATTGGCAAGGTTTTATTTCATTGGGGGCTTCATTACTGATTGTAATGACTTATACTGTATTTTTATGCATCGCGCCACGCTACGGGGGAGAGAATACTAAACATAAAATTATGTCTGCATTTGTGATCGTAGAAACGACAAACAAGCGCTACTCTATACTGCTCAAAACTCTTAAAATATGGAAACATACTTACAGGCTGTGTCTGTGAGTCAGAAGCGCCAGATTGTACTTGCAAAGATTGAATTGCCCCACTTTTTAGAATTAGCCTTTGTGCACAGCCAGCCTTGTACTCTCCCAGGTTCTGGAAACAGTCATCCGAAAAATGCATAGCACACAGTCGAATATTTTGGTTGTACTGTTCTGGACTAGTGTTGTAAATAAATCTTAACCACTGTTTTCTAATTGTTCCTCTTTTGGAAGGCCACAAACAAAGTAGTTTGGCTTCTCGAAACGAAAAACACAGCGTCTCCACGACATGGCGGTGGGCGGCAACAATAATACAGCGAGAAAAAGTTATGGCTACTTTCTTTACATATGCATTTGGGTGGTGTTATGAAACTCTGCCCCCACATACTGATGTAGATTTGTGGGGTCGTGTTTGAACAAAGCATTTTAGGAAGGCATGGCTGAGCCTCAACATTTACAAAGAATTTATCTTTGGGTTTGAGACTTTGAGCTTTGTAACTCTGCAGATCTTATACATGCACAAACAGCTACAAAACACACTAAAGAAAAAAGAAAACAAGAAATCGCATCATATGACCCCTTTAATCTAAATGATGTTTTATTAACAAAGTTTGAGAGGAGCACATTCAAATGTTCTATCCAATCAATATGTCATAAGCAATCAACACATCTATCCAATCAGCATGAGAGGAGGCCTACATATATACACAGTCGACTCACCTACATTCCTCAGCAGTTTTCAGCATCCCTCCACTACCCCGACTCCTTACTCTGGGCTTGTTCCTACCACAGCTAGGAACACAAGAGGAGTACTCTGGGTCCAGGCCAAATACAGAGCTCTGAGCCCTCTCCTTGGACAGCATGCCAAATATGCAGACCATTTACTCTATCTGACTTATTTGTAAGTGTGAACTTATGAAATAATCTTTTGTGTGATGTTAATTCAGGGATGTTAAATGTTCTTCATGAAACCATAGAAGCCAATAAAGAACCTTTACTTCTAATAGTGTATACTGTATGTGCAGCTGATCCAGCATATGACTACACTAAACTGTAATCATGACTTTGCTATGTCAGTGCAGTTACATCAGTGTTAATGATGGTGATCTATCAAACCTGGAAACAATGCTGGCATCCTCAGTGCACTTCCACCCACAGACCACAGTTGCACCCCAATGTTATTCCACTCTTGTTATAACATTTGTGTCTCTAGAAAAATACAGTACATTAGAAGTCGCAAGTCTGGAGGGAGGTTAATGACACACGGGACTCAAGTGATGAGGTCACCTTAAAGGCAGTGAGGCAGATCAAGACCCACTGAGCCTATTGAGTAATGGCACCACAAAGCCCTTCCTGGAAATCACCTCAACCAGATAGCAATGACTCTGAGCTGTCTGTGTATCCTTCACCACTGCTGGATGTCCGTTGCAGTTCCATTACGATGTTATACTGTAGAAAGGTTGTGAAAACTTTAATTTCTTTACAATTAAAGGGTGCTATTTGACATGATGCTAAACAAAGTACCTAAAATAACCCAAAACATGACAAAATCACTGGATACTAATCAGATGTGATGCCACTTAATAAATAAAGGTAAATAAAGGTACAATAAAAGGTATATTTTCCATGTTAATCGGAGTTTTGGACTAACCAGCTGTGAAGGTGAAATGTGATGTGTAACAAGGGATTCTATTTTTGGAATGGTTTCTATTTCTGTAACATCACAGATGGAACTACAAACTGTGTGTCCAATGACAATGAAAATTGGAACTGATGATCTGCGTTGTATACTTTTAAAAGGGTTTCATTTTAGTTTGAATATCATCACATCAACAAACAAGCGTATTCCATAATTTAAAAAAATGGTATCAGTCACTGAGTATGTATTTTGATAATGTTAATTTTATTATTATTATTATATACTCATCCATTTAGTTTAAAGTGTGAGACATTGCTTGAAGAGAGATCATAAAACATTTGCTTTCATAAAACATTAACAACTGTAATATAATGACTGCAAAGTCAATAAATAATGTATCACTTAGAAAAGTGATAGCACACTTCTATAGAACTAGTTGTATCAATTGAGGTGTTATTGTCCAAGGCACAAATGATGCTAGATGAGTTTAATAAGTTCAAACTTTAGAGAATGCAATTGTAAAAGTCATGCTTGCATTAGCAAACAATGATAAACAAATAAAACAAAAGTTAAAAGTTATAATATCATAAGGCTTTAGAAATGACTTTCAGTGCAATTATACAGTATCAGATCATTAGCATTGTGCTTCTATTATAACAGTGCTGTAATTAAATGTTGAGATGAATGATGAAATTCACACAGGCCTCTTCTTAATATATTTTAGCCAATTGTAATTCAGTGGTTGTTACCAAGTGGTCTCTGAGATACTAACTAAGAATGTTACAGTAGGCTACTGGAATATGCAAGTGCAAAGCTAGCACTCAAACAAGCACCTGGAACAGGGTTGCTACTAAAATGTGAGCTAAAACATCTTTATGCGTCACAAAAGTAACATTTAGATAATGTAAATGTCAGTCATTAGCGGTGATACAGAAGACTACAGGAATTTTACATTCAGACAACAAAGTACATTACATAACCAAAATGCCTCCTCACATTTCAAGCAATTGAATTTATTAAATGTAACAAACTACTTGACATCTAATAAATGGCTAGGCCCACACAGAATCTGCACCCACAGAACTCCACAGAAACACTTTAATATTCAAATTAATGTTTTAAGCAAAATTGCAGTATTTTTTTTATAAATTATTTATATGGGCACATCATTTTTTAAAAACCATGTGACCTCATAATATTTAAAGGTGCAGTCTGTAAGAATGACAGCTAGTGGTCGAAATTGGCACTGCAGTCCAAATTCAAAATATCAGAGATCATTGTCTCCCCCGCCCCCTCCTCCTCCTTAGACTCCACGCTCACGCGGGTTGCCAGTTTGAGAACACGCAACAGGAATGAGCGCAACTGACAATGAAAGCAGAGGACACTTACACATGAACTAAGGGCTACACACTGTGCAACAGTCGGGTTCCAGAAGTAAAAACTCCAATCATTTTCTCCATAGGGAAATTGATTTTGAATTATAACTCTTAAACCTTTAAAGACAGGCCTAGTGTAAGCTACAAGGATGTTAATCCATGGTATTTCCTTCTGTTGAAGCCGTCAGACCACGTTATTTCAGCCTTTTTTTTAAATAAACGTACATAATAGCAGAATTCCTAGTGAAAACTTCATTACCCATGATGCTGTACAGAAAATTATATAAAATCGGTAAATCGAAAAAAAGCAACACCTGGCAAAATAGCACTTTACCTCCACTTACTTCCATGACGCACTGCAAATGATGTAATCAAGTAGATCTGAGCTCTCAAAATACTTTGTACATGTGTACAAATGTAATTTATTGCAATATATTGTTTTTATGTATATAATTAACATTTGTACATGTACATTAACTTTTACATTTCTCTATAGTTTTAATTCGATTATGCTGTTCGCAATGCTTCATGGGATTAGTTCTTTCCCTCACTAAAACCGTTACGTGATACACAGTCTTGAACCTTTTTGTCATTTTGTCTTATTTTCAAAACCTTTTTTGCTTCAAATCAAAGTTTGTGATTCACCTTATAGCTGATTGGCTTGGTTCATGGCTTATAATTCTTTACCGAAGGCTTTTTTTAATCACTATGGGGAAAATGAATGGGGGCAGGAACTGTTGAACTCTAAAATTTAAATTCTCTCACATCCCACCCTAAATTTTTTCTTGTTCGAGAAGCCGTTTAATTTGGATGTACATCACAGTAAGGAAGTAAAGACTATTGCAACTTCAGTTTCATGCTGACTTTAATATATTTTACCCTGTTTAAATCAATTCCTTTGAATTCTTCAGATTTTCCCAAAAACGTGCAAAACAAACGTGAAATAAAAATTTCCGTCTGGGTCTGTACATGACCATTGATTTCTCAACTTCGTCTCTGCGCTACAGGGAGTTCTCATGATGGCCATGTGGCCAGAGACAATGAGGACAGATCGCCACCATGATGGAACGGCAGCCACCGAGCCCAAACTGTGATGGTGAGACACCAGATAAAATGAAGAGGGGAAGAGAACCAATACTTAAACCCTTTCAGATGGTTACTGTGAGAAATCACTTGTTCTTTATCTCACCTGCATTTTACTTTAGTTTAAAGTAGGAATGTTTTGTAAAAGTTTTGGTTTTTGTTTAAGACAGAGAAAACAGAATGTAGTAGGTTGTGATTGCATATGAATTCATACCATGTGATTTGTATGGTAACATACAAAAAGTAAGCATAAAGGTCCACCACCATAACTGTCAGTGGGGCATAAGCAGATCATATGAAAAGGTACAGATGAGAGCATACAAATTCACGAATTAGCCACCTATTTGTCAAAATGTAAAATAGTTATGAATTGCCATGAGAGTGTGTTGGATGGTAGTTACGTACACAGTTACTGTTGGGGCTTGTAAAAAGTGCTGAGAATGTACCATGATAATCCTACAACTATAAGTATTACAATTTTACAAGGGAAAATGGGGGGTTTGCAAGGTAATACTGCATATACAGTAAATACCAATTCACATGCACAAGGATTTACATAAAGTTACAATCGCAGTACTTCAAATAATTTACAGTGAGCACATGACACTTGAAATAATTCTGATCTGTCTACCATGCATATAAAATATGTTTCAGCTTCCTATTACTAAAGATGTTAGAGTTAATGGTTACACTTTATTTTAAAGTTGTCCGTGTTACAGTGTTATTATACATTTAAGTACTGAGTAATATTAATTCATTACATGTACTTACTATAGGGTTAGGAGTTTGGTTTGGGGTTAGTTCTGGGTAAATATGCAGTTTATAGCAATTGCTACAGTAACATGTAACAAGTTACAAGGACACAGTAAAATAAAGTGTTACCAAGTTAATCAATGCACAAAACAAAATGTACACTCCCCTAATGTGAATCGACTTCAAAATGTCCCCTTGACCACTAGCCTGCATAATAAAACCGAACAAGGATTTATTAGAAGAAAGAAAGAAAGAAAGATTCTGTGTCTAATAGGGTTAAAGTGCGAGAAACAAGAACTGAAAACAGCAGTGCATGACTGATATTGCAGCTGTGAGCCTAAACATGCAGCACAGTGTATCAAGGGCCCAGGCTGCAGGTAGTGGGAGACTGAGAGAAAGATGGTATTTCTGCTCTTCTTCATCATTCCAGCCAAATTGAACAGATTCCATTGAGTTCAGTGTGAGGCAAACAAGGTGAGGTTCAGTAATGGAATTGGAAATCTTTATTCTTCATACTTAGGTGAGTGTTGTCAAGCTCTATTGCTAACCTAGTGAGCTGTCTTGTTGTCTAATGTCTATGTGCTATACCCAAAAAATGTTTATGTCAGGAGTGTACCTAAAAATACTGTCTATAGGTAGGCAGTTCACCAGGTTTTGGAACAGATATGCTTGTATAACGATAGATAGTTCCTTTATTTTTGTATCTTTTTTTCAAATTAAACCTGAAATGACTTTGTAGACACCACCACACACTGGTTTATTTCTCTACAATGCTGTTGGTTGCCATCAAACAGAATAATGTCTCCTCGTGTGTCGTCTGCCCACATTACTGCTGCAGGCTCTCACAGTGAGGAGCAACTGACATTGTACAAGGACACATTCTTCATGGACCAAACAGTGTCACTAGCATTGTTGGGAAGTAACAACACTCACTTGATTTATTTAGGTTACACACTGTCACATCTGTTTAGGATTTTTTCTGTTTATTCTTTTTTTTATAAATTTAGTCAGTCGTATGTTTCCTATTTCATGCCATGTGATTCCGTTCCCCTAATGTGATCCTGTCACATTCCTTAGTTCTTGTTCTGATTAATTTATTAAGTGAGTTCAACTTAATGCGGTGACTGATCGGTGCCTGACAAACGCAATGCATTCTGGTCAGAAAGTTTGTCCAACTTTGATCACCGCTTTGATCACCATCACTCACTTCCTGCGTAAATCTGAGATCCCTGTCGTGAGACTAGCACGGACGAAGGACTCCTATTTAACACAGGAATACCAATGTACACTGGGAAGCATATCCCATAGTTTAGAGGAAATATGCAATTAACATTAACGGGGGGGGGGGGGGGGCCGTAGAAAATACACACATGAACCGAAGGATGCATATGGAGAACACTGGGGTGTCCAGCCGCAGGTTGCCAAGGGAAAGACACATGCTCAGAGAGGCTTACAGTGGAAATACACATGTGGGGGTAGCTCCGGAGAGGGACCATGCACACGGGAGGCACCTAGGAACTCGGGGCTTGCAGAGAAGCTCACCTGAGGAGAATATCGCATGTATCCAGTCCGTTTAGTTGAATGGCGAGCAAGCAAAGACACATGAGAGGACACTGGCTCCACTCGGAGATTGTAGAATCTGGTGAATGTGTTAGGTGTCGCCCAGCCTGCAGCTCTGCAGATGTCTGTTAGCGAGGCGCCATGCGCTAGAGCCCAAGAGGATGCCACACTCCGGGTGGAGTGGGCAGTCACATCAAGGGGGCACGGTCGACCTTGCTGCTGGTATGCCAAAGCAATGGTGTCCACTATCCAGCGGGACAAGCTCTGCTTGGAGAGAGCCTTTCCCTTCAGCTTCCCACCATAACAGACAAAGAGCTGGTCTGAGGTCCTGAAACAATGCGTTCTGTCTACATAAGCGCGAGAGCGCGTACTGGACAGAGCAGTGCCAAGGCTGGGTCTGCCTCCTCCAGGGGCAGCGCTTGCAGGTTCACCACCTGGTCCTGGAAGGGAGTGGTGGGAACCTTAGGCACATATCCAGGCCGGGGTCTCAAGATCACGTGAGAGTAAGCCGGCCCGAATTCCAGGCACGCTTTGTCAACGGAGAATGCTTGCAGGTCCCCTACCCTCTTGACAGAGGCCAGTGCAACCAGGAGTGCTGTCTTCATTGACAGGTTTTTAACTTAAGCTCCACAGATTGCAAAGGCTCAAAGGGAGCACTCTGCAGGGCAGTTAGAACCACCGCGAGGTCGCAAGAGGGAACAAGAGGAGAGCAAGGAGGATTCAGTCTCCTCGCTCCTCTCAAGAACCTGACGATCAGGTCGTGCTTCCCTAAAGACTTACCTTCTACCAAGTCATGGTGTGCGGCGATAGCGGCAACATAAACTTTGAGGGTGGAGGGAGACAGCCTTCGCTCCAACCCATCTTGAAGGAAGGAAAGCATGACACCGACCGAACACCTCCGGGGGTCTTCTGGGCGAGAAGAGCACCAACTGACGAAGAGGTTCCACTTCAACGCATAGGCGTGCCTCGTGGACGACGCTCTAGCGGAAGTGATGGTAGCCACCACCGCTGGTGGTAGGGTACTCAAACCTGCCTCATCCCGTCCAGGAGCCACACGTGGAGGTTCCAAAGATCGGCGGGACAAGAGTGCCACAGGGTGCCCCGTCCCTGAGAAAGGAGGTCCTTCCTCAGAGGAATTGGCCAAGGAGGTGCTGTCGCGAGGAGCACCAGTTCGGAGAACCAGGTCCGGGTGGGCCAGTATGGCGCAACCAGAAGGACCTGCTCCTCGTCCTTTTTGACCTTGCGCAAGACCTGCGCTAGAAGGCTCACTGGGGGAAATGCATACTTGCGGCCCCGCGGCCAGCTGTGCGCCAGTGCATCCGTGCCGAGCGTACCCTCGGTCAGGGAAAAATACAGGTCGCAGTGGGTCGAGTCGTGGGAGGCAAACAGATCTATCTGTGCGTCCCCGAACTGGTCCCAAATCAGCTGAACTGACTGGGATGGAGTCGCCATTCTCCAAGGAGGGGCTGAAGCTGTGAGAGCTCGTCAGCTGCACAGTTCAGGACTCCGGGAATATAAATGGCTCGAAGCGAGCTCAGATGCTTCTGACTCCATAAGAGGAGGTGGCGGGCGAGTTGCGACATACGGCGGGAGCGTAGAACACCATGATGGTTGATGTACGCTACAGTGGCGGTAATGTCTGACCGGACTAGTACGTGTGGACCCCTGAGCAACGCCGGAAAGCAGTGCAGGGCAAGGCGTACTGCCAGCAACTTGAGGCAATTGACATGCCATAGGCGCTGGGGTCCTGTACAGGAGCCCGCGGCAGCATGTCCATTGCACATGGCGCCCCAGCCCGTGGTGGAGGCATCTGTTGAGACAACAACATGCCGGGAAGCTTGTTCTGGGGGACACCCGCCCTGAGAAAATTGAGGTTTGACCACGGGGTGAAGGTCTGACGGCAGGTCGGAGTAACTGGTACTCGGAGCGTGCCTTGTTGCCATGCCCACCTCTTGACTCGGTCGCGAAGCCAAAGCTGAAGCGGTCTCATATGAAGCAATCCGAGCGGCGTTACCGTGGCTGCAGATGCCATATGCCCCAGGAGCCTCTGAAAATGTTTTAGAAAAAATGTTTTTTGCCGAGAAAAGAGATCCTCTGCACGGGGCAAAGTTTGTTCTTCTCCCAGTTGACCCGAAGGCCCAAGCGAGCTAGGTGCCGGAGCACAAGGTCCCTGTGTTCGCAAACCTGGTCTCGAGAGTGAGCTAGGACAGTCAGTCGCCGAGATAGTTCAGGATGCGAACCCCGTGTTCCCATGGAGGAACAAGGGCTGCCTCGACAACCTTTGAGAAGGCGCGAAGAGACAGGGCTAGCCCAATGGGAGAACAGCGTAGTGATATGCGCGCGCCCTGACAGCAAACCGTAGGTATGGTCTGAGTCGAAGGGGATCGGAGACATAAAAGTAGGCGTCCTTCAGGTCAGTCGCTGAAAACCAATCCTGTGGCCGCACACATCCGGAATGCGTTTGGCCAGGAGCATCTTGAACGGCAGCCTGTGAAGGGGCGGTTCAGATGTGTAGGTCCAGGATTGGCCACAACCCACCAGATTTCTCCGGGACAATGAAGTAGGGGCTGAAAACCCGGACCTCATTTCGACTGGAGGGACAGTCTCAATCGTACCCTTCGCCAGTAGGGTAGCAACCTCCTCTCTCATGATAGGGGATTAGCCACCGAACATAGTGAAGCGGACTCCCCTGAAGCGGGGAGGAGACCGTGCGAACTGAATCGCATAGCCGAGCCGATGGTTCCAGCGGAACAGATAGGGAAGCTCTAGACAGGCTCCCAAGAACTGTGCCAGCGGAGTCAACGAACCACTGACGTCCCCTCGGTGGTGCAGCGAAGCGGAATGACCGGCCCAGACGTGGACGGCATAGCGGCCCGGGGTGGGGGCACGGTCATAACCGCACCCTGACAGAGGAGGCCAGGGAAGGACCAGCGTTCCGCGGGGGCCTGCTCTGCCAGGGGTCTGGCGAAAGAGGGGGATGAGAGTGGTACGGTCCAGGGACGGCACACACTGTCATCCGGCTCTGAGACAGAAGGGGACGAGGGGTGCACGGCTCGGGGGCGGTGCACCGTGTCGTCCATGAACTCTGTATGCTCAGAGACGAGAGAGTCAGTTCTTTCTGAATAAGGATTCTTCCCCAGCCCTCCACCGGGGAAAGGAGTGGCCCTGCTACCAACTTCTGGAAAGAACTGAGTCCCATCTCTGAGCAGCCCATCTCAAAAGTGCCGCTTAACCCGGCGTTTAGCGGGGGGCGGGGCTGGAGAGGGCTGAGGCATCCCCCCACGGTCTTCCAAAGCCAGCCCGGGTGAACGGGCGGGGTTGGAACCGTGGGAGGGCGCCTTCGGCGGTTGGCAGACTGAGGGATGTGAGCGGACGGCGGGGCCATCGGCAGAAAAACCTCAATCTGCTCACGGGCGGTTGAGAACTGTTGGGCAGAAGCACTCAATCGCACCGCCGAAGAGGCCGACCTGGGATATGGGGGTGTCGAGCAGACGAGTCCGCCCGACATCCTGCATATTAGACCGGTCAGCCCCAGAATGGTGAACATCACCTGACTCCGAGAGCGCACGGCCACCTTCGTCGCTCGGAGAGCAAGGTCAGTGGCGGCGTGCAGCTCATTGAAGAGCCTCGAGTCAGTCCTACCCTCATGCATATCCATGAGCATCTGGGTCAGGTAGACCAGCAGAACGGTCATGGGATGCAGTGAGGCGGCTGCCTGTCCTGTGGCACTATAGGATTTCGCCACAGATTAGTGTAGACGAAAAGAACTACAGGCTTCGGACGGGTGCTTAGGATTGCACCGGGAAGCACTCTGAGGACACAGTAGCATCGCAACAGAGCGTTCAACCGGGGGGACCCCAGTGTACCCATGGGCAGCGGCCCCGTTGAGGGGAGGGAAGGCGGATGAGACCAACGAGCGGTCCTGAGAAGAAAAGGGAGTCTTCCAGGACGTCGAGATCTCATCATGCACGTCCGGGAAGAAAGATATTGGGGTTTGCCGTGGACACGAGTCGGGCGGCCTTACCCAAAAACCAATCGTCCCGGGAAAGCATGGCCATCATCTCCGGATCAGACTCAGGCACAGCCATATGCACACCAGAAGGTGGCAGCTGTGACGAGTCGTCACTTCCAGAAGAATCAAGCCCACCTAGTGATGCTGCTACAGACATAACACCATCCTCTGTAGCTTCAAATGAAAACACACGGGCCACCCGAGGGTAGACTCGTGGAATCACCTGATCGCTAGCGGGCACCCGTCATTGAAGAGGGGGGCTGGGGTCGCGGACACAGAGTCGGTGCCTTTTTCCAGACCATCACCCTCAGGTCACCCTGGCCACCAGCCGAGAATCGGGGGGTGGATGAGGGGACTCTCACTCTTGCGAGTTCACAGAGTCTCGACCTAAATGACGCGATGATCATGTTCCCACAAAGAGAACATGAATCACCCCTGAGCGCTGTTCAAGCATGATCAATGCCCAAACACACTAGACAGCGCTCGTGCCCATCAGAGTCCGATACCAATCTGCCGCAACCAGAAATGCACGGGCGAGCCATCTTTAAAAAGACGTGCCTCGTGCAAGCTCTTTTGTGAGAGGAGAAAAAACTCCGCGATGTTGAAGCGAGCAGGGAGAAACACACTCACTGGCAGATCACTGCACAGATCAGCAGGCAATGTGAACTCGCTGCAGATCGCCGTCACACCAACACCGGAGAGAATGGCTCGTCTCGTAGAGTGAAGTCAGAAATGGCTGTGGAGTGAAGAGATACTCTTGGCTCCGAAGTGAAAACATAACTGCATGTTGACGGCGTCCTCCTTTTATACCCACGAGGTGGGGCGGAGTTACGTCATGCAAATTCCGCAGACCCATGGCATTTCTTTGCCATTGGCTCGTTTTTGTATACTCAAAGTCGATAGGTGATCTAAGCGAAACCTAATTCGTCGTCATCCGACGTAACTCGGAGTGACTACGAAAGGGAGCCTCCGACTCTTCTGGCAAAATCAAACAATTGCCTCAAAACCATTTTATCTGTGCTCAAAATCAAACAATGCCTTCAGATCATACACACAGCGAGTCAAAATTATAAACACTACAGATCATTCATCAGACACTACATAAAAAAATGGAGAACACAGAATACATACATGCTGTTGCAGGAGAAAAGTATATTGTAACAAAGTAAACAAATTTTGCAATTACGTAAGAAAGTATAGTAATGACAACTTACAGTAGTAAGGTGAATAAATTGTATACTGCATCCACTGTATAGTATTGTACTGAATATTGAATAGTAAACCTATCGAATGTCTGTATATCCACCACTTGCACACTGAAAATACAGTGACCCAACTGCAAAAGGTTACAGTAAAATGTAACTCTAAATGAAAAGCATGTAAACTACATTCAGAAGCACAGTGAACTACATTCAGAAGAGTTGTGCAACTGCAAAATCAATGTCAGTGAGAGAGATTTTATTCTGCTTCAGCATCATGTCTTCATGTTGGTCCGGCCGGAGGAGTTTCTCTACATCTCAGACAATCTCATCTCTGCAGCCAAAGGGAAAACGCCTAAAGCCAGATCCAGCCTTGACAACATTCTTCACACCTTGCTCTTCCTGCTTGTTCACCTCCTCTTACTCATAGTCTTCCTCCTCTCCCACTTATATTGTTTCCATCCATCCATTCCATTTTGAGTAAATGTTGGGACTCTGAACTGACTTGTATTATGTACAGTTGGTTTGGTCACATCATTAGAAATAAGTGTGAACAATTTTGAGTCGTTGTGTGTAAACATGACAACCATGTTGCAGTTGTGTTTAACTTTCACCTACCTGTGTTTAGCATTTTGAAACATAAGTGCATCACAGTGCAAAATGTGTTTTAGTGAGAATGTGTTTAGGGTTTTGAAAAAAGAGTGCATGAGATTTGCAAACAGTGTTTCAACTACCTGAACTTGTTTAATGTTTTACAAAGAGTGATTTATTTGACAAATTGGGTATTATTTACAAATTACAAATGTTATTTTCTTTATGTTAACTTGTTTACCATAATTTATTATAATAAACCAAATTGGCTTGTCTTCAATGATCCCTTATTTTTATGCAGCATTGGAATTTTGGATTGATTCAAGAGAATTGGTTATTTCTCGATTATTCTCTATCTCTTGCAAAGTATTACACGATTTGATCAATTCTAGTTAATTTGGTCTAGTTAATTTGGTTTATTATTATAAATTATGGTAAACAAGTGAACATAAAGAGGGTTGAGGATGCATACAATTTGGATGTGACATGTGACATTATAGCCATCTCTTATTGGCTTGTATCCAGCCTGAATACATTTTCTGCAAGTATAAAAGACTGTTTTTATGGATTTTGATGTTGGTCATTTTGCATCTGAATTTATCCTTTTGGATCAATAAAATCTGTCTTTCTCCTACACCACTTTCACTCCTGCATTATGATTAGTCACTTAGACACATCTAATTATACTGTGTGTGTGTGTGTGTGTGTGTGTGTGTGTGTGTGTGTGTGTGTGTGTGTGTGTGTGTGTGTGTGTGTGTGTGTGTGTGTGTGTGTGTGTGTGTGTGTGTGTGTGTGTGTGTGTGAGAGAGAGAGAGAGAGAGAGAGAGAGAGAGAGAGAGAGAGAGAGAGAGAGAGAGAGAGAGAGAGAGAGAGATGCAGTGCAGTCACCTGAGCTCTTGGGAGGGTCTGTCAGCATACGATGAGTATATCATTACTGTCTGTTAAATTGTTTCTGTTGGCTGGTGAGACCCAGAGGCCACTTACATGTCATTGAGACCGCAACAAAATAAATCATATGGCATACATGCACTCATAAGCACCTCTATAAAGCATTCAGTTATTCCTTCATGGTCAAGAGGGAGAAATTAAAGCTTCCCTTTCCTTGACTGTGCAAATTGAATAGCAGGAAAAAGTGAAAATAAAAAAGCAAATAAATATTTAAATACTAAAGCCTTAAAAAAACGTTCCAATGTTGTAACACTTTACAATAAGGTCTCAGAAGGTGTAGACTATAGGTCGACCCTAGTCAATGTAAATTCCTATTGTTTTTGTATAGCATGTTAAAGTTGACCCTTTTTGAGGGTGAGCAAAAACACTGTTCCCTTTCAAGGGAACTTCGAGCTGCGACAAACGCTGTGGGAATGCCCCTGCGTTGTGCGTCATGAAGCACGTATGGAATCAGTCCAAGAGAGAGATGAAACGTCATAGGCGGGTGACGTCATCGACCAGGAACTATAAAAGCACCCCAAAACACAAGCGCATTAGCTTCTGTGCCTTCAGTCGCGCTACATGTGAATCTGTCCCTGTGTGATATTGTCTGTCCTACATACTCTGCACCACACAAACAATTTATATATATATATATATATATATATATATATATATATATATATATATATATATATATATATATATTTGAGAGAATGGCGAACGAGCAGCAATTTAAGAAGTGTTACTCCCTGCCCGCGCTATTTAACGGGTGGGGATACACACGTTCTTTGTGTTGTTTGTTTGGGAGTGCAGCATGCCCAGTCAGCTCTCGAGGGAGCTGACTGTGAGCATTGCGAGCGTCTGCCGTTAAGGACGCTCCGCTCCCGCCGAGCACTCTTTGAGGAGAGCGGTTCGGTGCGCGCTCCCCACGGTTTGGGTCCCGCTTCTTGAGGCGGAGCGGCGGCGCTTATCGTGCGAAAACCACCCCACACTCCCGAAAGTGATGAATTAATGGAGGTATTGACTAGGGCTGTTGATAAACTCAGTATTGAGTGGCCAGTGACTAGACAGGAGTCTGTTTCTAGATCTAAATTAGATGAAAGATTTTTGCCGTCACGTGTGCAGCCTCCACGCCGGTGTCTGCCGTTCTTTAACGATCTCCACACTGAGGAGTCAATCTTGCAGGCATACCAGGCTGACCTGCTAAAGGACGTGAGTGAGAGTGAAGAAGTCAGTGCTGACGTAATTCGAGAACTGCGTCAGGCTGCTGATTTATCCCTGCACGCCACCAGAGAATCGGCCAAGCTAGTGGGTCGATCTATGGCAGCTCTGGTGGCCGCAGAAAGACATCTTTGGTTAAATCAAACTAACATGAAAGAGAAAGAAAAAACTTTTCTTTTAGATGCTCCTCTCTCTCCTTCGGGGTTATTTGGAGAAGCTGTTAATTCTGTTATGGACAAATTCCAGGAAGAGAAAAAACAAGCTGCAGCTTTCAAAAAATTTCTCCCGTTAAAAATTCACGTCTCTGGGGCTGCAGGGCGGGAGCAGCCCTGGCCGTTTACAAGTTCATCTCATAGAGCGCAGCAGAAGCAGAGTGTCGCGTCTCGTGCTCCCCCTGCTGGACAGTGGGCTCAGGTGCGGCACTCTCCACTGAAGCCTTCTAGCAATAGGCCTGATCTGAGGACAGTGTTATTGTCTAAGAAGGCTTCGGCTAAGAAGAAGTCCTGACGCCGAGGCGTTCAGGATGTTGAGGGTGGTCCCCACCGAGACAGAAAGGAGTTCACCTCTCACGCTTGCTCCCTCTGAGGAGGGTTTCAGAGCAGTCAAACCAGTCGTTCCCTGCCGGTGCGCCGTTACAGGGTGCTGTGTTTGCTGCTCAAGTTACACCAGAGGCCAGTCTCGAGAGGCTGGTACCCTTAGTAGATTTTCTGGCAGAGTGGAAAAGCCTTCGAAGAATATCTCATTGGGTCCTGCAGACAGTAGAAAAGGGTTATGCTATCTAGTTCAGGTGTCGTCCACCGAAATTCAGAGGGGTTCTGCACACAGTGGTGGGCCCCGAGCAGGCTCTGGTATTGGAACAAGAGGTGAAAACGCTCCTTCAAAAGGAGGCTATAGAACGGGTTTCTCCTCCCAGTTTGGAGTCAGGTTATTACAGCCGATATTTCATCGTTCCGAAGAAGGATGGGGGGTTGCGTCCAATTTTAGACCTGCACCTATTGAATCGCTCGGTAGGGAAGCTAAAATTCAAGATGCTCACTATCAAGCAGATCGTGTCTCAAATCAGATCCGAGGACTGGTTTGTCACGATAGATCTAAAGGACGCGTACTTCCACATTTCCATCCTTCCACAACACAGGAAGTTCCTGAGGTTCGCCTTCGGGGGCGAGGCGTACCAATACAGGGTTCTTCCATTTGGCCTAGCCTTATCTCCCCGCACTTTCACAAAATGCATGGATGCAGCACTAGTGCCTCTGAGGCTTCAGGGCATTCGTATTCTCAACTATATCGACGATTGGTTGATTTTAGCTCAGACGGAGCAAATGGCGGTTCGGCATCGAGATGTCGTCCTTGCTCATATCAGAAAGTTGGGTTGAGGCTGAACACAAAGAAAAGTGTATTATCTCCTTCCCAGAAGACCACTTTTCTGGGTGTCGTTTGGGATTCGGTCTCGATGCGGGCGCGACTCTCTCCGACCCGCATCGCTTCGATTCTCTCAGCCGTGGAACAAGTAAGGCTAGGCCAGCTACTCACTGTGAAGCAGTTTCAGAGACTGTTGGGTCTGATGGCAGCAGCGTCCAACGTTTTACCTTGCGGCCTGTTGTACATGAGACCGTTGCAGTGGTGGGTCAGGACCAAGGGATTCTCCCCGAGGGGAAATCCGCTCCGCTTGATCAAAGTCACGCGGCGCTGCCTTCGTGCTCTGGTCATGTGGAAAGAAACTTGGTTCCTGTCCAAAGGTCCGGTGCTGGGGGCTCTTTGTCGTTGCGTAACGCTAACGACAGATGCTTCCCTCACAGGGTGGGGGGCGGTCATGAGTGGTCGTCCAGCCCAAGATCTGTGGCAGGACCATCATCTTTCTTGGCACATAAACTGCCTGGAGATGTTGGCGGTGTTTCAGGCTCTGAAGCACTTCCTAGCAGACCTGAGAGGTCATCATGTGTTAGTTCAGTCAGACAACACGTCGGTGGTCTCTTATATCAATCATCAGGGGGGCCTGCGGTCTCGCCGGCTTTACAAGTTGGCCCGTCAGATCCTCCTGTGGTCCCAGGGGAATCTACTATCACTGAGAGCAATGTATCTTCCCGGGTATTTAAATGTGGTAGCGGACTCCCTGTCGAGGCAGGGGCCGAGGCCGGGGGAATGGAGACTCCACCTCCAGGTGGTGGAGCTCCTTTGGTTGAGTTTCGGTCGCACCGAGGTGAACCTATTCGCTTCCAAGGAGACCACGCATTGTCATCTGTGGTTCTCCATCAGTCTTCCAGGCCCTCTGGGGTTGGACGCTATGGTACAGCCGTGGCCGAGGTCACGCCTGTACGCCTTTCCCCCGATTGCTCTGCTACCAGGAGTTCTGGAGAGGGTTCGCCGGGACGGGGTCAGCCTACTATTAGTAGCCCCGTTCTGGCCGCCCCGAGTATGGTTCACGGACCTGATTTCTCTCCTGGACGGCTCTCCTTTGGAGCTCCCGGTCAGGAGGGATCTACTCTCTCAGGCGGGCGGCACGATATTTCACCCCCGCCCAGAGCTGTGGAAATTGTGGGCTTGGCCTCTGAGGAGGCCCAGCTCATAGATTCTGGTCTCTCAACTGAGGTTGTTGAGACCATTCTTCACTACAGAGCTCCATCCACGAGGAAGCTTTATGCCTTGAAGTGGAAACTTTTCACTTCTTGGTGTGGAGAACACCTGCAGGACCCAGTTAACTGCCCAGTGGGTGCAGTGCTGGATTTCCTGCAGGAGCGCTTCTCCACAGGGTTATCCTCCTCCACACTGAAGGTGTATGTGGCGGCACTCGCTGCTTACCACGTCCCTTTTAGTGGAGTTTCTCTTGGGAGACACCCACTTATAACTCGTTTCCTCCGTGGTACTTTGAGGCTGAGGCCAGCAGTTCGTACGAGGGTGCCGACCTGGGATCTGGCCGTTGTATTGGAAGGTCTTTCCCTAGCTCCTTTTGAGCCCATCGAAGAAGTTCCTGAGAAGTTTCTCACTTTTAAAACTATCTTTCTACTTGCTATCTCCTCTTTAAAAAGAATCAGAGATTTACAGGCTCTGTCGGTTTCACCCTCGTGCCTGGAATTTTCGCCTGGCATGGTTAAGGCTTTTCTGCATCCTAGACCAGGGTACGTTCCCAAGGTCCCTACTAATGTTGTTAGACCTACGGTTCTGCAGGCTTTCTGTCCTCCTCCATTTATGTCATCGGACCAGGAGAAACTTAATTTACTCTGCCCTGTTAGGGCGTTAGACGCCTTTGTCCCCAGAGCTGCCCTGTGGAGAAAATCGGAACAACTATTTGTATGTTTCGGGCCACCCAGGAAAGGGTGTCCTGCGTCTAAACAGAGAATGAGCAAGTGGGTGGTTGAGGCTATCTCACTTGCTTATGAGTCGGCTGGCCAGCCTTCACCTTTGGCTGTTCGAGCCCACTCTACCAGGAGTATGGCTGCTTCTAAAGCTTTATTGTCAGGAGTTTCCCTGAGTGATGTTTGTGATGCGGCTGGATGGTCTTCACCGCATACTTTTATTAGGTTCTATGACCTAGACCTAAGCTCTACCCCTGGGGCACAGGTGCTCTCGTCCTCTGTGCGCTAGTCTCACATGGCGGTCATTTGGTCCTAAGGCGACGTGGGTATTCGCGTTCCCACAGCGTTTGACGCAGCTCGAAGTTCCCTTGAAAGGGAACGTCTCGGTTATGTATGTAACCCTAGTTCCCTGATAGGGAACGAGACGCTGCGTCGTTCCGCCATACTCCCGGCACTCCCGTTAGCGCTCCTTCAGGCCTATCAGAAGCTAATGCGCTTATGTTTTGGGGTGCTTTTATAGTTCCTGTTCGATGACGTCACCCGCCTATGACGTTTCATCTCTCTCTTGGACTGATTCCATACGTGCTTCATGACGCACAACGCAGGGGCGTTCCCACAGCGTTTGACGCAGCGTCTCGTTCCCTATCAGGGAACTAGGGTTACATACGTAACCGAGACGTTTTTGTGTCTTTCCCTTTAAATGCAAATGAGCTGCTGCTCCCAGCACAGGGGGCGGAGCTACAACAGCTTGTGCACTTTTACCTCACACAAACATGCACTGAAAATGTCCAAAACCTTTAGCCTTTTATATTCAAACCGAAGTCAGACAATGATGGAGAGACTCAAGAAGAGGTGACACCATGTAGAATGCAACAGGACATATCTGAGTTGATGAATTTATGTAGCTTATGTGTAGTTATCTTCTAGTCATTGATTAGCATATTCTGTCATGACAATCTATAAATTGCGTTCCCGGAGCTGGGATTATGTAAATTCTAGGGTTTGTGATGTTCAGTGTTGGGAATAACGGCGTTTAAAAGAACGGCGTTAGGTAACGACGTTAGTTTTTCAGTAACGGGGTAATCTAACTAATTACTTTTCCCGTCGTTACAACGGCGTTAACGTTACTGGACGTTAAATGTGGTGCGTTACCACGGGCGTCAGTTTGGTTTGAAATGTGCTGGGGACAGAGACACATTCGGAAGTGCATTTTCAGAAATGCTGGTACAAACTTGTCAAACTGTGCAGCCTCTCTGCTCAACCAGTAAATAAATCGATCGATCCGCAAATGTTACATGAGTTAAGTGGTCTAGTGGTAGATCATTAACCAAGCGTGTCAGAGGTTACGGGTTCGATTCCACACTTGTATAGTTGTTTTTTTTCTCTCTCATCAAAACTAATTAAGTTCAGCAGTGACACGTTTGTGTGCATTTTATTTTGTGATTTCACCAGAACGAATAGTCTCCACAACGGCGATAGATTGAAGCGCGCGTCCGAGTGAAGACTGTGCGTGACCGCGCGAGCCACAAGAGAACAACTATCCATGCAACTGATAGCAGCGGGAACGAGCGCTCAGCTTGATTTCAAAAACAACACATTTTAGCGCTAGATCTCTTATTTAATAGCGAACTAAATGAATGCTCTGCTAACTGGAGATGTTTTATTTAGTATTAACATCCATGCCTCAATGTTTCAAAAAGTGGTGGGTACAAAATGACTAATGACGAAATCTGGTGGGGACGTGTACCCACCGAAATCGACGCCTATGTGCGTTACTATTATAGACAGTAAAGGTTACTATGTAGGCTATTGATTGAATAAACTGTAATCCGAACGCACCCCGTGGCTCACACAGCTAGTGAGGAGGTGGGTTAATAACGAGGTAAGCGATTATGATTGGCTAAGGCAGAGTTTTGGTTCCTGGTAGCCAATCAGATCCAGTGTTTTTACACACATGCCAGCACAAGCGCCACACACACACACACAACAGCTAAACAGAGATTCGATGAAGCAGCAGAGATGGCGAGTCAGGAGCAATCCGATGAAAAGTTGGCATTTTCAAGGTGCAATATAAGCACTACTTCTGTTCTACTAATTTCAACTGACTTGTGAAAACTGCTAAAAAAAGTCTTTTTTTAACAGTAATGCAAATAGTTACTTTCCCTGGTAACGAGTTACTTTTATTATAGAGTAATTCAGTTACTAACTCAGTTACTTTTTGGAACAAGTAGTGAGTAACTATAACTAATTACTTTTTTAAAGTAACGTTCCCAACACTGGTGATGTTACTAACATGTAGTAGGTTCAGTCATTTGTTGTAATATAATAATATTTATTTGTTGTTATTAGAGACATCCGAGATTGATGGTACATTATATATATATTGATGGAGTTTCTACACAAAACCCCTGCTCTCGCCAGACGGCACCCCGGTTGAGAAACACTGCTCTAGCTAAGTGTACGTGGGAAACCATGGCATGACAAAACCAAATCTACTATCAGAGAAAGTAATGTTGGTCAGCTTATATCTGTAGTAGAGGTCATGACCTCTGACCAGAGAAAGTGTTACTTTAATTCAAGTATATACACAAAGATCTATAAACAAAATACTTTTAGAGAGAGTAAGCATGGGAGCGGCCCTCTAAACAGTATAGTCAAATACCTCTGTCCATTTACCAAGACTTATGAGTTTGTGATCGTGGGCCGTGTTAAACGGCCGGCGCGAAACCCTGAGCAACATTGGTAACTGAATGAATGGCAATAAGAATAAAGAGTCACAGTAAATAAAATAAGTGTCCAGATAAACTATAATACAAATGGTCAATAACCAATTGGAATTCCAACCGAAATTTCGAGGTCACGATAAAATGGGATAAAGGTTTAATTGGAATTAAAAAAGACAGAACGGTCAGGAAACCTTCACCCGCTCTATTGGAAACCATTGTTGGGCCGATTGGGCAAGCCTTACAGTAAGGTAGTTTTTAAGTTTAGATATTGGGTAGGAATTGGATGGGATTAAGGGATGTTGAATATGGTCATGCAGAATAAGGCATTAATATGTGTTTTATAAGTACTAATAAACAGTCTAGGATATTATCCTAGTAATATGCATGCTAATAAGCAACTAGTTCATAGTGAGAATTGGACCCTAAACTAAAGTGTTACCAAATGTTCTTTAACAACATACAGTCGTGCTCAGAATTAATGGTACCCCTGGTAAATATGATAAAAAAAGGCTAGAAAAAATAAATCTGCATCATTTATCCTTTTGATCTTTCATTCAAAATATTGGCAAAAATCTAAACTTTCATTGAAGTAAAAGAATAGAAAGTGGGGGGGAAATCACACTATGAAATAAATGTTTATCTCCAAAACACGTTGGCCACAATTATTGGTACCCTTTTATTAAATACTTTTTGCAATCTCCTTTTGCCAAGATAACAGCTCTGAGTTCTATCCTAGTTTTATCCTGATGAGTTCGGAGAACACCTGACAAGAGATCAGAGACCATTCTTACAGAATCTCTCCAGATCCTTCAGATTCCCAGATCCATGTTGGTGCTTCTTCTCTTCAGTTCACTCCACTCATCAGGTCTGGGACGGTCATGGCAGAAGCTTCATTTTGTGCTACTTAACACATTTTTGTGTTGATTTTGATGTTTGTTTTGGATCGTTGTCCTGATGGAAGATCCAACCACGGCCCAGTATACGATTTCTAGCAGAGGCTGTCAGGTTTAGATTTTTTATCTGTTGGTATTTGATAGAATCCACGATGCCATGCATGTATCTGAACAAGAAGTCCAGGACCTCCAGCAGAAAAATATGACCACAACATTAAAGATGGTATATTAAATTGTACACATGGGGTACTTTTTATCCTTGTGTGCACCAAACCCATCTTGCATGTTTGCTGCCAAAAAGCTATTTGTTAGTTTCATCTGACCACAGAACCCTGTGCTGTTTGAAGGTCCAGTCATGTCTGACAACTGAATTTGCTGGGGTTTGTTTTTGGATGAGCAAGGAGGATTTTTCTTGAAAACCTCCCAAACAACATGTGGTGATGTAGGGGTTGTTCAATTTTTTTTTAATAGGCTTTCTGAACCCAAGACTCAACTAATCTCTGCAATTCTCCATCTGTGATCTTTGGAGAGTCTTTGGCCACTCAAACTTTCATCCTCACCATGCATTAAGACAATATAGACACACGTCCACTTCCTGGCAGATTTGTAACATCTTTAGTTTATTGGAAGTGCTTAATTATTGCCCTGATGGTCAAAATGGGGATTTTCAATGCTTTAGCTATTTTCTTACAGCCACTTTCTATTTTGTGATGCTCAACAATCTTTTGATGCACATCAGAACTATATTCTTTGGTTTTACTCATTGTAATGGATGATTAAGGGAATTTGGCCTTTGTGTTTCCCCATATTTAAACTCTTGTAAAACAAGAAGTCATGGCTGGACAATTTCATGTTCCTAGTCACCCTGGTGTGCAAAAAAAAGGTAAATATGAATGGGAATATACTTAAGAGATATTTTACTCGTAAACAATTCTAGGGGTACCAATAATTGTGGCCAACTTGTTTTGGAGAAAAACATTTATTTCATAATGTGATTTCCCCTCCACTGTCAATTATTTTACTTCAATGAAAGGTTCGATTTTTGCCAATTTTTTGAATGAAATATCAAAAGGATAAACGATGCAGAATTATTTTTTACAGCCATTTTTCATCATATTTACCAGGGGTACCATTAATTCTGAGCACGACTGTAAATAGTTTAATTTAGATGTTCCTTAAAAGCCTTTATATCCAGATAAGGTTCTTTGTGTTGAAGTTTAAGCTTCTTTTCACCTGCATTGGGCTATTTTCTTAACAGTGAAAAATGACTCAGTTTCTAACTGTTTGAATTTTACAATTTAATGCAGTTTCTCTATGCTTAAAGGGTCATGATATACTTTTTTTTTGTTTCCCTAAGGTCCACTTATAATGTTGTGTTATGCACTCAAAACTGCCATTATCTACTTCTTATGACCATTTTCTACCTCTCTCTTAACTTTATGCATTGTATTAATGGATGATTTTATAATACCTTTAAAGGTCCAATGCAAACAGTCTTTGCAGCTCATTTTCAATCAATTATTTTTCTGGACTGTGGAAGAAGCTTTTATCTCAGAGCTATGTTAAAAGACTTTCAATTCAAAAGATAAATGGAACGTTTTCATTAGTAGAAAAGTAGAAATGCTTTCCTTGTTTTAAGAGTCAAACATACTCAAATTTGTATTATAAATAATTGAGTTGAACCAAAGCAAAGAGAAGTATTTATGTAAGCACGCTGCATGGCTGAGCACACGGCATTCTCTAGCTTTAGGGCAGGACTGACTTCATTGAGCAGGGAAATAACACATACCAAAATACCCCCCCCCCCCCCCCCCCCCCTTCTTTTCTTGAGGTATTTAGGATCCAAATCATAATATGCAAAGACAGGGGAAAACAATTTAAAGACTTAAACTGTTGAAGAGGACAGACGACCTCTTCAACAATTCAAATGAGTTCAAATATTGTTTTTCGGCATGGAGAAATATTAACGTCCATCTCCCACTCCACTATTTTCACGAAGGCAATTCTGACATTGGCATGAATTTATTAAAGGTGTATGTAGTTTGGTGTTGATTTAAAACATTTTACATATCAGGAAATGCTGATTTCATGTTTAACTTATAATAGACCTGCTTAGACTGCACACATTCACAAAATAGGTCCAAAAACAGCAATATCCATCAAATATCCAGCTTTCTGTAGGAAAATAAACACTATAGAGTCATTTTATTTGAATAAGACTTTCCAGCTTGTGGGAAAACTGCCTCCCTTTTCATTTAAGTGTAAAATAAATAACCTAAAGTTAAAGCAGAAAAAATGTGGATATCTTTTTAAAATTCCTCTCATGAACCCTTGAATATCGCACCTCATGGGCAGATTCACATATGGCAGACCAGCTGCTGCTAATATATAATAATCATTTAACTCAGTGCACTCATGAATATGAATTCAAGATCGTGTGCTGGCCTCATTTTGTGGCTAACACTGGAAGCTTACCTTATTTCATTGCATTATTAATCGCTGCAATGAATGGCACACGCAACAAACATTTTAAACATTATGTGTACAAAAGCAAGAACTTGTACATTCCTCTTACAAGCCGTTGTATAAATAGCCAAAATCCGGATGTTTAGCCTCTCAAAGACAATTCCATGTAGTATTCCTGTTCTATTCATCCAAATGGCAGTTGCTCAGGACCCCCGGAAGTTTAAATATGCCAAACATGCATACTTAAGAGAACAAACCTTTTTAACAAAGCTCTTCATCCTAATCTGACAGTAAATACACTGCAAAAACACATTTTCTTACTAAGTATCTTTGTCTTGTTTCCAGTTGAAATATTTAAAAATCCAAATGGAAAGAAGCTTATTTTTTTTACCCTATTGGCAGATAATCTTGCTTGGTTTAAGCAAATACTCACTTCATTTTTATTTTTACAAAAGTAGACATACTATCTTATGTCATTGTATCTTGCTTTAAGAATATATATGG
Source organism: Meda fulgida (assembly GCA_030578275.1). NCBI lineage: Eukaryota > Metazoa > Chordata > Actinopteri > Cypriniformes > Leuciscidae > Meda > Meda fulgida. Next base: position 14,886,010 of record CM060634.1, read on the forward strand.
ACTGAAAACAAGACAACAATACTAAGTAAGAAAAGCATTTTTTTTTTTTTGCAGTGTAATTTCGGATGAAGCAACTTTGAATACAAAGGTGTGTGATTAAACTTTTTCCAGTAAATCATATAATGAATGAATTTATTTAAATGTCGTAATTTTCACAAAGCGGTTGCTCTTTTGCACATATAATAATGTTAATGCATATTGTGATTGTCTATTTACCTTTACATTTTAAGATACGATATTACATTATTTTACAGATATGACCACTACAGTTAGTGTATGCATACAAACATTTTCACATCAGTTTGGCCTTTTGACGTAGGATGAAATCCATGGAATTTGGGATCAAATCTGATCCTACTTGTGTTTAATAAATGACAGGTCCCTGACCTCAAACTGACTGGAACCACACCTTAAAGAAAAATGTAAATTTCTGATGTTCAAGAGCAAGACGGCCTCAACACATTAATGCTACAATAGTTGAGGTCCTGCCCTCTCGCTGACCTTTAGAGAAATGCTAATTGGCAGCCAGAGATTAAACATTCAAAACATTCAGAGTATTCCCATAAATAACAGCTCCAGGAAAAACAAATTGCCTGGATAATTCCAACTGACTTCAGCTCACGAGTTACAGGGATGGAGCCTTTCTAAAGCTCTTAAACATTCCTCCCTGATACCTTCTGACAGACTGAACAGAAATGTGCCAACAAAGCAGACATGATCAGAACATAAATATGTGAGCGTGCACCACCAGAATACATGATATGAAGAGGATAATCTCAAGTGGAATAAGCAGATATCAAAGAACATGAGACATTAAAGTTGTGTTCCACTTTGCATTTATAATTATGCACTATAAAGTATGTAGTTCATTGGTGATATGAAAGTACAACGGGGTCCAAAAATCTAAAACCAAATAATGGGAATACAAAGACATTCATGTTAATTTTTCAGGTTCACATTTTACTGAAGGTAATATGCTGACAAAATCATTTGTAGGTAATTAAATATTATTCAATCTTAAATATTACTCAAACAGTTCCCTTTCGAGGGAACTCTACACTGCGTTGAGAATCGACACTTTGGGGACGCTTCATTAGCGTGCGCCTCTGAAGTATGAATGAATCTAATCCAATCCTGAATGGTGTTGCGTCGTGACGTAACATGTGACGGCATACCCGGAAGTATAAAAGTGACGCTGTCACAACACACACTAGCTTTCGCTCTTCAGCAAGCACTCTGTGTTGAAAAACTGTCTTTCTTATTTGGTGTTGTTTTGTCCCTGTGATCGATATTTATATGGCCAGCGAACAATTTAAAAGATGTGTGCATCCCTGCCCTCGTTATATCACGGGTGGGGACACACATGCTTTATGTGTGAATTGTTTGGGAGCGCAGCATGCACAGGCAGCTCTCGAGGGAGCTGCTTGTGCAGACTGTGAAGCACTTCCTATTAGAGTGCTGCGCTCTCGGCTGGCGTGCTTTGATGAGCACGGTCAGGCTCGCGTTCCCCACGGTTCTGGTCCCGCGTCTGTTGAGGCGGCACGGCGATTGAGATCGTGGGGTTCACAGCGGGATCTTGTAGATGAGAATGAGGCTGCTGAGGCACCTTCTCATTCTTCATCTGAAGATCCCGTAGCCCCTGAGACTGGTGCAGGAGCCCGCATCGCGGCTTCTCCTGCCCACGATCAGGTCCCAATGCTTGAGCTCTCTGCTTCTGAGGAAGTGGATGTGCTCAGCATTGATGCAGATGACCGTGATTTGGGCGCGCCAGTTCACGGCCAAGGTTATGAGGAGCTGGTAGAGGTTGTGACTCGTGCTGCGGCCAGACTTAACATCAGCTGGCCACATGATGAGCAGGGAACGCAAGTGAAAAGTAAACTTGATGAGCGTTTCCTGCAGCACAGGTCACAACCTCAGCGCCGGGGTTTGCCGTTTTTCCCCGATCTCCACAATGAGATCTCGAGATCGTGGGATAAACCGCCCTCGTCCCGTGTCTCCAGTCCCAGTGTGGTTAATTACAGCAATGTTTTGGGGGCACAGGACATGGGCTATGGGAAGATGCCTAAGGTAGAAGAGGCTCTAGCGGGTTATCTTTCCCCTGAGTCGGCATCTTCCCTGAAAACCCCGGCGCTGCCTAGTAAGCCCTGCAGGGATACATCTGCTTTAATAGGCAGGGCTTACATGGCGGCAGGTCGGGCTGGTTCATGTCTGCACTCTATGGCTATCTTGCAGGCATACCAGGCCGACCTCCTGAAAGATTTGGACGACGGGGAGGGGCCAACTCCTGAAGATATTGCGGAGTTAAGAAAAGCCACAGATTTGTCTCTCCGGGAGCTATGGTGGCCACGGAGAGACATCTGTGGCTGAATCTATCCGGTATCAAGGAGAAGGATAGATCCTTTCTGCTGGATGCGCCGTTTTCGCCTTCTGGCCTGTTCGTCGACAGGTTTCAGGAGGCAAAGAAGCAATCTGCGGCGTTCCAGCAGTACCTCCCCCGTAAAGCTAAGTCCAAATCGAGTAGGCTGGGGCCAAGAGATCAGCCCCAGCCATCAGGCAGCTCCTCAAACCGAGCAGAACAGAGAGAGAGCGTTTCCTCTAGAGCCCCTCCTCCTGGAGCTTGGCAACACAGGAAACGCTCTCAGAAATCTAAGTCCTCCAGCCAGAGAGGCGACCTGAGGGAAGTAATTCAGGCTAGGAGGGCTTCGGGGAAGAGGTCCTAACCGAAGTGGTAGGACCTCTGAGGGCTGTCCCCTCCGCTGCAGGGCAACCGAGGTTGTTCTCGCAGCGGAGCCCTCTAGGAAACAATGTATGTTGCCCGCCGTCAACGACGCTTCGGGCCGCATCTCTTTCCAGCGAAAATATTCTAATAAAGAAAAAGCATCAGTTATGGTCACAAGAACCGTATCGACTACAGCCTGCCCGTATTTCGCTTCAGGGAGTCGAGAAAGATGCTCGAAAAACACCAGAGGCCAGTCTCGAGAGGCTGGTTCCCCTAGTAGATTTTGTAGGGGCATGGTATCATCTTCCCAACATATCTGCGTGGGTCTTGCATATAATAAAATCAGGGTACAGACTGCAGTTCGCGCACCGCCCCCCCCCCCCAAGTTTTCTGGGGTGGTGCAAACTACAGTGGTTCCAGGGCAGGCTCAGGTGATGGAACAAGAAGTACAGACTCTGCTGCTAAAGGAAGCCATAGAACATGTTCATCCTTTAGACAGGGGGTCCGGGTTTTACAGCCGGTACTTTATAGTTCCAAAGAAGGATGGGGGGTTAAGGCCAATTCTAGATCTCAGGGTTTTGAACCGATAACTGAGGAGGTTCAGGCTCAAAATGTTAACCATTCCTGCAATCGTGAGTCAGATCAGATCCGAGGACTGGTTTGTCACGATAGATCTAAAAGACGCCTATTTTCACATCTCCATCCTTCCATGTCACAGGAGATACCTGAGGTTCGCTTTCGGGGGCGAAGCTTACCAATATCGGGTTCTTCCGTTCGGCCTAGCACTCTCTCCCCGCACATTCACCAAATGTATGGTTGTAGCCCTTGCTCCACTGAGACTTCAAGGCATTCGTATATTGAATTATCTCGACGACTGGCTCATTCTGGCTCAGTCTCGAGAAATGGCAGTTCGGCATCGAGATGTCGTCCTTGGCCACATTCAGAAATTGGGGTTGAGACTCAATACAAAGAAGAGTGTGCTAGAACCATCCCAGTGCACAATATTTTTGGGAGTCGTGTGGAACTCGATTACGATGCAGGCACGAATGTCTCCCGCACATATCGAGTCAATTCTGGCAATGGTATCCGGGTTAAGGCTGGGCCAGGCCATCACTGTAAAACAATTTCAAAGAATGCTGGGCCTCATGGCAGCGGCATCCAACATCATTCGTTTGGGCCTTCTACACATGAGGCCCCTTCAGTGGTGGTTAAAAACCAAGGGGTTTTCTCCCAAGGGGAATCCGTTTCGTATAATCAGAGTAACGCGCAGATGCCTTCGTTCTCTGCAAATATGGAAGAAACCTTGGTTCCTATCCCAAGGGCCAGTGTTGGGAGTGTCATGTTGCCGGAAATCCGTTTCGACAGACGCTTCCCTCACTGGCTGGGGCGCGGTCATGGACGGCCGCTTTGCCAGAGGTCTGTGGCAGGACCATCATCATTCTTTGCATATAAACTGCCTAGAGATGATGGCTGTGTTCAGGGCTTTGAGGAGCTTCCTACCAGACATCAAAGGTTACCATGTCTTAGTACGATCAGACAATACGTCGGTGGTAGCCTATCTGAACCGACAAGGGGGACTCAGATCGCGCCCTCTGTGCAGACTGGCGGATCAGATTATTCTTTGGTCCCAGGGGAAAATACTGTCTATCAGGGCAATGTATATTCCGGGGGTTCAGAATCAGGGAGCAGACATCCTGTCGAGGCAGGGGCTGAGGCCTGGGGAATGGAGACTTCACCCAGAGGTGGTGAAGTTAATATGGGAGAGGTTTGGACCAATGGAAGTGGATCTATTTGCGTCTCGAGAGACGTCCCACTGTCCACTTTGGTTCTCCCTCTCACTTCCAGCCCTACTGGGGTTGGATGCCATGGTACAGGCCTGGCCGAGGCTTCGCCTGTACGCATTTCCCCCGATCGCTCTGCTCCCGGGAGTCCTGGAGAGGGTCCGTCAGGAGGGCATCAGTCTACTTCTGGTTGTCCCAATGTGGCCGACCCGAGTGTGGTTTTCAGACATAATATCACTCCTGATAGCTCCGCCATGGCAGATTCCTCTGAGGAGGGATCTGTTGTCTCAGGCGGAGGGCACAATCTTCCACCCTCAGCCAGAGCTGTGGAAGCTGTGGGTCTGGCCTCTGAGGGGGTTCAGTACCTAAATGCTGGTCTATCAGCTGGAGTGGTTGAAACCATACTTAGCTCTAGAGCTCCATCTACTAGGAGATTATATGGCCTCAAGTGGAATGTGTTTGTCACTTGGTGTAGAGAACATGAGTTAGATCCAGTAAACTGCCCGGTGGCTTCAGTTCTGGAATTTCTTCAAAATCGTTTCTCTGCGGGTCTCTTCCCTTCCACGCTTAAGGTGTACGTAGCAGCCATTGCGGCTTTCCACGCACCATTAGGTGATGGGCCTCTGGGGAGGCACCAGTTGGTCATTCGGTTTCTCCGCGGTACTTGGAGGATGAGGCCGGCAACCAGGTCTAGGGTTCCTCCCTGGGACCTGGCTATAGTTCTGGAAGGGTTATCCCTGGCCCCCTTCGAACCTCTAGAGTCGGCTTCGCCTAAGGATTTAACGCTGAAAATGGTTTTTCTCTTGGCTATTACCTCATTTAAGAGGGTGGGAGATCTCCAAGCCCTGGCAGTAACACCAGCTTGCTTGGAGTTTGCCCCTGGCAGAGTAAAAGCTTTTTTGCACCCGAGTCCGGGCTACGTGCCTAAAGTTCCATCGAATACGGCTCGGTATACAGTCCTTCAGGCATTCCATCCTCCACCTCATGTGTCGGCAGAAGAAGAGAGGCTTCATTTGCTCTACCCCGTCAGAGCTTTAAGCGTGTACCTTGAGAGGTCCTCTTCTTGGAGAAGGTCGGACCAGTTATTAGTATGTTTTGGGTCACCTAAGAAGGGGCTCCCGGCATCCAAGCAAACTATTAGTAATTGGATTGTTCAGGCTATTACTGAGGCTTACAAGGTGCGCGATTTGCCTTCACCTTTAGCCGTAAGGGCTCACTCAACTAGAAGCATGGCTTCTTCTAGGGTCCTTCTGTCGGGAGTACCTCAACAGGAGATCTGTGAGGCAGCCGGTTGGGCTACTCCACATACTTTTATTAGGTTCTACAGTCTCCACCTTCCTAGTACGCCTGGCGCACACGTGCTCAGTCCTTGCTGAGTGCCTAGACAGTTTCACTCCTGGACAGGCCTATTCGGTGCGTGGCCTAGTGGGCACTCGTTCCCCAAAGTGTCGATTCTCGACGCAGTGTAGAGTTCCCTCGAAAGGGAACGTCTCGGGTTCTAACTATAACCCTTGTTCCCTGAGAAGGGAACGAGACACTGCGTTGTTCTGCCACGCCCCTTGAGGCCTTGGAGCGGCTTGCTTCATCGCGAGGCTAGTGTGTGTTGTGACAGCGTCACTTTTATACTTCCGGGTATGCCGTCACATGTTACGTCACGACGCAACACCTAATCCAGGATTGGATTAGTTTCATTTATACTTGCTAAGGGAGCGTCCCCAAAGTGTCCCCAACCAAATGAGAAGTATTTTCTGACTTTTTTTTTTACATTTTTATCACTGCTAGACTTTTGGGATATTATTTTCAACACTGCTGATTTGATATGCACTAAATGTAATTTATTATTTAAAGATGGATATTATTTTAATTGTTGTAGGGTCCAAAATTAACACCTAACAGGTTCCAAATAATAGTTGTTTTACATAGACAGCCAGAAACTGCAAAATACACATATACTGTATGACTATTATGATACTTTTATTGTTTATGGTATTAAGGGGAAAATATTTAGAATATTTTTTATTTTATTTAATTCAAAAACTTCACACATTAGATATTTTATGGCCAGTAAGAACCCCGAATGCAGTGTAAAAATAATAATTCAACAGCCACATATTTTAGTGCCGCCCATTTTTATGCAACTGAACCGAAGTGTAAATTATGCAGGAGTATGAAGCAAAGACAAGAAAATCTGCAACATTCCTCTGTTTTAATGCTGTCATATCCAGCTAAATTTGTTTTCCAGATTTGTCTATAACCTTCCTGATAAATCTTGTTTTATTCTGAATTCTGTCGTGCCATTCTGTGTTCACACTTCACACCACCTGTCTCCAGGGTTATGAGGTAATCCACTGCAGTCAAAGTCATTAACTGCGCCAGTGCTTTCATCAAGCTAAACACTAGTAATAAAATGCAGTGCTTGTTTGAAGAGTTAGGCCTGTTTCACACATCTTACATATGCATGTGTGCGCCTGTAACAGAAGGAATATGTCGAGCAGATTTTCTGCTGTGTGAAGTGATTTCTGGGTTAATATGTTGAGTTGAATTATAAAATGGTTATCTGGAGTCTGCCTTATCTAGAGTCTGAGCTATTAAAGACTTGATCACCATGAAATCTAATTTGCATGAGGTAGATCACATTTACCTTCTGTAACATGACATGTTTCCTTGTGATAAAGGGTAAAAAGTGGTGCAGGACTGTTGATTGGTGTTGGTTGGAGGCGAGGAGTTAAAAAAGAGAGACTGATGTCAACTAAAAGGACGTGGCTTCATTTTAATAAAAGATTACAAATGTAATAACATGTACCGAGTAAACACTCATAAGAAGACCTGGAACACGTATTAAGAAACACACAAGGAGACAAGTAAAGGAGGTTGTGAATAACAAAAACTCATGAAACCAAGTGAAGAATGTGTCTATGTTGGGAGTTTATTTAGTCCATGGTGCTATATTGTACATTTGTCTTTTTTTCAGTGATGGCAAAAAACAAACAAAAAACAAATGTGTGATGAGAAGAAAAAGAACCTCTGAGGACAAATGTACGCTTCTTTACTTTTCTTCACCCCAGACTAGCATAGGAAAGGAGTGCCACAATGAAGAAAACAACACACCGAACAAACTACAACACATTGGTCTCTGTACAGGATACTATTTGAACTATTATAAAAGCGTAACATTTGAAAATAGACATTTAAAAACTGGACATACTGGACTTGTCAGCTTGACGCGGGGCAGCATGCTTTACCACAGGAGCCCTTATGCCACCGGCAGTGTTGATGCACAATATAAAATCCTCAAAATTCCCACTTCGATTTTCTAGAATTGAATTATTGCACCAGAATTGTCAGTCTTTACAACTGAATGTCTCAATGAATGACGGAAACACATTTTAATTCGCAAAGATCCGTCTGATCGCTTTCAGATTCATGTTTGGCACATTTACTTACCATAATTGCAAATTAACTCCATTCCTGACATATCAATTCCAATTCATCTAAAAAACACTTTAGGTTGTGTGTGTATGCTCATTTTGAAGGCTTTACAGATCTGGTATAGACTCATGGGTAAGAACATACTGCCCCCTCTAGTAGAAAAGTAGAAATATACTGAAAATGAATAGAGTTATCCCTGCAAATCCCATTTTAAAACTGGCAGAAGCTGGTGTTTGGGATTCTGGATCTAATAAAAAAAAAAAAAAAAAAAAAAAAACATCAACACTGCATTTAAGAGAGCAGGGCATCTAAAATGCAAAGTACACACACAAACAAGATAACAAAACTGATGAAAATAAATAGAAATATCATAGAATGTAGTTTCACTACAATACCCTACCCCATCTTCATTGGACCCCAAATCCATGATGACACAGGATGACATTACCAATGAAACAAAAGAAAATTTATACAAGCCTTAACAAATATGCAAAGAAACGTAACTTAGACACAAGAAAACATCTGAATTTGCTCCAGCATTCTGAATAAAATTAACACATTATTTTTACACCAAGAACCAATACCTTCACATTTAAGAGGAACATAAAATATGGGACTTTACAACAGGATGGAGTTCTAAATTAAGAAAAGTTTACCCAAAAATTGTAATTCTCTCATCATGTTTTTCCAAGCCTCTATGACTGACTTTCTTCTGCGATATTCAGAAGTTCAGCAGAATGTTCATGTTGCTCTTTTCCATTCAATTAAAGTGAATTGGGCATCATAAAAGGTGTTTGTGTGATGAATTTAAATGAAATGTAACCACTGAAAACATTCCCCTCCTCTGCAGTACTCAAAATCTTATTTCCATGTTCAAATTGATGCGTTAGTTTCAGTTGCGAGACTTGTAACAACGAATGGCATTTGACATCATTGATGTTAAACCCTTTCACATTTGAATATATGTGAACGAAAATGAAATTAGAGAACAACAGAGAAGGGGAAACAACTTAATGGCATAGTTCACTCAAAAATGAAAATTCTGTCATCATTTACTCACAATCATGTCATCCCAAACCTGTATGACTGCATGACCTGTATGATCCTAGGGATCGCAAAATAATCTAAAGAAGTTTGGTGATCAAACAGTTCTGGTGACTATCGACTTACATTGTGTAGACATAAATTCTCAAAATATCTTAATTTGTGTTCTACAGAAGAAAGTAAGTCATACCAGCTTGGTACAACATTGAGTTGTTGGAATAACATTGGGACTTGGAAAAGAGCAGAATGAATATTCTGCAAAATTTCTTGTTTTTGTGTTGAAAATAATTAAAATATGTATTTTTTGGGTGAACTTCCCCTTTAACAAGTTTTTCACATTATAACAGATGCTCCTTTGCCCTGTCTGAACAACAACAACAAAAATGTCTGTAAAAACATAATCAGATGTATAATCAACCAATTGCAAAAATAATTAAATTAAGTTAAAAAAAAAATACAAATTGATACTTTAGAAAATTTTCCTTTAAATTCCCACCGCCCAGATGTTATTATGTAAACCATACCTTTGGATTCCACCCTAAAAATATTGTATGAATTACAGATAAAAAGATGCTCTTTTGCCACTGTTTTACAAAACTATTTTGTAACATGGTTCAGTCCATCATGGAATGTCTTGAGCGAGGTGGAGGTCAGGCAGGTTTTTTGTAAAAATCTGTCCAAAATGTTGGGAATTGGATGAATCTTTGCTTTGAATTCTGCTTTTGGACGCTGGACAGGAGTAGTTGTAGATGCTCAGTTTTGCAGTACAAGACGCTTGAGATCTGACAGATGTTCAGAGTCTGGAATATGGCGGTCACAGACGGCAATGGCTGGGTGGGACATGTGGTACTACAGGAAGTGTTTTCCGTGGGGGGAACTTGACGGGCATAGTGGGTTGATGGGGAGGGGCTGGATGTGAGGGCTCTTGCGTTGTTTTTTCACATTCATAAACCTGACTGGTCCCGTTTTTTTCTCCCTATGTTGATGTGAGATCAAAGAGTGATCAACAATCATGCGAATACATTACATTTCTGGTCAGGCAAAAAGTAAACACATCCCCAATGGGTCACGGAGTCAGTGACGAAAACTGGGAATGCAGACCTGACTGACAGAGAAATAATGGTGGATGGTAAATATGAAGACTGAAGCACTCTCTGGCTGAGAGAAAGTGAAGTAAACACTGACGGGGCGAATGGGGTGAACTGGGTCTCTGCACGCACAAAACAGGGCACTGTGGGAACAAACTAGCAGGGCAACATTAACCATTATCCTCTGGGAGTTCTGTGACTGTATACATACCACCCTGACAGCTGGTTAAACAGCACCAGATGCCCAATACCTCACACAAACAGACCAAAAGTCCCACATTTACAGACCTAACTCTAAGAGTTCTTGGAGTAGTTTTTCATTACACGTATTTCTCAAAACTTTGGGCTAAAATGGATTAAACTAAGAAAATAACTTTACAGTCAAAACAATTAACACAACAGATCAAAAGTAGTCAAAAATCCAAATATTCTGTTGATAATGTTTTGATGTTTGACTTTGTTGTGAAAATATTGCAGTGATTCTGGTTTTTTCAGTACTAAAACTGTTTAAAAAATGTTTTCATTAATACAAAATAAAAAAAAGCTGAGATAAAATAAAATATAAATATCAGAGAAAGACTTAAAAACTTAGAAATGTTGCCTTGGCAACTAAGTTGAACTACTAAAATTACTAAAACTAAAAGAAATATAAATTAAAGCTAAATAGAAATATAAAAATAAACTGATAAAAATGACCATAGCACATGAATGACTAAAACTTAAAAAATAAAAGCTGTACAAATATTAGTAAATACTATAATAGTATATAAATAATACTAAAATAACATTGTTTTAATTGTCATCATAGTCCATAAAATGAATCATTTATTAAACGTTGTAAAATAAATGTTATACAAATTTCTATAGGTGGCATTAAGAACTGACTATTAATATCATCCAATGTCATCTAATTAATATTATGGATCATCTAATATTACATGAATTCCAATATTAATATTATCTAATTAAATTCTGCATCATGCTACCTCAATTGAAATTCTGGAGCTGAACTGGAATTTAAAATACTGAATGCCACCAACCCTGCTACAATCATGTATAACAGCTATAAATACGCAGTTTAAGAGTGCTGTCCAAGGGACTGGGGTTTTTAGTAGACCGCAGTTAATGCTAACAGTAAATCATACAGTTTACCCGTCTGTGTCTAATTCTCTGAGATCCTAAGGACTGCTTTCTGTTTGTATGAGGTGTGCCGTGAAGGGTTTCCATCGTTACCATCTTGTTAAGGACATTTTTGGTTTGTTTGTAGTGGTAAGCTTGCAGTATTCTGCAATTTCTACACTGTTTTTGAAAGAGAAAAATCTCAGAAATGCTGTAATGGGTTTAAAGTAGCACTGTAGATGGTATGGCTTTATTGTCCATAAGGGGCGATTTAAATACATCTCATAAACCCATCAAGCTAAGAGACCTAGGCTGCAGAGGGAGCGATGACACAATGTATTTGTACAGCAGTAATGCTTTGCTTGAAACATTGAGTACATGCATCATTGAAAGGGGAAGTATGTTATGGGACGAAATCATCAATTTAAAAATGTATATCTGAAAACAATGGTGATCTTTTTCAAGAGTGTTCTCTTGAAATCACAGACTGAAATTATTTTTCTGGCAAAATAACTAAACACTGCATCAGTTGCTGACGCTATGGGGACGCATCTTGCAGAACCAGGTGTCACGTGTGAAATCACGCAAATCTTATTGGTTGTGGCTTTAGTCCCCACTGTTGTTGTCTGTCGCTCTTCCAACATATTAGGTTGGCAGCAGGAATGCCATTAAAATTATTTAACAACTAATACAAAAATAGTGGTAAGGAATTGGGTTGTGTATTGTTTAAATTTTAACGATTCCAAATCCAAATTGAATTCCAATAAGGTAAAAAAAAAAAAAAATCAAAATAGCAAAACATTTAATTATAGATGAATATCATGAACAAAAATCAATAGGCTAAAAACACCTACACAAGAAATTTAGCAAAAACAACTAGCCTAACTAATATAAATTTCAAGCATTATTAAAGACAAGTAAACACTCACTAATTAAAAAAGAACAAATAAAAAAATAGCAATCGCAACAAATAAATACAACTGAACAAATTGAAATAAAAAGTGGTTTAAGATTTTCAGGTATTCAGGTTCAGAAACAAATCAAATGTAAAATAACGTCTCGGTTACATATGGTAACCCTCGTTCCCTTTCGTTGTCACTCCGAGTTACGTCGGATGACGACGAATGGGGTTTCGCTTAGAAAGCCTATCAGCTTCGAGTATTACAAAACGAGCCAATGGCAAAGAAATGCCATGGGTCTGCGGAATTTGCATAACGTAACTCCGCCCCACCTCGTGGGTATAAAAGGAGGACGCTGGCAACATGCAGTTATGTTTTCGCTTCGGAGCCAAGAGTACCTCTTCACTCCTCAAGCCATCTCTGAATTTGTCAGCTTTTACAAACGAGTTCCTCTGGTGTTGGTGTTTGTGGGCGATTCCAGCGAGCGCGCGCTTCCTGCTGATCTGTGCAGTGATTTTGCCAGAGAGTGCGTGTCTCCCCGGCCGCCTCGACATCAGAGTGTTTCTCTCTCACAAAAAGAGCTTGCACGCGGCACGTCTTTTTAAAGATGCCTCGCCCGTGCACTTCTGGTTGCGGCAGATATGTGTCTGACTCTGATGGGCACGAGCGCTGCCTAGTGTGTTTGGGCATGGATCACGCTAGAGCAGCGCTCGTGGATGAGTCATGTTCTCTCTGTGGGAACATGACCATCGCGTCACTAAGGTCGAGACTCAGTGAACTCGCAAGAGTGAGAGTCCCCTCATCCACACCCCGATCTAATGCTCCCTCGAGGAGTACTACTTCGGCTGGTGGCCAGGGTCACCTGAGGGTAACGGTCTGGAACCAGGCGCCGACTATGTGTCCGCGACCCCAGCCCCCCTCTTCAGTGACGGTGCCCGCTAGTGAGCCTCCGATTCCCGCGGGACCTTCGGGCGCCCCCCGGGCTTCGGTTGAAGCTACAGAGGAAGACGCCATGTCTGTAGCAGCATCACAAGGTGGGCTTGATTCTTCCGGAAGTGAAGATTCAGCGCAGCTGCCACCTTCCGGTGTGCATACGGCTGTGCCTGAGTCGGATCCGGAAATGACGGCCATGCTTTCCCGGGCAGCCGCGAGCATCGGTTTAGAGTGGAGGCCTCCACCCTGTCCCGAAAGCTCGCGGCTGGACGATTGGTTTTTGGGTAAGGCTGCCGACCCCCGTGGTCCACGGCAAACCCCAAAACCTTTCTTCCCGGACGTGCATGATGAGATCTCGAAGTCCTGGAAGACCCCCCTGTCTTCCCGGGACCGCTCGCTGATCCCATCCGCCTTTCCTCCCCTCGATGAGGCGGCCGCCCGTGGGTACACTGGGCTTCCCTCGGTTGAACGCTCTGTTGCGATGCAACTGTGTCCTCAGAGTGCTTCTTCTCGGGGCGAGCCTAAGCACCCATCCAAGGCCTGTAGATTTTCGTCATCTATGGTGGCGAAGTCTTACAGAGCGGCGGGACAGGCGGCTACCTCTCTGCATGCTATGGCCACTCTGCAGGTCTACCAGGCCCAGATGCTCAGAAGCATGCACGAGGGCAGGGCAGACCCAGGGCTCTTCAATGAGCTGCGTGCCGCAACCGACCTCGCTCTCCGGGCGACGAAGGTAGCCGCGCGCTCCCTGGGTCTGGTGATGTCCACCGCGGTGGTCCAGGAGAGACACCTGTGGCTGAACCTGGCCGACATGCGGGATTCCGAGCGGACTCGTCTGCTCGATGCGCCCCTGTCCCAAGCCGGCCTCTTCGGCGGCGCAGTTGAAGATTTTGCCCAACAGTTTTCAACTGCACAGAAGCAGACTGAGGCCATTAAGCACACTCTGCCCCGCCGACCCGCTGCTGCCTCATCGTCGGTCGGGCAGACGCCTCAGCCTGCTTCCCGCCGAGGGCGCCCTCCTAAAGCTCCCGCCCCTCCCGCTAGGCCCAAGCAGCAGCCTCCACCCGGGCCGACGCGCGGAGGAAGCCGCAGGAAGGCGCCCCAGCCCTCTCCAGCCCCGCCCCCCGCCAAGCGCCGGGCCAAGCGCCGCTCCTGAGACGGGCTGCTCAGGGATGATGTTTGTTTCCCAGGAGATGGTAGCAGGGCCACTCCTTCCCCCGGTGGAGGGCCGGGGGAGAATCCTTTGTTCTCCACTCCCCGCTGCTCACCCACGGGTGGGCAGCACCCTAATGTGGTTAAAGACAGAAACAAACCTCTCACCCCTGAGCACACAGAGTTCTCGGACGACCCAGAGCGCCGCCCACCAGCCGTGCTCTCCTCGTCCCCCTCTGTCCCAGAGTCGGTTGACACGGCGTGCCGCCCACGGGCCGTTTCGTCCCTGTCCCACTCTGTCGCCAGACCCCTGGCAGAGCAGGCCCCCGTGGAACGCTGGTCCTTCCCTGGCCTCCTCTGTCAGGGCGCGGAGCTTAACTGCGCCCCCACACCGGATCGCTATGCCGTCCACGTCCAGGCCAGTTACTCCGCTTCGCTGCCCCTCCGGGGGGACGCCGGTGGTCCGCATGACCCCGCTGGTACAGTTCCTAGAAGCCTGGCTAGAGCTTCCCCAACTGTACCGCTGGGTCGCCCGCACCGTCCGGTTCGGCTATGCGATTCAGTTCGCACGGTCTCCTCCCCGATACAGGGGAGTCCGCTCCACTTTGGTCGGTGGCAACGCCCCGATCATGCGAGCAGAGATTGCCACTCTGCTGGCGAAGGGTGCAATCGAGACTGTCCCTCCAGCCGAGATGAGGTCCGGCTTCTACAGCCCTTACTTCATTGTCCCCAAGAAAACCGGTGGGTTACGACCGATCCTGGACCTGCGAGTATTGAATCGCTCCCTTTACAGGATGCCGTTCAAAATGCTCACCGCCAAACGCATTTTCGAGTGTGTGCGGCCCCAGGATTGGTTTGCAGCGATCGACCTGAAGGACGCCTACTTTCATGTCTCCATTCTCCCTCGTCACAGACCGTTCCTCCGGTTTGCTTTCGAGGGACAGGCATATCAGTACGCGGTTCTCCCGTTCGGGCTGGCCCTGTCCCCTCGCGTCTTCACAAAGGTCGTCGAGGCAGCCCTTGTTCCCCTTCGGGTTCACGGGGTTCGCATCCTGAACTATCTCGACGACTGGCTGATTATAGCTCACTCTCGAGACCAGGTTTGCGAACACAGGGACCTTGTGCTCCGGCACTTAGCCCGTCTGGGCCTTCGGGTCAACTGGGAGAAGAGCAAACTTTGCCCCGTGCAGAGGATCTCTTTTCTCGGTATGGACATCGACTCGGTCGCCATGTCCGCGCAGCTTACGAGCGAGCGCGCGCAGTCACTGCTGACTTGTCTGAGACAAATACAGGGCAAGAAAGCGGTTCCACTGAAACATTTTCAGAGGCTCCTGGGGCATATGGCATCTGCAGCCGCGGTCACGCCGCTCGGATTGCTTCATATGAGACCGCTTCAGCTTTGGCTTCGCGACCGAGTCCCGAGGTGGGCATGGCAACAAGGCAAGCTCCGAGTTCCAGTGACTTCGAGCTGCCGTCAGACCTTCACCCCGTGGTTGAACCTCAGTTTTCTCAGGGCTGGTGTCCCCCTGGAACGAGCGTCGAGGCATGTTGTTGTCTCAACAGATGCCTCCACCACGGGCTGGGGCGCCATGTGCAATGGTCATGCTGCCGCGGGCTCCTGGACAGGACCCCAGCGCCTATGGCATGTGAATTGCCTCGAGTTGCTGGCAGTACGCCTTGCTCTGCACCGCTTCCGAGCGCTGCTCATTGGTCAACACGTACTAGTCCGATCAGACAATACCGCCACAGTAGCGTACATCAACCATCAAGGTGGTCTACGCTCCCGCCGTATGTCGCAACTCGCTCGCCACCTCCTCCTATGGAGTCAGAAGCATCTGAGGTCCCTTCGTGCTATTTACATTCCCGGAGCCCTGAACCGTGCTGCCGACGAGCTGTCACGGCTTCAGCCCCTCCCTGGAGAATGGCGACTCCATCCCCAGTCGGTCCAGCTGATTTGGGACCAGTTTGGCGACGCACAGATAGATCTGTTTGCCTCCCGCGACTCATCCCATTGCGCCCAGTTTTATTCTCTGACCGAGGGCACGCTCGGCACGGATGCACTGGCGCACAGCTGGCCGCGGGGCCGCAAGTATGCGTTTCCCCCAGTGAGCCTTCTTGCGCAGCTCCTGCGCAAGGTCAGGGAGGACGAGGAGCAAGTCCTTCTGGTTGCGCCGTACTGGCCCACCCGGACTTGGTTCTCCGAACTAGTGCTCCTCGCGACAGCCCCTCCTTGGCCAATTCCTCTGAGGAAGGACCTCCTTTCTCAGGGACGGGGCACTCTATGGCACCCTCGTCCCGATCTGTGGAACCTCCACGTGTGGCTCCTCGACGGGACGAGACAGGTTTGAGTACCCTACCACCTGCGGTGGTGGCTACCATCACTTCCGCTAGAGCGTCGTCCACGAGACATGCCTACGCGTTGAAGTGGAACCTATTCGTCAATTGGTGTTCTTCTCGCCGAGAAGACCCCCGGAGTTGTTCGATCAGTTTTGTGCTTTCCTTCTTTCAAGATGGGTTGGAGCGAAGGCTGTCTCCCTCCACCCTCAAAGTTTATGTTGCCGCTATTGCCGCTCACCACGACTTAGTGGAAGGTAAGTCCATAGGGAAGCACGACCTGATCGTCAGGTTCCTGAGGGGGGCGAGGAGACTGAATCCTCCTCGCTCTCCTCTCGTTCCCTCTTGGGACCTCTCAGTGGTTTTAAGTGCCCTGCGGAGTGCTCCCTTTGAGCCTTTGCAATCAGTGGAGCTTAAGTTCCTGTCAATGAAGACAGCGCTCCTGATTGCATTGGCCTCTCTCAAGAGGGTCGGGGACCTGCACGCATTCTCCGTTGACGAAGCGTGCCTGGAGTTCGGGCCGGCCGGTTCTCACGTGATCCTGAGACCCCGGCCTGGATATGTGCCCAAGGTTCCTACCACTCCCTTCCGGGACCAGGTGGTGAACGCTGCCCTCGGAGGAGGCAGACCCAGCCTTGGCACTGCTCTGTCCAGTACGCGCTCTCCGCGCTTATGTAGACAGGACGCAGTGTTTCAGGACCTCAGACCAGCTCTTTGTCTGTTATGGTGGGAAGCTGAAGGGAAAGGCTCTCTCAAAGCAGAGGTTGTCTCACTGGATCGTGGACACCATTGCTTTGGCTTACCAGCAGCAAGGTCGACCGTGCCCCCTTGGTGTGACCGCCCACTCCACCCGGAGTGTGGCATCCTCCTGGGCGCTGGCGCATGGCGCCTCGCTGGCAGACATCTGCAGAGCTGCAGGCTGGGCGACACCTAACACATTCGCCAGATTCTATAATCTCCGAGTGGAGCCAGTGTCCTCTCGTGTTCTCGCTTCAAACAGCTAGTTCCGGACCCGCTCAGGTGTCTTCGCTTGCTCGCCATTCCACTCCGCGGACTGGATACGTGCGATATTCTGCTCAGGTGAGCTTCTCCGAAAGCCCTGAGTTCCTCCAGCACCCCTGATGCTAGCGCCAGTGTCTATTGCCTGGGCGTCGGCTAGGTGCCTCCGTGTGCATGGTCCCTCCCATGAGCTACCCCCACACGTGTATTTCCACTGTAAGCCTCTTTGAGCATGTGTCTTTCCCTCGGCAAGCCACCTTGCCACCCCTGAGGTTGAAATATTCCACCTGCGGCTGGACACCTCAGAGTTTCTCCATATGTTACTATCAGATCATATGTGTATTTTCAAATGCCCCCCCCACTGGGTTGGTGATAATTGCATATTTCCCCTTAAAGCTTGGGATATGCTTCCCAGTGTACCTTGGTATTCCTGTGTTAAATAGGAGTCCTTCGTCCTAAGATCTCGAGGGCTCAGATTTTTCGCAGGGCGCTGGAAGACAGCTGTGAAGGTGGCGTGATTTGACTGGTAACCCCATTCGTCGTCATCCGACGTAACTCGGAGTGACAACGAAAGGGAACGTCTCGGTTACGTATGTAACCCTCGTTCCCTGAGTAGGGAACGGAGACGTTACGTCTTCCTGCCACTTCCGCTGTTCGCGGGGATCGCCCGAGTTCAGTCTTGGCTCCTCAGCGATAAAACATAACTGCATGTTGCCAGCGTCCTCCTTTTATACCCACGAGGTGGGGCGGAGTTACGTTATGCAAATTCCGCAGACCCATGGCATTTCTTTGCCATTGGCTCGTTTTGTAATACTCGAAGCTGATAGGCTTTCTAAGCGAAACCCCATTCGTCGTCATCCGACGTAACGTCTCCGTTCCCTACTCAGGGAACGAGGGTTACATACGTAACCGAGACGTTCCCTGAGGGAGGGAACGGAGACGTAGGTCATGACTGACCAATAGGAATCTCGCTAGAGAGGCCAATCTACTTCGAGTGAAACTAAAACAAGCCAATGCACATTGGCGTGCAATCATTTGCATCAGCTGCGCGGCCTCGCAGCGCGGGTATTTAACGAGCAGCTGAGTGATTGCACACTAGTTTTTTGCTGAGGAGCCAAGCCTGAGAAGCTGGCCGCCCCGGCAGCAGATGTGGTGACGGGACCTACGTCTCCGTTCCCTCCCTCAGGGAACGAGGGTTACCATATGTAACCGAGACGTTCCCTATCGGTCAGTCACTACAACGTAGATCATGACTGACAAATAGGAATCCCTACCAAAGCGCCACAGCTGCTGCACCCCATCCAGCGCCCCCGTGCAAGCCTCTACACCTTCTTGCCTGGAAGGACGATAGGAGGAGGCTTACACAGAGTGAGTTTGACATTGTTGTTCCGTGATAACACTAGGAAAGCGTGCCCTTTCTGTTTAGCAAGGAACGCTGCGGAAGCCACTTCTTCAAAGAGTTATGTGGAAATACATATGGACTAGCCTGAAGGCTGTACTGCATATGAAATAATGGGCGACTTAGCCCAAGGGAAAGACACGGGCTTCCAATAGGAGCAGCCGTGGAAATATACACATATGGGATCCCGTAGGGTCACACAAATGGAACCCAGCCCAGATCCGGTTCTCAAGGATTCAGCGGATAAGGGCCTGGCACCGGACGCTCCGCCAAGTCCGGGCCGAGGGATTTTGAAGAACTCGACAGGTTTTTACTCTGGAGCAATAAGGGTGCACAGTAGGGTGCAGCAAGCCGACAGAGCCAGGCCTCTCAGTGCTTCTACCCGTCTAGGGTGAGAACACGGGAGGAGACCGGCTCTACACGTAGGCTATTATATCTAGCGAACGTGTTAGGTGTCGCCCAGCCCGCAACTCTACAGATATCTGTTAGCGAGGAGCCACGTGCCAGCGCTCAGGAGGATGCAACGCCTCTCGTGGCCTTGTGCTTGGTAAGCCAAGGCGATGGCATCCACTATCCAGTGAGCCATCCTCTGCTTGGAGACAGCCTTTCCCTTCTACTGGCCTCCGTAACAGACAAAGAGCTTGTCTGAGGTCCTGATGCTTTGAGTTCTGTCTACGTACATACGCAGAGCGCGAACAGGACAGAGCAAAGCCAGGGCTGGGTCTGCCTCCTCCAAAGGCAGCGCTAGCAGGTTCACTACCTGGTCTTTGAAGGGAGTGGTAGAAACCTTGGGCACATAGCCAGGCCGGGGTCTTAGTACCACGTGGCTGTCACCCGGCCCGAACTCTAGGCACGATTCGTCGACCGAAAATGCGTGCAGGTCTCCTACCCTCTTGACAGAGGCCAATGCAACCAGCAGCAAAGTCTTCATGGAAAGAAGCTTTAAGTCTACTGACTGCAGAGGCTCAAAAGGAACATCCTGAAGTGCTCGAAGCTCCAGGGAAAGATCCCAAGAGGGTATGGAGGGGGGTCGAGGAGGATTTAATCGTCTCGCCCCCCCTAAGAAACCTGACGACCAGGTCGTGCTTTCCAACTGTTTTGCCATCTATGTGGTCGTGATAAGCTGAAATAGCGGCAGCATGTACTTTGAGGGTGGAGGGAGACAGTCTACGCTCCAACCCCTGCTGCAAGAAGGAAAGCACAGACCCTATCGAACATCTTTGGGGGTCTTCTCGGTGAGAAGAACACCACTCGACGAACAGGTTCCACTTCAGGGCGTAAGCACGTCCCGTGGAGGGCGCCCGTGCTGAAGTGATGGTGTTAAGTACCTCTGAGGGTAAGTCACTTAGAACCTCCGCGTCTC
Source organism: Meda fulgida (assembly GCA_030578275.1). NCBI lineage: Eukaryota > Metazoa > Chordata > Actinopteri > Cypriniformes > Leuciscidae > Meda > Meda fulgida. The sequence continues at coordinate 14,906,269 of CM060634.1, forward strand.
ATCCAGGGACCAGACATGAAGTTTCCAGAGGTCTGGGCGCGGGTGCCATAGGGTGCCCCGTCTCTGAGTCAGAGAAGATCCTTCCTCAGAAAAATGGGCTAGGGAGGGACTGTCACAAGGAGCATGAGTTTTGGGAACCAAGTCCGGGTGGGCCAATAGGGAGCCACCAGAAGGACCTGCTCCTCGTCCTCCCTGACTTTGCACAGTGTCTGTGCAAGTAGGCTCACCGGGGGAAATGCATATTTGCGGAGGCCCCGGGGCCAGCTGTGTGCCAGTGCGTCCGTGCCGAGTGTCCCCTCGGTCAGGGAGTAAAACAGCTGGCAGTGGGAGGTCTCTGAGGAGGCAAACAGGTCTACCTGAGCCTCTCCGAACTCTCTCCAGATGAGCTGAACCACCTGGGGGTGGAGTCGCCATTCTCCCGGAAGCACAGCTCGTGATAGCTCGTCGGCCACACGGTTGAGCACACCGGGGACATACATGGCTCGAAGCGACCTCAGATTCTTCTGACTCCAGAGGAGGAGATGGCGGGCGAGTTGCGACATGCGACGGGAGCGTAGACCACCTTGTCGGTTGATGTACGCAACGGTCGCAGTGTTGTCCGTGTGGACCAGTACGTCCCTGCCCTGTAGCGGCCTTTTCAAGCGGCTCAGAGAGAGATGTACTGCTAGCAACTCGAGGCAATTGATGTGCCAATGCAGTTGGGGAGCCGTCCACACCCCTGACACTGCATGCCCGTTGTACGTGGCACCCCAGCCGGTGGCAGAGGCATCTGTGAATACCACAGCATGCCTGGAGACCTGTTCCAAGGGGACTCCTGCCTGAAGGAACGAAAGGTCTGACCACGGGCTGAAGGTCTGACGGCAGGCCGGTGTGATTGCCACCCGGTGAGTGCCGTGATGCCACGCCCATCTCGGGACTCGGCCGTGAAGCCAGTGCTGAAGCGGTCTCATATGAAGCAAGCCGAGCGGGATAACCGCTGCTGCCGCTGCCATTTGCCCCAGGAGCCTTTGAAAAAATTTCAGTGGGACCGCCGTCCTGCCTTTGAACGTGTTCAAGCAGTTCAGCACCGACTGAGCGCGCTGCTGTGTGAGGCGCACTGTCTGAGCGACCGAATCCAACTCCATACCGAGATAAGAGATCCTCTGCACAGGGGAGAGTTTGCTCTTTTCCCAGTTGACCTGAAGACCCAACTGGCTGAGGTGCCTGAGCACAAGGTCCCTGTGTTCGCATAGCTGATCTCGAGAGTGTGCTAGTATGAGCCAGTCGTCGAGATAGTTGAGGATGCGAACGCCCTGTTCTCTCATGGGAACAAGGGGCCCCTCCGTGACTTTCGTGAAGACACGGGGGGACAGGGACAGCCCAAAGGGTAAGACTTTGTACTGATATGCTCGAGCCTCGAACGCAAAGCACAGGAACGGCCTGTGTCGAGGAAGAATCAAGATATGAAAGTACGTGTCCTTCAGGTCGATCACTGCAAACCAATCTTGGGGACGGATGCATTCGAAAATGCGTCTCTGCGTGAGCATTTTGAACGGTAGCTTGTGGAGGCTCCGATTCAAAACTCGCAGATCCAAGATCGGTCGTAACCCACCACCTTTCTTGGGTACAATGAAGTAAGGACTTTAGTGCCCTGACCTCATATCAGCTGGAGGGACCGGCTCTATCGCATCCTTCGCCAGTAGGACTGCGATCTCCGCACGCAAGACATGGGCATCGGTTGCTCTAACTGTCGTGGAGTGGATGGCCCGAAACTTGGTGGGACGCCGGGCGAACTGAATCGCATAGCCGAGCCTGATGGTCCGAATGAGCCAGCGAGACAGACTGGGGAGCACTAACAAGGCTCTCAGAGACCGTGCAAGTGGGACCAAAGGGACCGTAGGTGTACCCGGAGTGGGGCAGCGAAAATTTGGGTACCGCTGGTTTTAAGGCCAGCGGCGGAACACAAACAGAATGAAACAAAAGATTTTCCACCCGGCCCTCTTCCGGGGGAGGGAGCGATGCGGTCATCGTCTCCTGGAGAGCAGTCCCTTCCATCTCCGGGTCGCCCGTCTTAGGGCCGCTTACCCTTGGCTTTGCCGCCCCTCTTGGCGGGGGCCTGGACGGGCGGGGCGCCCTGCCTGCGACTGGCTCCACGGTGCCGTTTAGATGGAGGCTGCTGCGGCGCGGGAGCAGGGGCAGACGCAGGAGGACGCCCCCGGCGATGAGCAGACTGAGGAGCCGCGGGCAGTGGGGTGGAGGCAGCAGCTGACCGCCGCGGCAGGATGTGCCTGATGGCCTCAGTCTGCTTCTGTACAGCTGAGAACTGCTGGGCAAAGTTCTCGACCGCGACGCCGGAGAGGTCGGTCTGGGACACGGGGAACCTGAGCTTGTCGGTCTCCCGCATGTCAGCCAGACACAGCCAGAGATGGCGTTCCTGGACTACTAGTGTGGACATCGCACGACCCACTGACCGCACGGTAACCTTCGTCGCATGAAGCGCGAGGTCCGTCGCGGTGCGAAGTTCTTGGAGAACTTGTGGGTCGTGACCACCCTCGTGCAGGTCCTTCAGTGCTTTGGCCTGATGAACCTGCAGCAAGGCCATAGCGTGTATGGCAGAGGCATCTTCCCCACCTTGTAAGCCTTGCCAATTAAGTCCGACGAGTACTTACAAGCCCGCGAAGGAAGACACGGTTCTCCACGCCAAGTGGAGTTAGGGCACAGTTGCATAGCAACGGCCCGTTCCACTGGCGGGATACGCGTGTATCCCTTAGCTGCCCCGCCATCAAAGGTGGTGAGGGAGGAGGAGCCACCGGAACAGTTTCTGGCAGTGAAAGGTGCCGTCCACGTCCCTGTGAGCTCCTCATGCACCTCCGGGAAGAAAAGAACTGGGGTGGGTTGCTGAGAACTAGCGCGCGCCACCCCGAGATACCAATCGTCCAACCTCAAGGGCTCCGGACACGGTGGAGAGTTCCACACGAGCCCGGTTGGCGGCCCGGGAAAGCATGGCCATCATCTCCGGGTCCGACTCAGGCACTGCTGGCACACCCGAAGGAGGCAGCGGCCCTGAGCCGTCGTCCGCGGAGCGGTCTGACCCACCCTCCGATGCAGCGATCGACATCTGGTCGACGCAGGGGGCGCCGAACGAAATGACCGGTACACATCTCGAGGATGGTCCAGCACGTTCCTCTGGCAGCTCAACTGGTTGCGGAGCATGAGAGGAGTGAGAGTTCCTAGGGGGTTGGTTCCCCGAAGGAAGCGCGCTCACTGTAACCCTCAGGTCACCCATGTCACTGCCCGAAGCAACCCGCGAAGGGGGGTTGGAACGAGGTGCAGGCACGGGGACTCCGCCCCTTTGCAGGAACGTGAGTCTCGACCTCAGCTCCGAGATGGTCATCTGGCCACAATGGGTACATGACTCATCCACAAACGCTGCCTGTGCGTGTTCGAGGCCCAGACACACAAGGCAGCGATCGTGACCATCCCGCGACCCCAGGTAACGACCGCATCCAGAAACACACAGATAGAACGTCATCTTGAAAAAGACGCAAACTATCAGTGTCAGCTCTTTTAGGCACTACTCTCACTGGTGCTGAAGCACGCAGGGGAACAGCCTCAGCGATCACAGACGGGAATGTGCATCCGTCTGTGCGCTGGGAGATCTTACCAGCTGTTATAACAGCTTTTGAGCGCTTTGAAGCGCACCTCACCAGCTGTTAAAACAGCTTTTTTTCTTGCTCAGTTTTAATAAAAAAAGAAAGCGAAACTGTTCACGCTGCCGTGCTGTCACGGCCAGCACTGGGAAGGAGAGGTCCAGAAAGCTTGTATGGTTTCAACCGATTAAGTAGAGGCATCGAAGTGTTTGGCTCCGAAGCAAAAAGCTAGTGTGCAATCACTCAGCTGCTTGTTAAATACCCGCGCTGCGAGGGTATTTTGTATTTCGCTGCGGTCATTTGCAGCTGATGCAAATGATTGCACGCCAATGTGCATTGGCTTGTTTTAGTTTCACTCGAAATAGATGCATATGCCTCGCCTCGCCTCTCTAGCGAGATTCCTATTGGTCAGTCATGACCTACGTTGTAGTGACTGACCGATAGGGAAAACCTCACTTTATAAGTAAAATTTACATTTTAAATATAGTTACAAAAGTTATTCAGTAAAGAAAGAGTGAATTTTCTCTTTATCTTTTGTTTGATTAGTGCTATTATAGAGATGGCAGCAGGAATATTAGGCTGCTGTCCCTTTAAGAGCTGCATGGATCCAGTCAAGCACGAGGCGACTTGCGAGCTGTTTTCCGTGCTGCGCACACATCCAAAGCGCACTCACAGAGAAAGTGATTTTAAACCAGTCAAGCGCGAGACAAATCGCGTGCTGTTTTCTGTGCTGCATGCATGTGTACCAGTATAGATTTAAAATCACATTAAAATCTCGTTCTGTGAGCGGGAAAGCAGGAGTCGTCTCGCGTTTCAACCTTTTATACGCACTAACGTTCAATATTCAATAAGATTTCCGTGATTTCATACGTGCTTCAGACACCAGGGTTCCGCGGGATGTGTCCCCAAAGCGTCCACAACTGATGCAATGTACATACATAACCCAAGACGTTTTTTCACTTTAAATAAAGCAAGAAATCCAGAACTGTATTTTTTTCTGTCAGGCATATGAATAAAATAAGTTCTAACTAGAATGCAGAAGATTTAAGCAATTCAGCCACAAGATCTTCAACACTTCAAAACATGTGCATGCCTGCGGCATATCTTATTTTGTAGATTCATTGCAATCTCTTATCCTGTCACTGAATTGCTTATATTCACAGCAGTCTTCTTTTAACAGCTTTCATCTGCATGGCTAAATTAAAAATCAGTAATGAATGAAGGATAAAAAAATTACACAATAATTTTTCATTTACTTCAGCATTTTTTTTAAATAGTTAAATTAATCATACATTTTCAGGTTTTCCTACTTTACAAAACTGCAACTTCCAGCTCAACAAGCAGCACTTTCCACTCTGCTCATTTAATTTTTTTAAGCTTCTATTTAGATCAGAACTGAATAAAACATGCTGAGTGATGACGGAGAAGCATTACTGCAAAATGTAATTTGGCATGCAGATCACTTCAATATTTCTAATGTACAAAAAGTTAACTAAATGCATATAATATTATTCTCTCTTGTTGTAATCTTTTGCTAAGGTTACCCACCCCGGGCTTATAATCACAGGTTGTGCTTGTGCATGTAGAATAGATACTAACCTATGTCTCATACAGGAGTTACTCAGGGGTGATCTCTGTTTCCTGATGCACCACCACTTTAGTGACAGACATGTCAGGGTGCTGTTCCTTTGCTTCCTTTATAGCCTGAGCAAGAGCCTGGTGACCAGAGAGAACAGTATTTAAACCAAACTGCAAGGCTAAAAACATGTAGCAATTGCTCATGTGGTACATTTAAAGACCCCATGAAATCAAAATTGACTTTTTGTGGCTTTTAATGAATGGGTGTTAGCATTGAGGTTATCAAAACCATCAAAACTGATATATGCATTTTGTGTTTTCAGGAAAAGATATTGATGACATCATCTCCTCCTTAGGGCCGTCTACAAATTTTTGTCCAATTAAGAAACCTCTCTAGAATGAGAATGTCTTTAAAAATATTTTGTAGCCGACATGGTTATTAACTGCATGCCCATTTCACCTTATCATGGTCAATCTCAGTGTCTCCAGTGATCACGATTCTCTTCTCGATACGGGTCTCTGAGATCCCGCCTTTCACCGTCTGAGCAGAGAAAGGGAAGAGAACGAGAGAATGAGAGAGCCAGAAACACAGTGAAGAAAATATCTCATCTGTGCACTATACGGCAATTTTAGACTAACTTGCAAAATGGAAAGATACTGTGAAATGGTGATATAAATTGTAATTAACAATGGCTTTATCTCATGTACGCAGCCATATGGCACCATTGTGAACAATGACCTAACTTAGTATTCGGCACATGCAAATTTGTGTAACATGTATTTGGATTTTGTTATTTTTAAGTTATCTTTATGTTTTGCAGCAATCTTATCATTTTGATAATTTAAATTAGTTTTGTTGTGTTTAAATAAGATAATTTAACTTCAGTTAGTTCATTAAGCAGCAGATGATGCAGGACTTTCCGATACATTGCAAGTTTAGGCATAATTTCATGTGAAAAACAGGTACCTTGGTGATCTGGGTTGTGGTGGTGGTGCTCACAGTCTCTGAGGTGATGGTCTGAGCACTCAACAGCATTCCAGACTCCTTCTCTGACAGTGCGTTAGCCTATTAGCAAACAAACACACATGTGGTGTGGTTAGAATACTCTATTATATCTTTCTTTTATTTTTATTCACACAGCTATTTCCTAAAACTATGGAGCCCCGTAGGGGACATGGTGATGGAAAATACATGAGGTGGGAGGGAAAATTATATTTCAATGGAAACATTATATATATTTCATGTTACATATGCACTATCGAGATTTTGAGCTCTACTCCTGTTGGCTTTCTTCTCGAGGGAAGAAAGTCAATAAAGATTCTTTGGCTCCGATCTCGTGTTTGCTGCTGAGGCAGCGCATAGATTACGGGTCTGCAATAAAGATTCTGTGACTCGATCTTGGATCTTGCGTGTGCCGAGGCAGCGCGTAGATTATGGGTCTGCATCTCTGCAATAAGAATCTAATGTCTCAGATCGCGCATTTGCCAAGGCAGCGTGTAGATAATGGATCCGCATATATATATATGCGCAGGGAACAGAGCAGATAGGAATTTCCCTTTCTCTCTTTCTATTATGATTGTATGCAAACTAATTATGTGTTTGCAGACTATTATTGTGGTTATTTTTGTGTTTGAGATTATAGTATGAATTTAATTTTGAGAAATTAAATGAAATATTTGTCAGGCTTTGAAAGTAGATGTATGAAAATAATATATTCAAACTTTCATCCAGACCAAGTTCTCTATCTGGCTGCATTTAATTGTGATGTAATTAAATGTTAAATACTCATCTGAGTTGATGTCTGTATTAATACAATATATTCAGCCTTTCACCTAGACTGTTTCAACTAGTCTGGTTGATATTTGGCTGCATTTAATTTTTGAGAAAATTAAATATGTACTTATTTGATCTCTGAGGAGTTAGATGTCTGTACTAATATAGTATTCAGCCTTTCATCCAGACCGTGTTTACATGTCTGGTTGATATTTGGCTGCATTTGATTTATGAGAAAATTAAATATGTACCCATCTTATCTTTAAGGAGTTAGATTTCGGTATTATTATACTATTCAGCCTTTCATCCAGACCTTGTTGACTTGTCTGGTTGATATTTGGCTGCATTTAATCCTGAGAAAATAAATGATGAAATTCTTGGGGGGATATGAATAGCACCTCATTATACGGTGCCCATCTCCCTTCGGTGCTCTCAGGGGCTGTTCTGCCAACCCCACCATTTCGTGTGCTTTGGGGCAGAACGGTCTCCAGTAAGTTCTAGTCTCAGACTAGCCCTTATTTCAGTGTCTGCCCGGAAACGTAGCAGTGCTGGGATTCTCGCCACCCTCCGAGGAGAGTCTCAGAGCAATCATTTTGGCTGTTCCCTGCCGATGCGACGCTTCAGGGCACAGAATTGGTCGCTTGAGTAATACCAGAGACAAGTCTTGAAAGACTGGTTCTCTTAGTAGATTTTTTGCCAGCGTGGGAACTTCTGCCAAACATATCTCAACAGTAGCAGAGCGTCTACTCCCGAGCCCCCACTGGGACTGGTATTCAGGCTGGTGCTCTCAACTGCAGCCTTTAAAGGGTAAGACGGATCTGAGGACCGTCATTTTTTCCAAGAAGGCTGTGGGGAAAAGGTCCGGACGCCCGAGGGGTCAGGCCAACAAGGGCAGTCTCCCCCGAAGTAAAGTGGTTAACACCTCATTATACGGTGCCCGCTGCCCTTCGGTGCCCTCAGGGGACCGTTATGCTAACCCTGCCACCTTGTGTGTTTCGGGGCGCAGTGGTCTCCAGCAAGTACATATCTCAGGGTCCACCCGGAAACGTAGTGGTCCTGGGATGCTCGCCCCCCTCTGCCCACAACAAAACAACAACAACTAAATCCAGAAGCCAGTCTCGAGAGGCTGGTACCTCTAGTAGAATTTTTGACAGTGTGGAAGCTACTGCCAAATATTTTTCGTTGGGTCCTGCAGACCATAGAAAAGGGTTATCATGGGGTCTCGCCCGCCCAGCTTTATGGGGGTCCTATCCTCCGTGGTGGACCCCAAGCAGGTTCTGGTAATGGAACAAGAAGTGAAAATCCTGTTGGAAAAAGGGGCCATAGAACATGTACCTCCTTCCAGCAGGGACACCAGGTTTTACAGTCGAGATTTCATTGTTTCAAAGAAGGATGGGGGGGTTGCGTCCCATTTTGGATCTGAGAGTTCTTAAAGCTAAAATTAAAAATGTCAACACTGAGACAAATCGTGCCACATATCAGATCCGAGGACTGGCTTGTCACGATAGATCTAAAGGACGCATACTTCCACATTTCCATCCTTCCATATCACAGGATGTTCCTGAGGTTTGCTTTCGGGGGCAAAGCATACCAATATTAACTTCTTCCGTTACGCCTAGCACTATCACCCCGCACTTTCACGATCAGTTGCATCAGTTGTCGGTTCGGCAACGAGATGTCGTTTTTGCCAACAGAAAGAGTTGGGGTTACGGCTAAACGCCAAAAAGAGTGAGCTTTCTCCACAGGCGTGGTTTGGGACTCAATGTCGATACAGGCATACCTCTCACCTGCATGCATAGAATACATCCTGTCGGCTGTGAAAAGAATAAAGCTAGGCCAGTCACTCACTGTGAAACAGAGACTGTGGGGTCTGATGGCAGCAGTGTCCAGCGTGATACCTTTTGGCCTATTGTACATGAGACCCCTGCAGGGTGGCTCAGGACCAAAGGGTTTCCCCAAGGGGCAACCCCTTTTGCATGATCAGGGTCACACGGCGATGCTTACGTGTTCTAGTTATGTGGAAGAAGACTTGGCTCTTGTCCCAGGGTCCTGTGCTGGGAGCTCATTGTCGTCGCTTAATGCTTACGACGGATGCTTCCCTCACGGGCTGGGGAGCGATCATGGATGGTCACTAGGTGCCCGTGGATGGGTCACAATCTCACCTGGCACTTAATCACCTGGTGATGATGGCTCAGGCTCTACATCCCTGGGCACCAGATTCAGGGAGCAGACATCCTGTCGAGGCAGGGGCTGAGGCCCAGGGAAGGGAGCTGGTGCCCAGACAGGCACTGGTCACTATGGTGGTGTTGGTATAGATGTTCCCATAGCGTGATCACGACGCAACGCGAGTTCCCTTGAAAGGGAACGCCTTGGTTACCACTGTAACCTCGGTTCCCTGAAGAGGGAACAAGACATTGCATCACCCTGCCATACTTCCGGCGCGGCTGTGATCGACTTGCTTTGACCTATCAGAAGTTGACAATGTTTGGTCTTGGTCCTTCAGGGAACCGAGGTTACAGTCATAATCGATACATTTTCTATCTTTATTTGTTCATTTTCCAGCACCTCCTTTGTTTCTATGACAACACTATTTTGAGTTTGTTTTGTTGAGCTGTGTTTGATTAATTATCAAATTTTCGTTTGATTTATTTGTTTTAACCTTGTCTTCACTCTTTTTCTTCGGTCTCAAATCTATTATGATTATATCAAGTGTTGCTATAGCCTGTTCACCTGTGTTGAGGGATAATATTATTACACTTTGTGTTTTGGAACTTTATTCTTGGTCTTCATCTGCCTTCCTGCAAACTCGCGGCCGTGACAGTGAATTGGTAGCACTTTATTTTATTTTAGTCCTGTTCTGCATGCACATACTATGTACTTATTTTAGTAATTACAAGTAATAACTAGTACTAACCCCGAACCAACCTTTAAACCTGACCATTACTCATGTAGTTACCTTACTGAGTGATTTCTTGGGTAAGTACACTGTAAGTGCACATACTGTAAAATAAAATGCAAGAAGTGAAGTGAATTCAGGCATTATAATATACATTATGAAAGATGGATGAAAGTTGGAAAGAGATCAAATAAACCCTCATTGTGATGCTGGTTAGACATTCTTTGAAAAACTAGCTTCTGGTTAGGTAGTACAGCTGAGAGAGATACTGTACAACTAATAGATAACTCACTCAGAAATGCACACTGGCAGTGACAGCGCTGCAATAGATTACAACAAAAGCTAAATACATACAGCACAGAATAAGAGGTTCTGAACATTTTACATTACATTTATTCACTTAGCTGACGCTTTTATCCAAAGCGACTTACAATTGCTATATATGTCAGAGGTCGCACGCCTCTGGAGCAATTAGGGGTTAACTGTCTTGCTCAGGGACACATTGGTGTCTCACAGTGGATTTGAACCCGGGTCTCTCACACCAAAGGCATGCATCTTATCCATTGCGCCATCACCAACCCTGAACAGCAATATGTTCTGTTCTGAATACAGATGTGTGCCAATGCAAAACTACCAAAGTCAAATATTGGTCAGTTAAATATCCAACATTGACCAATGACTATTAGTAATAAAATCACTAATACTGTGCGATGTGGATACAAATATTTATTGATTGATGCTGATAGTAGTTTGCAACCCAGTGTTAAGTTCATTACGTTTGTGACAAATTCAAACAAATACTGGCACAGGAAAAGATTAAACAAACCCAGGACAAACAAAAATGATGACAGCAACACAGCAATCTTCACATCAGACAACAGGGTTGATTCAAAAATCGACTCCCCTCACCTGTGCAGACTCATAGGTGATGGTCTTGGTCTCTGTGTGGACTATCGGGATGTCCTTGGTGGTGATTTCACTGCGAAGGGAGTTGGTGACATCAGAAATAGTAATCGTTTTTGTCTTCACCACAGGAGACTGTGAAAGGGGTCAAGACACAGTAGAGAGTGAGTAGAGAATTGCTTTTCTCACTACATTAACTTCACTTCCACACACCACCAATTACCGAACACCATCTGGAACCTTTGGTCAAGTCGTCATACTGTAAGATTGATATTCTGTGCTGACTATATTAAAAAAAAAGCTACTAGACAAGAAAAAAATGCATATTCTGGTGCAACTTTGAATGGCTGAAAAAAAAGCCCACATATTTCATAGTTACCTTATCAACCTTTCCAATCAAATAGCTATTTTATGTTAAGTAGTGTGGTAAACTAATCTAAGAACTTTCAATATGGCACACTGATTGTATTTCTTAAATGTAAGTGGTATAAAATTGCCACCAAACTGAGCTAATACTAGAGAAATATATTACTATTAGTGCTGCCCAATTAATCAAATATATAGCAATAACAATTTCAAAACTCCATTTAAGTCTACTCCCAGTATGTTTTTTGGTTTTTTTTTTAGCATTGTAATCAATCAATTGTAACATGCCAGTAATCTGGATAGTCAGAGAGCTTGTGTTGAACTGATTATGAAAATATGACCAGATTAATGTTGCTAGAGTGAATTTTACCGTTTAGGCACTTGATTTACTAATGTATACAATAGCAGTAAAGTAATTCAGGAACACAGTTTTTAGCATCTTTTGGATGTTTAGCCACAAAAGATGGTATAAAATAAGTATATTAACATAAATTACAAGGAAAATAATAGACAACGATGTTTGACAATGGCAATTATCTCAGTTGGAATGAAATTATGCTGCACAGAAAGGCATCCCCATGGAGCAGAGCCCCATGGACAGCAAAATCTATCAGAGAGCTTCCCAAACACTCCTCTATTAAGGGTGAAGAGTGTTTATTCCAAAACTACATATCCTATTGACTGAGAGAACCTGAATGAAGGCATCATCACTCCTAGCACCCCACCACTCCCTATTACCCATAATTCTCAGCTCAGATATGCAGATTATGCATTTCTAAACCATCACAAATTACTTTAGTTTTGCTTTTTAATATTTTATCTATAGGCACTCCGCCAAAAAAGCTTTTGATTTAGGAACATTTGGCACATTGTAAGTCAAATACTGTTTTCATCCAATAAAGGCGACATCAGGTTGATAGATAACGATGGGAAATAATGCTGTGTCAAATTCAAGGGTTCACCATGTGGCATTTAAAGAACAGCTCGGTGTGACAAATCATATTAGGTCTGCAAGTCTCCTTTCTCAGTTATTAGTGAATTTAAAAGGGGCCAAACATAAGTCACACAAAGTACTTTATCATTGGGAGCAAGAGACAAAAGAGAGACATATACTGTATATATTCATAGGCAAATACTGAACAACCTCTTGAACTCCAACACCCCAAAGAGAAAGGGTAGGGGAGGGAAGATATCTCACGGCTTTGACAACTTCTTAGCCATAATAACCTTCCTGAGATTCTTTTTCGGCTTCCAGCAAGGTGGTCGCTTCCAGCCCTGACTCCTCGGAGGTGAAGCACTCCTCTTCTGACCCTGCCGCCAACTGGGCTTGGCTATAGGGTCAAAAGAGGGGACTGAAGGACACTGACCGCACTAGGGGATGTACTTTTCAAATGCCACTGCCACATAACCTTCGCCTCCCTGAACTTTTGGATCAACATCTCAACGGCGGTGCCAAAAAGCTTGGAAAGCGAGAGAGGGGGCATCAAGGAGGAAAGATCTTTCTTGCTCCTTGAGCCCCAAGAGGTTTAGCCACACATGCCACTTCGTGGCGACCATGGCAACAAGTAGCGGTCGATGGCACGGGCCACCTGCTTGGTGGAATGCAGATTGAGGTCTGTGGTGCGGTGGAGCTCCACAACTCCATGACACCCTCGCTTTGGTGCTCGCTTGGTCCTTCAATAGCTTGGTTTGGTATACTTGCAACACCGCCTTTGAGTGCGCTCACATGCATGACACACAAACAGCTTCCTGAAGACAAACAAGCTGATGTTTTCCAAGGGCGCCCTTTTAAAGCCCGTCAACGCGCCTGTGATGTCACCTGACTGCGGTAGCCAATCAAAATTGGCAGTATCCACGCATGCTTTGGACACTGGCTCACGCAAAGCGTTCCCATAGCGTCAACTGATGACGCAGACGCAGTGTAGAATTCCACTTCGAAAAGGAACTCTAATTAGTCTAAGTCTAATTATGCATTTTTGGGGGGAAATGTTTTGGATTAAATCCCAACCATCCAAGGAACCACAAAACCGCAAAAGAGATTTTTAAAAAGTGGATTATATACCACTCTTATAATCCATATATACTCTTAGTTATACTGAGGAAATTTTGAATATTTGGAATCTTGGATATATGTTTTTCTGTCTTCTTAAGATGATCATAGGAAGTAGTGGCAGTTTTTTTATTTGTTTTTTTAATTTTTAGAGATAATTTGGCTATAACCAAAAAATCACAAAAGATATTGTGGTTATAGAATAGACCATTACTATAATAATTAAGACAATCTTTGCAGTGGATATGGGGATTGCAAAGCAGTGCACAAGAAATCAATATTAGGGAATGTCATGATATTCTAGATCTGAAAATGAATTAATAGAAAAGTTTTTTTTAATTTTTTTTTATTGATTGATTGTCGCATGGATTGTCTTTATCATGGATTGAACCTTAGTCAAAGCAGAGGTCATATGTAATTTGAAGCAAATGAAAATGAGGATATGAAATATATGAAACTAAATAAAACAAGGCCTGAGAAATCCAACTGAGTGAGAATAATTTGTACCTACTGACAGTGCCATTTATTTAGACCTGATACACTAAATAAATTATGCAAATCAGGTAACAGAGCCAACATGCCAAATATGTACTGACCATAATTTTCAGGCTGCAATCACAGTGTTACTATCTAGACACTTTACTAGAACTGTCTCAGTAATCTGAAATGTCAAATTAAATATACAATCTACTCTGACTAAAGTCCATAGAAGTGCAAAGGTGTACATGATTTTTTTTAGAAATAAAAAAGTAACTTAAATATTAAATCCAATACAGAAAAAAAAAACTAAAAAAAAAACATTCTCTCCCTTATATCACTATACATTATCATGCAACTCATTATGGAGATAGGATTTGATTTTTATATCACACAAGACAAAATTAAAGCTAGCATGACAGTAGTTCTGATTTTTTTATGCATACTGGAGTTCCAAGGAAGGAGAAACATTTTAATAATCAAGGGGTGAATTAAAGCCATACTAACCAACTACTAAGGGCTGATAAAACATAAATACACTTCACAAAGAAGTAGACTAGTTTTTGGTGGTATTACAGAAATTGTCCCTTCATTATGCATTAGCTGGCAATGGAGAAGAGATTTATATCTGCAAAGAGAAGCAAAACTAAAAGAAAACTACCTCAAAACGAGCAACAACAACAACAAAAACAAACTGCAACTGCATTTACTGAAGCAATTAGCAGTGTTTGCGAGGCAGTAAAATAATGTTGTTAAAGTTTCAGGTAAGCTTAGGTTGTAGGATTTCATTGTGCATAATTGAAAGACTAAACACAAATCAGTATGCAAATAAATGCATAAAAAAGACCACTCACAATGTAATATGCAAATACTGTGATGACATCTACACTATCAGTTAAACTTTAAATTGAAAACAAAATTTAGTTTAGGACGGTCAGTGGGACATTTCCAAAATTATCATTTTTTATTACAAAAACAACACTTAAACCTGAAATGATCTTCAAGACAAACTTTTAGTCTGTGTGGTAAAGGTTTTAAGATTCATTAATTGCAGAAATTAAGAAAAATAAGAATAAGAACAGTCTCATTTCAATTCATACTCACCTTGCAAACACAAATAAACCCAAAAAATAATTTGACTAATATTGAATGGTTATTTTAAGCAGTGAGTTCAAAATTAATTTAAAGGTGCCATGTGGAATGTCTGCCAAAAAATAAATTCATACTCCACATTCCATACCAGATGGGGGCAGTATACCTCCAGAAAGTGAGTTGGTCTACTCTAACGTAACAAACGAGAAACGGCATAGTCTCTATGCTCCGCCCTTACAGTCTATGGCTCCGCCCCACCTTCACGCCGTAGCAGAAGCCGAGCCAACTCCTATTAGAGGACGATTTGACTCCAGACTCCAGAGGAACGTTAGCTGATGTCAAGTGATTTTTAAATGACATCTTCAAGCTACTCCCCTTCACCTTTACCAGTGAATATGTTCATATTAGTTTTGTTTATATTACATATTTATTGTTAGTTTGAATTACATTTATTTGACAGACAGCATTCGCTGATTTAGACCAAGCTTGCGCCATTCAGAGCTACTAACTCGCAATTGACACTTTTCACACGCTCTCACGCCACACATACATTTTCTGACGCACAGAAAAATCGCAAAGCAAAGAGGACACGTAGACCGACAGATTAGACAGAGCAGGTTAGTTATGATATATAAAAAAACTAAGCTCTCAGATTATGTCAATTTTATTACGCAATTCAAACAATATGTTTTTTGGCGCTTGTAGAAGTTAAATGAGAGATCCCTAGCGCACGTGAACCGATCATCTCTACTAACGTTAGCTAATAGTAAAAAAACACGAAGACTGTTAAAAAATACAGTAGCCTATGCTACAACTTACCAAAATGTATTCCTCATACATAATATCTATCCAATCCTTTTTTTAATCAGTGTACAGAAGGCAACAACATAGCTGGAGAACAAATATGTCAGATTTACCTCAGGAAATACATTTAATAAAGATAATATAAGCCACGTAGTTAGCAAGAAAAAAAGAGTTATAGTGTATTTTGCTATATATGTGTAGGCCTACTACATATTTATTATAATTTTACTTATATCATTAAATAAAGTTGTTATAATAAAAAGAATGCATTAGATTTAATTTTAACAGCTGATAGGGCTCTCTGTATGTTTACAGCATTAGGTCAGTTGTTTTTTTTTGTTTTTCGAACATCCTTCGATACATTTCTATAACTTCCCGAAAAAATTACACAACCATATAAAACAAACTTCTAGTGAAATACTAACAGCATCTTACTTACCGATCCAAAAGAAATGTTGCAAGTTCAGAGTCGAACTTCATTTCTTTCTTGTCCATTAAAAGTCTCCAGCGATGGAAAGCAGTGCCTATATTGACTCTGGTTCTGCTCCTTTTTTTGTCCGATTTTTTTTGAGCATCTGTGCAAGGTTTTTTCCCTGCAGCGGGTGGTTATGGTGTGGCTAAGGCTCTCTTGCCAAGGGCTTCAGCCATTTTTCCACTCTTGTCTCTTCCCTGAACTTAAAGTAATGGGCTGTACTTTTCACATGATTGACATCAGGTTCAAGTACGCCCACAAGCCGTGCGAGTTATTCGTGTATTACAGTTTGAATGGTGGTTATGTTCCACGCATATCGCCTCCTATGGCCGAAACTGGTATTACGACACCAGTCGGGCCGGCGCTAGTAATTTAGCATGCTAATTTAGGTTTATATCTCGGCAGCACTATAACTTGTCAATTTTTTAATGACATCATTGCACTTATTTCTTCTCGTTCTTTTGATGCGTGTAGCTCATTTTTTGGATAATTTTACCTCAATTTTTACATACGGCACCTGTAAGGTAATCTGAAAAGCCAGAGAAATATTAAGTGAATATTTACACCATATTAACAAATCATAGTGCTCTTGCATCCAGGGATTTTGTGTCACAGTACATAAATAGTTTAAAATTATAAGCTGTCAATCAGTATCCATTGTGAAGTGGTGAAATCATTAAGAATCCAAGAGGAACAAACAGAAAAACAAACATGAGCTTGTCTTCTCTCCCTCATAGTCTCATAATCCAGAAAAACTCAGCTCTGCTGCCTCCCTGATATCTATTTTTTTTCCTCCACTTTCTCTCAAATGAAGACAAGCCACAACAGCATCAGCGTCAAGACCAGAAGGCAGCTCAACAGGAAGGAGACTGGAGGGCGATGCAGTACCACTGGGTACAGCTGGCAGACTAGGGCAGCATGGCTCTCCTCCACTGTTGACACGGCTATGGAGACTTGGGCAGCATGTCCCTGAGCCTCAATGTCTTTTTCTTCATTATGGTCATCATCATCTTCATCCTCTTCAATATGCTGCAGTAGCGGCAGCCCTCCTGGCACTGGCGCCCACCTGACCCTTACCTGCTGTTGCTTACACGTGCCTGCTGCACACTTCCATCTCTGCGCAGGGCAACAGGACACCAAGAGAGACACAGAACAATGAACAGACATGGCGAATGGGGAGAGACATGGCAAGAGATTGATGGGGGTAGCACTGATTTCTGGGTATGTTTGAAGGGTCCGGGCTTGGAATCTACCCAGAGTGTTTTAAGCAGGCCAGATGGATTGAAGCAAAGGCTTTGAGGGTTTTTATGGTGTTTGTGGCATGGTGGACATCTGATTGACATGAGGATTGGCAGCAGACATTATTTTGGCAGTGCAAATATCCTTCACTGACAGAAAAACACCATAAAAACCATCAGGGTTTGGGTAGGTTGGACCAATAAGCGAGATCCTCAGAGGATCAGATCAGTGGATGTGTATGTCACAGAACTACACTCTGTCATTGGCTAGATCAGAGTTTACTATATCCGCAAAGATCATTCATTACTAACTAAGTTTGGGAATCAAGAACTGGTTCTTATTCAGAACCGGTTCCATTTTTAATGAATTTCATGATGTTCATTTATGTTAACAGTTAATTAACTAATACTTTTAAATACTAAACAGTGTTTTGTGTGCCACTAAATCTGCAGTACCACAGCCAAAGAAACTGTTTTAGTTGAGAGTTTGTGATATAAATCGAACCTGATAAAACGCACATGATACTAGCGCACATGCGCACTCTTTAAAGCCACTTTTTCTCTTGACAAACTAAATGAGATAGAATGAAATGTGTATATGGAATGAAAGATATAGATTGCACTGAATGTTAGCTTGCTTTTTTCACTCAAGAGCATGATCTATTGAAGCCTACATGTGATACTAACAAGAAACTATGCTTCTGACCACAGGTCGAGAGTTGTAGTTTCAACCTCACAAGTTTGTGAATGTTAGTTGAAACTACGGTTTCGGGAAACGCTAAATCATTGAACTATGTTGGTAGTAGTTGGAACTATGAGTCCATAGTTGGCTAACAATACTTTTGGGAAACGCATCGCAGAACAGTTGTTGACTTAATCATTGAAACCATAAGTAAAACCATAATTATTCTCTCATCTAAATCTTGAAATTAACCGAGATGTGGATGGTAATTCATGCCGTGCAGTTGCGTTTTGTGTTTTATTATATTTATAGTTTTTTGTGTTTTATTTATGAGTTTTATTGTAATAAACCCTACGTTAAAGCATTTAATATTTTTGTTTAATATATATTTAAGGCCAATTATGGGGAATGATTCCAAACAATTTGTAAAGGAATCACAAATTGAACGATTAAAAAATCAGAACCATTCAGCTCCTTACAATTCCAATATCTAGTGCTAACACTTAAACACAGAGATGATCAATATTAGACAAGTGCTTTATAAAACTTTGGATAAGCATAAAATATAATAATTGTTTTATTAAAATGTAACAACTTAACAAGAAGAGCACACTGCCTTGAGAGAATTTGGGAGAATGGAGGAGTGTGTCATGTGGTCACATTGTGTTCAGGTCTGAGACTGGTACATGATGTAATAAGCCTCAGCAGAGGAGGGGCGCGGATGTGCCCCTCTCTGAGGATTTCTAGACACTCCTGTTTTTGGAGAGGAGGAGGATCGAGGTGGAGATGGAGCTATGGATGAAAGTGGAGGAGGACAGGACTGTGAACCAGGACAAGACTTTGCAAGGAGAGATGGAGGAGAGTTTACAATGGGAAGGAAAGGATGGACAACAAGAGGAAAAAAGGGGGAAAAGACAATGAAATGAAAAGGAGGAGGCATCAGTTTCTTATTGTTTGCTCTTCCTATTTGCTTTTTTACTACGTTTTCCTTTTATACCTACTTTGGTTGTCCATGAACTATCAGACTCATGCAGCTTATTTATGCAGTGTAATCCAGCCATGCAATTGGCAGATCAAAGCAGAGGAAAGCCGTCAGTAGCCATTCAGAGAGCAGCAGCAGTAGTATAAAGGGGTGGGGCTTTGGCAAGGGGTGTGGCCAGGGGGTCTATAAAAGCTGCGGGCAGTGAGCAGATTCAGAGAGAGAGGAGTTCTCCTACTCTGACTGGGTCATGACCATAGCGTCCAGCGGCCATCTATGCTTCTGCTTGTGTTGTTCTTTATCTACATAAAGAAACGTCAGTCATGAGAGTACGTTTACCTCTGATATACCTCCCGCTACACAGTGAATGGGTAGAAGAGGAGGCATCTTCACCTGTGCACACATGCCCACACACATACAAACACACTGAGAGTTTATAAATAAAGTGCTTATTCAGCAAAATAAATCAACATTTACTTAGTGTTATTCCAAACCTATGACTTCCTTTTTTTATGTGAAACACAAAAAGGAGACATTTAGAAGAATAGAAGAGCTAACTGTACAACTTTAGAAGACTCGAAATATAGCACCAATCGAATGGACTTCTTGTTGGTGTGTTTGCGTCCTTTTACAGTTTGAAAACCTCAGTTTGCACGAGGTCTAATTGCATGGAAAAGAGCAACTAGCATAATTACTCACTGGGTACTCTATCCATCAAACAAAATGACATTGCAAATCAGCTCACTCACTGGTGTACATGATGACTTTGGAATACATTACTTCAAATGCAATTTATCATCATGCTCTACCCCAAGAAGTCAGACAATACATGTCATAAACATGGACATTAACACAGGAAAAATGTGCAATGGATCCTTTCTGCATATTCAAACAGAGCTAAATAATTGTTCTTTGCGTTTTTTTTTTTTTTCAAAATAAAAATAGCTTATATGCAGTCTTTGTATTTAATGGAGAAAACAAATCACTGAAGTTTAAAATAAACAAAGGTCAATGTCATAAAGAACGACAAGGGCTCTTTAAAATCGATTATTCTTCCATAATACTGTATCCTACTATTCTTTTCTGCAAACAGAGATGTTTGATGTTTGCTTTTGTACTATTTCCCTTTTGGACTTTCATGTGGCATACTGCAGAGTCCAACTTTTGTATTTTTCGAGATTTCGGGAACAAAACCAAACGAGAAAATTCCATTGGATACGCAATAACATGTACCATAACAACACCTTTTTACCATAATCAGAGCTTGACATTAAGCCTTGTTATGTGCTTGTCCTTCGGATATGTCGATCAGTCATTCACTTTTCAAAGTAAAAAAAAGTTCCTTGTCTGTTTGTTTTTGTGGCGTTAATGTAATTTATTCTGAAGCAATATTCTCATCACTGTTCTAACTATTCAATGAATGCATTTACACTGCAGAATAACAACTGCATACATAATTTACGCTTAAAAATTAATATGAATATACAAAGATAAAATATTAGGAAAAATACTATTACTTTTCAATTTGAAACTAAACTGCCAGTAGGTGGCGGCAAGTCATTAATTTAACCAATTTGTTTAAACGGCTGATTTATTCAAGAATGAAGCAAGTGACTGTTATTAAGAATGGGTCATTGAATTATTGACTCATATTGACTCATCATGATCCAATTTGTTCAAAAAAGCTAAATCATTCAGTAACGAAACACCACTGTTGCTCAGAGACGGCAACTGTTCTGCTGTGGCTTTGTTTGGACCCATTTTCGCTGGCGAAATAAAGCAAAAAAAGTCAATATTGTGTCTAAAATGTAAGTCAAGTTATTATTACTTACTTGCTTATTGAACTATTGTAAAAAAAAAAAAAAAAAAAAGTTTAAAAACGATGTCACATTTGCAATTGTGCTGATTCGAAAAACTTGATTGTGTGATGTTGCTTAACTAAAGTACCCGTCAAACATACAGTAAAAATAGTAATATTGTGAAATATAATTACAAATTAAAAGTATAAAAGTAAGTTAACTGTTTTCTATTTGAATATATTTTAAAATGTAATTTATTCCTGTTATGACAAGGCTGAATTTTACTCCTGGTAACATTTATTGTTATTATTATCAATGTTGAAAATAGTTGTGCTGCTTAATATTTTAACAATAAAAAAATTAACAATAAAAAAACAGTATGTTTCCAAACTTTTAACAGTATATCTGTTAAACTGTATATCATTTATTATTACGTTTCTGTTGAGTTTTTTGTGTGTGCTGTTGCGCAATTAAATGTGATTTTTCCACGAGTGTCTTTCTCACACACAGATAGGCTGAACGAGTCTCAACACCCGCAACCTTGTTACCATCAATACATTATCCATTATCAATGGTCGTTTAAACTGAATGTAATACAATCAGAATCCTACTCGCACAAAGTATTTTGTATTTTGGTGGTGCTTCCCTAGTTTTGTTGTTGTTGTTATTATTTACATTTAAATCAGGCCTCGTCCGGTTGGCAAACTTGCATCTTCAAAAAATAAAATTTTCCTGGACAAGCGTTAATGTTTAGCACTAATAATGTTGGGAAACTGACAAAAAAAGAGGTTTTGCATCTTCAAAAAATAAAATTTTCCTGGACGAGCGTTAATGTCGAGCACTGATAATGTTGGGAAACTGAAAAAAAAAGGAGGTTGGTATGTCATAGACAGTTCAATAAGATTGACAGACAAAATGGCAGATAACTACAAGGCTTATCAGCGCAGTGATTTGATTGGCTACTTGACGCAGTTCTTTTTCAGTCTTAAGATCAATTCTCCTTTGTGTTCCATAGAAGAAAGAAAGTTCAGCTTCAATAGCATGAGGTGTTCGTTTTATGATTCAGAATGACTTTAACAGGCTGGGAGAATATGCATTCAGTTCCAAGGTCTGAACTTGTCTAATTTACTGCCTGTCACATAAAAAAAAAACTGTGCTTTCAGGGTTGCACAATGTGCATCATAGCGACTGCATCATACGTAGGCTGTGATATAACACATAAAGTTTCACCTAGCACATTATTCAGTGCATCATTTTGACTAGTGGCATAAAGTCTGGTTTACTTTGCACAGGAAGAGACAGTCTGACTGAAATATAAAGGTGACCAACTACTGTTTGCCATTAAGGGGGAATATAAAAAGTATGTAGATGATAAGATAGAATAGATGAAGAATATACATAAAATGCAAATAATGGTATTGCAGTCTACAAAAATAGGCAACACTGAAGAAATGGTTGAAAAAATTGTGTAAAAAACAATAATTTCACAGAGATAACTCAGAACAGAAAGCTGAACATACAATTCTGCTCATGGATGCCTAGTTTACTCACCAGTGACCACTAAATACAGTACATCTCGAAGATTTGATGTCACTAAACTCGCAAAGTTTGTAAAAATCTTTTCTTCCTCAAAAGTGCTCATTGCATTAACCCAGTACCTTGTCAACGCAACTTTTTGGCACAATGATTACCTGACTCCCAAAAATGTCATAGCAGTCAGTACATTTATAGATATGGAATGTATATGAGGGGAAAAAAGCATTTGTCATCAATTTTCCAACCCAGTCTGAAAATGCAATGCTGCGGTATAAAACTACCACTGACAAACATGGATGACTATCAAATCTATCTTCAAGCACAGGCTTTTTCAATTTTATCTTCAAGCAAGGCATACAAAGACTCTAAATCCAACAATGAAGTGTAACCTTTAACCCCGTGCGTAACCCCAGTACTCACGTCGGGCTGCAGCTGGCCATTGAAGCTGGCGGTGCGGAAGGGCGAGTGGGTGGACAGACGCTTGTCCCACTCGCTGGGCCGCGGCTCGGGCACCGACTCCATGAAGCTTCGCTTGAGCTCGCTGATACTCGTGTGATGGCGCATGATTTCTGTCTGTGTCTTTTCCACATCCTGAGAGAGAAATAGAGGTCCAGGCGGGAAGAAAGTATAGCAAAAAGGTCAAAAGAAAAAGCGCAAGAAGATAGAAGAAGAGAAATTTAGGAACCGATAGCAAAAATGAGAACAAAAGTGAGAACAGGAAGATGAAGGACAGATGAAGAGATTAAGAGAGAGAAGATGAAGATGTCTCAGTTTAATGATCTTACATAAATCACTTTATGTATATTAAATCTTAAATTACATACTCTAAACTCAAGGGATGTCACATCTAGGGTTGGGAATCAAGTATTTTTATCAATACACTGGCACTGGATAATTTTAAGATGTTTGGTTCCGTTAACGATTCTTAAATCTCCAGATTGCAATCGGGGGTGGGTTGTGAGCTTGTAGTCTGATAGAATAATTTTTTGCCATAGAAGAACTATTTTGGGTTCCTCAACAAATATTTTAGTAAACAGTTCGTAAGAGAACCATTTTCTTTTTAAAACAATCTAAAGAACTTTTTTCCACTATAAAGAACCTTTTGGACAATGGAAAATTTCTTCATGGAACCATGGATGAATATTAAAAACTTTACTTTTAAAAATGTGTACATAATACAATAAACAATAAATAACTGTGCATTTGTTGTTTCGTGGAACCAGCGAGGACAACACAGTATAAACGTGCTGTGTTGTATATTGTGTTGTCCTCGCTGGTTGCACGCAACAACACATGTACAGTGTGTAGGTGTGAATGACTGAAGCAGTTATTTTTTATTAATCAGACAAAAAAAAACACAAATAAGTCTTGAACTCATGGGTTTGAACTCATCAACCAATTCACTCCCTGAATCGATATTTTACACTATGGAACCAAAATCATTACATTTCTAATGATCCCCATCCCTAGTCACATCGGTTTTCAGTCAAGCGAATGTCACACACAAAGCCATTCTACAGATCGCCCATGGGCCACCAAGACACATCTCTCTTCTCTTCCACTTTCACTGTCTTCTAATTGAATTTTCCCCTTTTTCTCACCACCCGCAGCTTGATTTGTCAGCCATCATCTCCTCTCAGTGGCATCGGGTAATCAGCTATGCTCAGACACTATGACGCTATGAATATTCATTTCAGAGAGGAGTCTTTGTGACTGCTCAAAACAAACGATCCATGTGTGTACAGATACTGTGATTAATGAGATTGAGAGAGAGACAGACGGTCTAAAATCTCTGCTGATCTTTATGCCTTTAACTGTGGTAGACAGGTGAGACTTTGGAAATAAAATGGAGAGAACTGATCTGTGTCACAGTGCCCAACAGAACATCTGCAAGAGTGAAACACTCTCATGAGAAACCAGACCTCATCATCTACATTCACTGACTTCAGACAGACAGTTGCTACGTGAAAATAAACAAAGCCAACATGTTTTTGGACTATACATTTTGAATACATTTTGGGTAACAAACAAAAAAAAAGCTACTGCATTACAGTGTGTCAAATTTAAATTTGCAGACTAGTAGTTTGAAACTGCTATTTATATTTAGCAAATGGTTCTGTTCTTAAATCTTGTGAGCTGACCAGCTAGACAGTATTTAAAAGTATCGTAAGTGTTCCACAAAATAGGCCCAAAGTACACTTTAGTATGGACAAGAATGCCAGCATATGTATAGTAGACGAATGAACAATCTTTCAAGGTATACTTCATTTGATAGTGTGCATGAACACAGGCATTCGACACATGAGGACTAGAAAGTTTAGTTTTTGTCGAGTATTTGATGAGCGGTAAAAATGTCTTTGCTAAAGAGTTACGTGTATCTCTTAAACCCCTCACACAAGCACTCGACAACTATTATTATTGCATCTCCAGTAGTTTGTTGTTCCACCTTGTGGACAAAATGTTCATGTGTGAGGTGAGCGTACAGAGTATGCACAGTTAGAAAAATCTAGCTGCAAGCATACTGTACTATGCTAATGATAAAATTAACATCACATGCACTGAACATATAGTCGAGCATACATGTAAAATGAAATATACTTTTGGCAATAGTCAGCAATTGTTATTCTGCCTCCAAAGAAACCTTTTTGGCAGAAATGCAAGGTAATATTGTATGTATTCTATCATTTACAGAAAATATATCAAATCATTTTTTTTTCCTTGTATTAAAATGCTGTAGCTTAGCAACATTCTAACATATTAAAATAAAAAATAAAAATAATTGTGTGTGGCACTACTATGTATAGCTTTCCTGGATTGCTTATGATGCCTTAAAAGCTAGTCAGGCAGCTCACTTTAGTTTGTGAAAGATCTCATTTCTGATGAAGTTTCATTAATTAAACTCTTCTCTGAAAGGTAGATGAGGTGGTAATCATGTAAGCATTTCATCGGTTTTAACTTTAGCTGTTCAAGCTCCAGTGTGAACAAAGCTTGAGTTCAGACATGGGTCAAATGCTGGGTTCTAAACATGCTATTTTACAAACTGGTCTATATTCCATTCTAAAGCTACAGCGCACTAAATGAATCATATGCTGTCACAATTCAATACAGCATATGATAGATTTGACACATGTCTGTTAATCAGTTGATTTATGAAACTAAGCAAAGTGCAAAACAGTGCTTGGCTCAAACACAAACAGCAATCTTAACACTTAAAACAGCAATCTTAACACTTATTATAATAATAGTATATGTGATATAAAACACAGTATAAGACACAGTGTTATACAAGATGTTTGGTTAGATACAGAGGTCACGGGGTTAGAGAAGAGGTCATGGTGTGGCTGAAGGGGTTAATGTCACAAAATCCATCTGGTTGTCAGACTCATTATCAGACTCATCAGACGTCACAAGGGCAACAGAAACAAACAGCTTTTGTAGATTATTGTAGTATGTAAATATATGACTGGGACAGGCTGTATAATCTGTATAATAGAACACTGCAAATGAGCAAAATAATCATGTGATCTGATAACAAAGAAATAAATAAAAACATGAATTAGTAGCTAAATGGACAGACAATGGCTAAACAGTACACTTTTTCAGAATATTTATGGGCTTAACCCTGGATCAACATTTGTTTTTAACCCAGACTACCATTTTTAAGCCATGAAATAATGAATTGGATTAAATATCTATGTGCTTAGCTCAGTCACTGTGTTTAGTTTCAGTGCCCAGGCCATTAAAAATACTGGGTAAACCATTAAAAACAACTGTGACAGAAAACATTAATTAGTGATGAAGAGACTGTATTATTGGCATTTATGTATATTAGCATATGTATGTGGTGACAATTCCACAGTTGGATAGTTCTGTACACATGCTGTTCTTTTTCAATCATTAGTATTGAACTGTTTAGCCATGACGCAATTTTCAGGCCAGCCTGCAGGCTAAATCTAGTGTGAAATCTCAAAATCTGACCATGCAGGATTCATTTAATTATCCAGAGTAAAGTATGAAGCATGTTTTACAGGAAACAAGTTACAGGGTAATAAATTGTTTATTAATTTAAAGTGTGAAAAGCCCATTAGAAATATTTAGAGAAGCTGGAACAGAATAAGCATAGTCTACTGCTAAAAGAAATAAAATGCATCTAAAAAAGTATTTATCACTGCTTAAAAAACAACAACTACTTGCTACATTTTTGTATCAGATCAATTTTGC
Organism: Meda fulgida; assembly: GCA_030578275.1. Classification (NCBI taxonomy): domain Eukaryota; kingdom Metazoa; phylum Chordata; class Actinopteri; order Cypriniformes; family Leuciscidae; genus Meda; species Meda fulgida. The sequence goes on from CM060634.1 coordinate 14,932,765, forward strand.
ATTAAATTATGAACTGAAGGGGAAAAAAGTAAATACATTTCATATAAAAGAAGTTAAATCAAAATTCCCAATCATATATTTAATGAAATAGTGCTAAAAATGTTAAGAAAAATAGAAATGAGTACTTGCATTAGAGTTAGTGAGGTAAATAGTGCATGCCAAGCCTTTAGGGTTAAGCTTCAAAACAAAACACAAAAGAGAGTGTGCGGTGAGAAGAATGAAGAAAGAAACAAGATGAAACAGAATATCATGCAGTGAGACATGCAGCGGCAAAAACAAGACATTTCCAGAATTTCAATACAAACCTCCAACATTAAATTGCTATGTTTGATATAAATAGTTTCACCCTCAATTTTCTTAGCTCTTTTCTGTGAAGAACAGGGAGGCAAAAAAGTTGGCAGTGTTTGAACGTAGAGAAAATCATGAAATGATTCTTGTGTATTTTTTTTAAGATTTGAACTGCAGTTGCATTCAGTTTGTGGGGATGTGGAGGTATGGAGACAAATCAAATATGGATGAACCACGGCAGCTAGACAAGGGGGAGAGGTCAAAGGTCAGGGGTGACTGCAAGATCAGGAATAATTGTGCAATGGGTAAAGTTATGAAAGTGTAATGAGTTTAAAATAAACTCCTCTTTGCCATCATTTGTGAAACGCTATTCACTTTACAACTCTCTGGTGTTATTAAATCAATGCTACATTTGATTGAGTATCCTGACCACTCTGATCCAGCAACACTAACACAACCAGTGTAATTCTTGTCTTGAAAATGTTTTGGATAATCTTGGTTATAAGATGAATATTAGTGAGCATATAATGTATATAACCACATGATTAGCTAGAGTGTGTAAAAGCACACTACCAGTCAACAGTTTGGACATAGGTGACCACATTTTTTTTTTCTCATGAGCTTAAAAAGCTTTTGATCTACCGGCTTTACCCTTATGAAAAAGTAGTGTATTGAATGTGCACTTGTAGTGTACTTTAAAATCTTAAAACTATATTTAAAAGAAGAACTACTAGCATGATATAATATTAATTAAACTATACTTAGAGAGTACACTTTCATGACTATGTTCATGTTTATTAACAACACACTAAATTGACCAATGACAGAAATTGTTCGTCATTTCGAAGAAAACGCTTTCCATCCACCATTGACAGAATTTTCCGGCATTCCGTGTTTTCACTGTTATACGTTTTCACTCATCTTTTTGCTCAAAATGTTGATTTTTTTTATGAAACTTACCGACAATGAAGTGTTGAAAAACAGGGATTCATGAAGCTAGAATAAAATGTGTTGTTGTTGTTTAAAAGTAGAGGGTCTGTCCTTTCTTTTAATATTTTGCAAGGTCAGATGTTCATACAACCAAATTACATTTTTGTGAAAATGTTAAAAAATGCTGGTGGTGACTGGCAACTCAAAAAAAGAAAATGTTGGTGTGGAAAGAGTGAAGTACAATTTTTAAAAATGTGCTTTGAAATAATTAAAAATGCACTTTAAAGTAAAACTTTTATTTTTGACTGTTAATCCTGTTTTGTACTTTAAAGAAGTATACGTATCTGAAAATGTTTACAAACACATCAAAGCACATATAAAGTATTTGATTATCATTTTAACTGTAGTATGTTATTCAATATAACATTTAAAGTTAATAAATTTAAAATGTACTAAATTCTAAATTGCTTCATCATTATGAATGTGTAATTACAAATATATTTGGTAACACTTTACAATAAGGTTCATCAGTTAACTACCTTAGTTAACATGAACTAAGAATAAACAATACTACTTCAGCATTTATTCATCTAAGTTAATATCAATGTCAACATTTACTAATACGTTATTCAAATCAAAGGTTGTATTTGTTAACATTAGTTAATGCACTGTGAACTAACATGAACAAACAATGAAGAGTTGTATTTTTATTAACTAACATTAAAAAAGATGAATAAATACTGTAACAAATGTTTTGCTCATTTTTAGTTCATGTTAGTTAATACAATAACTAATGTTATCTAATGAACCTTATTGTAAAGTTTTACCATATATTTTAATACATGACATGCATGTTTCAATAGAAATTACATTAGAGTATATTTTAGTTTGCCACACATGCTTGTCAGTATATTTGGCAGTACACTATAACCATATTTCAAGGGCAATGAAGTAATTATAAAATTACATGTAAATATGTACTTAATTCCCACTTAAGTGGATTACAAGATATTCTCTTTTAATATTCACATACTCTTTAAAGCATATTATTTCTGCAATAAGCACTCTTTTTAAAAGTATGGCTAGGATTAAATAAATCTAAATAATGCTATATGTTCCACTTTAACAACCTTTCTAGATCTTATATGTTCTTTCACTTCTAGGCTAGTACGCTTTTCATTGCAGTCAAGAGAAAATTATGCAAATCCCCCAAAATTCTGCTGACTAAAACTTGTGTGTGGTTTTCACACAGAAATCATAATTCATAAACAACAATTATTACATTTGAATTTGAATTATTGAGTTTGAATTATGAGTTTGAATAATTTAGGATAAAATTTAGTCACACATACTGTATGAGTCATGGAAATGTATCGTATGTTACAGCTTTTTCTAGAGTAGGTTCTGTATAAAATTTAGCCAGTCACATTTAGTCTAGGCCTTTGGGCTTCTGGTTTTGAGAATGACACACTGCACGTGCTGTCAGGTGAGACCACATCTTTAGAGAGCCTATGCATATTAGTCAGAGATCCATTGCTTTGCAGTCATCTTGTGCTGCCAATGTTGCCACTGCAAAAGCATCCAACTACACAACAAGATCAACAGTACTTCAGATACTTGCAAACTGATAAGGCATTCACTTCTTCCCTCCCACATCCTCCCTAATGGCTCACAACTTTGCCAATATTTCACAGATCAAGTAACAATCAGCATCAGCCAATTCTCAACACACACACACACACACACAAACTAACAAACACCCACGACTTGTATGCAAATCTCTACTCTCCACTTATGGAGGCAGAGGTCTCTAAGGTTCTCCTCTCCAACCATCCTACAATTGATCCTTTTCTCTCCCATCTTTTACACAGCATCTCTCCCACCCCACAGCACTCACATGCATCATACACGTATCACTACGCACTGGAACTTTTCCCACCACATTCAAAATGCCTTGTGTAACTAACATTAAAGCCCCTGTAAAGGCAATTCTAAAAAAAAAAAAAAAGATGAAGAGCTGAGGCTCTTCTGAGAGTGAATGGGGCCGAACCGACTATCTCCCGCCTCAACCGTCATCCTCCCTGTGGTTTTAGCGCAGCCAGCGGACACACGAGAGCAGAAAATACTGCTCATTTTTTCAATATTTTGATAGCTTATTTTATCTACTTGGCGGCTTTTTTATCATTCAAATTTGGCTGGGTGGCTAATAACACATTTTTATGTGGTGTGACAAACTCAGAACACATACTTAATTTTGACTTTACAGGGACTATAAATTCCAGGCCACCTGCAGACTAGTCTGTTCCATTCATGGCGAAAAACACTTGAGCAAGTTGTTTTCAACAAGATTTTTCTTTTTTTCTCACAGAACAAGCTGCTAGACAGCAATCAGTAAGGATTTAACTTGACTGACTTGATTTCAAAGCAAACATTCAACATATTCAGCCTTGCTATCCTTAAATGAAGCCTCGCAGGTGGAAAGAGCATCTTAACGATAATCTGTTCTCATTTTGTTAGACTTTGACACTGTCAGCCACTTCCTCTTTTCTATCCACTCCAACTTGAGCATCACATGAATCTCTGCATGTTTAAAGGGTCATGAAACCCTAAAACACTTTGAGATGTTTTTTTTGTTTGTTTGTTTGTTTGTTTATTTGTTTGTTTTTTGGAGCCATTACATTCTTCCTGTTTAAAAAGCAAATTTGAACCAACATCATGAAAAGTGCGGTAATACCATGGTATGCTGTAATTCGGAGTGGTGATTGGCTGCCGTGGCTGGAGAGTATGCGTTAACTGTTTCTAAGCTTTTCTATGCATTATTCATGAGAATAAACTTTTTTAATCCAATCAATGCACTGTATTATGCAGGAGATTAGATTAATCTAAGATTAGTAGATATTTCAAATGGCACAAAAGACTGCTTCGCCTCTTTTCGATCGCTCACCTCTGCCATAAGTCATAAGTGTATGTTTCTTCAGTACAGTAACACAGGAGTGTTGTTTGCATTTTCCCCACGATGAGGTCAGAGCAGGAGTTTGACTACCAACACATTACAACACATATGTGCGGAGCACCACGATGAGTTTAACAACACTTGCGGTGCAGATCATAGTTAATAAATGGACCGGAGAAAAGCATGTTTCAAGCTTTTATGGACATAATTCTTATACTCTAGCGCTCCAAACGTAACACAGCACCATGTATGTCTGTAACGTTGAGGCAGGAATGAAGCGGAGAGAGAATCCAAATGCAAGCACTATTTTAATGAAACAAACAGGTCATCCAGGGCAAACAAAGGAACACGGAACTCAAGACAGAAACATGGAGACAGCTACAAGCAACAACTACCGACAACCAACAACTGAAGCACAGAGGTTTAAATACACAGATAAACAAGATAACAAGGGGGCGGGGCTAATTAGAAACACCTGGAGAGACTAATAAACAAGAAAAACTACAAAGGACTACAAAACATGGTACAGAACAGGAAATAACAAAAGTCCACACAAAACGAGGAAAACACAAGACAGGAATCGTGACAATGAACACATATTTCATCATGTCTTCTTCAAATGAAATATATATGTGCAAATAAGGACAGTGATCATAAACGCAATGGCATAATGGATTATTCTGATACACTGAAGAGACTGTATGTCGAAATTTCAAAGAAGAATGGACAAAAAAGTAACTATGCTTTTATCTCTTCTGTGTTAAACTGATGTGTGTCATTTGTTCAGAGACTAGTACTTGTAACATAATGAAAATCTTGATTTTGAAAATTGAAAAATGAAAAATGCTGATTTGTTGATATTTCTAAGAATAATTTATCAAAACATATTTGATTTGTTCATAATAGTTGTTAGTAGTTAGTAGTAGAATTTTGTGAGTTTGTTGTCATAGGGTTATAATTTTAAAATGCCCCCAACTCTGTTGTTTGGTTGTTGTTGTTTTTTCTCAGCTCATATTTCAATAATCATTTGTCTGTATAATGAGCGTGTTTTAGATCTGTGTTGTATTGGTTGTCTCCCTACTTCCCATCCTCTACACTCCCACTTTTCAACAGCTTTACACGACCATTTCTTTAGTCTTTCAAATCTGAGCTGTGAACGACCAGTGCTTTAAAGGGGGGTTTCATGACACCTTACATGTAAATTCTTCGGGTATCACAGGGGTGCCTCAGGGTTCAGTGCTTGGCCCTATCCTTGTTTTCAATATACTGCTGGAATCATCCAGGGCATGGGTTTTTCAGGAAAATAGGTATGTCCAAACCTCTGACTGGTAGTGTATAAATCTCATTGATTTTGTTTTGTTTTGTTATATATTAACATGTTTCTGTTGATAGAGCCTAAGTTGTTTTAAACATTCCTTAAAATATGCTTTAAATTGCTTCTCCAAAACTATAACGTATATAAAAGTGTTTATTTAAAATATTATTTATCTCAGTTGGATTTAAAGTTGGAGTAACTCAGGTTTGCAGCAGGAGAACATAGTTTGGCTTTCCTAAAAACCAAAGAAACAGACAATGCATGCTAGAGTAAATACCACAATAACAATGTAAATGTAATAATGTTCATCCGTACTTCACTCATTCTGTAAGCCACGTCAGTATGTACTGATTCATTGGTGCAATCTGACAGCTACAGTGCTGTCTGGTACAGCCTAACTCATACAAGTGCAAGCAAGATACAGTCAAAGCAGATGAGAAAAAATAATCAATTATATTTTTGTTGTAAAACATGTGCAGTGAGGAAATGATGAGTACAATGACATTGTCCTCATGCTGTGATAACTGTATGGAACAAGCTCTGACCTTCCTCATGCGCACCATCTCAGTGTCCGCCCGTGGCGACTGTTTAGACCCCAGAGGGGAAGGAAGAGAGTATTTAAGTGTCTACAAAACGAGTTACCTCTTTGCTACTCACTTACTGCATCAAAAAACAAGTTTCACGATGGTTATGATTTTCTTACAGCTGTTAATTTATGTCTTAATAGTATGATACAATAATATTGTCAGCATGCACTAATATTTTAACAAGTTTATAAAAAGCTTTCCATTTTTTTTTACATTTTTTTTTTATGCATATTATAACAGCCTTAGTGATTGAAATCAATAGTGGCTGAAATCATGAGCACAAACCTGGCTCTTTCTCTCCCCATTGGTGGCCGTCACCACAGGGGCATCACGGTGCCGCCGTTCTCGTCGGGCTACCGTCTGTAGCAGCACAGAGAGAGTATGCATACTCTTGAGGTCTCAAATAGACCTAAACATCATGTCCATCTTACATGTGTGGTCTCAAGTAAAGATGTTTTTTTCTTTCTAATTGAAACTGTAATCATTCTAGTTATGAAAAGGCCTTGCTGCTTCTTACAGGTACTTTTAGGCTTGCTTTCTGATCACTTACTCCAACAATACAAAGGTTAGTTAGGAGTCTGTACAGCAGGTTTATAAAAAAGGTTCATGGATCAAAGTATGTCTTAAATTTTGTTTAAGGGCGTTTTCACACCTGGCTCATTTGGAGCATTTGTTTAGGAACCTGGTGCACTCTTTCTCCCTCGTTCAAGCATATATGAACACAGCAATTGTGCTCAGATCCGTACCAAAACAATCGCTCCGAGATCGCCTGAACGAGGTGGTCTCGGCCCGATTGCAAACAAACTCTGGAGTGGTTCGGTTGATGTGAGAAAGCTTTACTCACATGTGACTTGCATAACGACTTGCATAATGACTTGGTATGCTTTGAAATGTTGCCTTGTGAAAGCGAACCGAACCAAGAAGAAAATGCAAGATTTTAACAAATTAAGTCCCTGTTTCGGAAAACAAAGCAAATGATCTACAGATCTGAAAACGCCCTAAGTTTCCGAGGCTTTCATCTATACTTAAACATAAAATAGGGGGCACTAAAATGATCTAACACAAAATATGATTTTGTAAAAAAAAAAAAAAAAAAAAAAAAACAATAAATAATAAAAGCATTAATTATGATTTAAAATAAATTTCCATTAATTTTATACTGACAAACAATAGTATATATTTGTGTGTGTGCCATACCTTGATTTCAGGTGTGCCCTCTGCTTTGGTGCTGTGTGTTTTGGAGCCATCCGTCACATGGGGCTTCACCTCACTCTTCCTCTCAGAGGAGCGTAGACGGCCTGTGGGCGTGGACGTCTCTTTACGGTCAGTGCGAGCGGCAGATGCCACTGGGGAAGGAGCCACATCACCCGGGGAGATGGGAGACATAATGGGAGCGCTGACGGGACGAGCATTCTTATCTGGGGTCGAAACCATGGCTGTCAGAGAGAAATGTATGGGACAGAGGAGTTCTGTATGTTAAAGTAAAGTCATGGAGTAAAAATAAATAAGTTCACTTTAACATAGTGACAATTGTTTGAGTTTTGTCTGCCATAAAACCAGTTTAGGTGTTTGCTGTGCACCTCTGATGAGAAACATAGACACACAAGCAGTAATACACATTTTTATTGTGATAATTATAAAACGATTCCAACCTAAATTAATACACTCTGAGAAAGGAGTACACTTTAGCATACTTTTAAAAAGAGTACTTAATACACTTTGATATAATACACTTTGAATTAATAAACTATAAGTGAAAACACCTGAAGGCGGGAACGGGAGACGTTATGTCGACGTGTCAAAGTAATTGGGATCACTTCAGCGAGCCCTATCATCTTGAGTGTGTACAGAACGAGCCAATGAACATTGGCGTGCATGAATCGCGTATAAAAGGAAGCGGGCGCACACACTCAGTGTTTTTCGTTGAGGGGCCGAGGTTGTGAAGACAGTTACAGCGATGGTCAGCAACCGTGGCGACGGGACGTAACGGCTCTCATTCCCTCCTTCAGGGAACGAGGGTTACATTAGTAACAGAGACGTTCCCTATCAGTCGCTCACGCTTGACGTTACGTCAACGGTTGCTGCCACATCCAGCGCTTACGCAAGACTCTCAGACCCCCAACTGACTGGGGCGGAAGGCCTACATAGAGGATGTTCAAACTGCTGTTCCGTTATACCCCACACAGTGGAATTCTTGGATAACACTGGGAAAGCGTGCCTTTCCAGGGGAGAGGGATGCTGCGGAAGCCACATCCCGCCTGAAGGAAGGTACCATGTGGAGAATACACATATAAACTGGCAGGTTAGGTGCAGTACAACATATGGAATGTCACTGGGGTGGCTCCAGCCTGAGAAGGGGTAGGCTACACCGGACAGTGACGGCAGAGCGGATTCTGCCAAGGGAAAGACACGGGCTCACCGCAGGCAGCTGGTCGTGGAAAAATATGCATATGGGATCGCCGCAGGGATCGACACATATGGAACCCAGCTTAGCACAAGTTAAACAAGCATACGAGCACTAGGCCTGGCGTGAGAGTTAGCCGGGCCAAATTCTAGGCACGATTCGTCGACCGAAAATGCATGCAGGTCCCCTACCCTCTTGATGAAGGCCAATGCAACCAGGAGTACTGTTTTACAGGAAAGAATTTTTAACTCTCTGAAGACTTTAGTCTCTGAAGTGCCGAAAAGACTAGAGACAAATCCCAAGAGGGTATAGAGAGTTCCCCTCAGGAACCTGACGATCAGGTCATGCTTTCCCAGCGACTTACCCTCAACTGCATCGTGATGTGCGGCGATAGCGGCAACACACACTTTAAGGGTGGAGGGAGACAGCCTTCACTCCAACCCATCTTGCAGGAAGGAAAGCATAGCTCTCACAGCATGACCTGCTCCTACTGCAGCTACTGACTTTGCACAGAGTCTGTGCAAGAAGGCTTACTGGGGGAAACGCATACTTGCGTAGGTCCCGGGGCCAGCTGTGTGCCAGTGCCCGTGCCGAGGGTGCCCTCGGTCAGGGAGAATAACAACTGGCAGTGGGACATGTCCGGGGCGGTAAACAGATCTACCTGTGCGGTCTCGAAGCGCCTCCATATCAGCTGGACCACCTGGCGATGGAGTCGCCATTCTCCCGGTAGGACTTGCTGCCGGAAAGCTCGTCGGCTGCAAAGTTGAGCAGGCCCAGAATATAAATGGCACGAAGCGACCTCAGAAGTTTCTGACTCCATAGGAGGAGATGGCGGGCGAGTTGTGACATGCGGCGGGAGCGCAGACCATCCTGACAGTTGGTGATCGCAACAGTCGCAGTGCTGTCCGTACGGACCAGTATATGCTTGCTGAATCACATAGCCGAGTCTGATAGTACGGATGAGCCAGTGAAACGGGCTGGAAAGTGCTAGCAAGCTAGCCAGGCTCCCAGACACCGTGCAAGCGGGACCAACGGCACCACAGACAAACCCGCTGTGGGGCAGCGCGGCGGAATGCAGGGACCCGACTCGGACGGCATAGCGGCCCGAAGTGGGGTCTGAATGTTTGGTGCAACATGTACCTACTTCCGTCGAAGGGCAGAGTGAGTGTGCGGAGGCGTCAATGCGTCCGGGACACAGCCACTGCTGCTCGCTGGTGATGAAAGAGGGGCTTCAGGGTGACAAGGTATAGTGTCGTCGACCCCCAAGCGTGGTCTCTTGGGAACCAGAGGTTTCAGAAACTGCTTTTATTGAAATTGTGGGTACCCTGGGTGCCAGTGGCAGAACAAAAAGAAAAGGAAACAAAAGATTCTCCGCCTGGCCCTCCACCGGGGGAAGGACCGGCACGTTCACCATCTCCTGAAGAGCAGTCTGATCCACCTCTGGGTCTGGGCGGGGCCGACTTCCTGCGGCTTGCTCCACGCTGAGGCCTGGGTGATGGCTGTTGCGGTGGCTTAGCGGGAGCGGAGGACGCCGCAGGAAGTCGACTTCAGCGACGAGCAGACGGAGGGTCTATGGCTGGAGGACGGGTGGAGGCAACAGCGGTCCACCGAGGGCAGAATGTGCCAAATGGCCTCCGTCTGCTTCTGGGTGGCCGAGAACTGCTGAGCAAAGCTCTCGACCGCATCGCCGAATAACCCAACCTGGGAAAGAGGGGCATCCAGGAACCGATATTTTATCGGTGTCCCTTGCATCCGCCAAGTTTAGCCAAAGGTGGCGTTCCTGGACCACCAAGGTGGACATCGCCTGACCGACAGAACGTGCGGTTTCTTTCGTCGCCCAGAGCTGCGAGGTCAGTTGCCGCACAGAGCTCCCAGAGGAGAACCACCCTCTTGCATGTCCATGAGCGCCTGGACCTAGTGGACCTGCAGGAGCGCCATGGCATGGAGGGTAGAAGCAGCCTGTCCACAGGCTCTTTAAACCTTCACCGTAAGACCGGATGAAAACTTACATGCCTTGGACGGGAGGCGTGGATTACACCGCCAAGAGGAAGCAGACGCTGGACACAGCTGCATATGTATATATATATATATATGTATATATATATATATATATATATATATATATATATATATATATATATATACATACATATATTTAAATATATAAAATAGCATGCTGTTTTTGGGCAAGTTAAAATAGTCTTTTGAGTCATCTCAAATATGAAACAATCTTCAAAATCATGTAAACACAGTGACAGATGGTGTTGTTTTTCGTAAGAGTAGGAACTTTAGGAGGAAAGAAGAACAAGCTGAGGGAATAAAGCTCCACCTCAGGAAAAAGAGGTTTCTGAAAGAGTGCAGCCAAGGAGCACAAACCAAACATCCTGCAGTGTTTCTTTCCAAATGTTTTCCCTCTCACTCCTTTTGAGCTGATCAAGCTCCTGTCGGCCTTTGAGACATTCTTTGGGCAAAGCCTGACCTGCATAGACTTTATTTTCTTCACAGGTATATGCTTGGAGTTGTTATCCACAAGAATAAACAATACCAAACTTACCTTCTTTTAAAATTTTCAGGAACCAAGTAGTTAATCAAACTACTAATCAAAACAGCAATCATTCTGTCTTGCTATTCCTTTTACAAGCATTTCAGGGAGGGTCATTTGTGAATTGCAACAACTGTAATCTTTAAAAGACTATGTAAGATTCACTTCATGGATTTTTTATGTAAGAGATAACCAACGGTGTGCATCTCTGATGAATACAGAAAGTAATTAAGTCTGTGTCCGTATTCTACCTAAGGATGAATAATTAAATTATCAGTGGGTTAACTAGGGTTGCTTTTCTGGATCACACCACTGCTGTAATTCTTCTCCCACAGTGAGTTCACCTGCACTGCCTAAAGCAACCACAGTTTATTTATACCACAAGAAATATTTTATTATACAATTTATTATACCTTCCCTTTACCTCAGAGACACGTGGCTCTGTTCCAATCTCTACTGAGCTGTCACCATCTACACAGCCAGCTGCTTTAATCAAAATACAACCTCAAGAGACTGAGTTGGAACACTCTCCATAGGCAGCAACTCTGAAAAGGACTGTCAGTACATTTAAGACCAGCATATTCCAATGGGGTCTGATTTTAGCATGTTGCTAAAATGAATACTCCATACCCTATTAAACACAAAAAAAATTAGATATAATACATTAAATAGAACAAATACTTCTAAAGACTTTGTAGTACTCATATTCTTTTTCTACCCTTTCTAAGTTTTTAAAAACACTACTTGCAGATAATCTAACAATAATTAAATAAAGGGATAAGCAAAAAGGGATAGTTCACCCAAAATTTAAAATTCTGTCATCATTTACTCACCCTCATGTTGTTCCAAACCTGTATGAGTTTCTTTCTTCTATTGAACACAAAAGAAGATATTTTGAAGAATGTTGGTAACCACACAGTTGACGGTAACCATTGACATTCGTCTGGTTACCAACATTCTTTGAAATATCTTCTTTTGTGTTCAGCAGAAGAAAGAAACTAGTACAGATTTAGAACAACTTGAGGTTGAGTAGATGGGGGGAAAAAAATGGTTGGTGAATTATCCATTTAAAGGCCAATTCACCAGCACTGACAGATGCTGACTAACGCCTACAATCAATAGATTATGGTATTTCCATTCTCAAACATTTCATGACCTGACAAACTCCAATTGAACATGTTTAGTTTACCATAAATGCTTATCAGTACTTTAAACAGTGCACATGAACCATAAACATGCTCTTAGTTGGGTCAAAAAGCACTCTAAAGTTCAGCTAATTTAATTGATGTAATACTATAAAAATGTAACTATAATACATTTCATTTGATTGCAAAAACATTTATCTCTAAATATACTCTTTTAAAGTATTTTAAAATAAAGTAATTTTAAAGTATATTATTTTCATAATTAGTACTCTTTTTATAAGTATGCAAAAGTTTCCTTCCTTTTTGAATGCATTGTGTGTGTTTTTTCATGAAGTATGATATATTGTTTTGGAATTTGGCCAAATGGATGTATCTTATATGGCAGCAAGAGTGTGACATGGATTTGACACAGTTTAATCAAATACTAATTTCATATATACACAATTGACAAGCCAGCAGGGGTCAAACCCCATGCTTGAAGACTGAGAAAGCTGTCCAACATATGATTGTTAGTGGGTTTGTTTGCTGTGGACAGAGGGAGTAGCCTGAATGCAGAATTTATCTGTCCTTCAGTGTAAAGCCAGCAGAGACAAACGACTTCTGCTCACAGCTCAAATAAAAACAGATTGCTTGCAGAACAACTTACATAAGGAGTCTGAACCTTCCAGAGGGAAGTACATTAGAGAAATGGAGAGAGGTTGAAAGAAGGAGAGAGAGAATGAAAGAGCAAATGAGATCTCAAGCAGGGCAAAAACAAGTATCAGACTTGTGATTTCAAACTCCCTGAGGTGATTAGCAGTGATTTACCAGAATCCAACAAAGTTTGCCAATCATCTGCCTCTATTTTCAATATAACTTGCTGTACCCATAGGCAATCAGAGCTGAATATAGTAAATCAAAATGGAAGAGAAACATAATTTCAAAGATGGTTACACACCTCCATCTAAGCTGCGGGATGCCCTCTTACTGGCAGAGCGCTGGAAATGGGGGGCAGGTCTGTCAATCATGGAGCTGGCTTGACGGGTCTGAGCCTGAGTACGCCCGCTGTAGCGGAACTTTGATCCCAGAGCCAGGAACTTCCTGGGAGTAGTGGCTGCCTCTGTGGATGTCAACCTGGGACAGAAGAGTTTACATCTCATAAAGTATGTGGACTCAAATGAATTTCTAAAAACAAACAGTCACTAAGATGTGAATACATGTTGTGACGCATTGCTTGATATTTATACCTGAAGAATGTGTGATGCTCCACACATACTTTCCACAGTTTTTTGGCAGCCTTGTAGTTGGGCAGTTTAAAGCCAATGGCGCTTTCGTAATGTTCCAACTAAAAAATGTTTAAAATAAGTGTTAAAAAGAAAATGTATTGCAACAAATGATAACTGCACATACAGGTGATTGTCATAAACAGAAAAATCACCAATAGTTATTAAATATTATTATGAAATTAACTAAATAGATATAGAGTATATGCGAGTATATGTGATAAATAAAAAAATTAGGAACGGTCAAACTGTTTTTTAATATACAATTTGACATGATACTGATTACATTTTATATTTAATTTTATTCCAAATAATTAAATTTGCTGTAAAAACACTACGTCTGAGTAATATGATGTCAAACACAATTGATTCCTCGCATCTTGTGTTCCCAAACCAGACAAAGCATGTCTAGCCATGGTTCATCAGACAGTTACATCAGAGTGAAAGATGTATGGTTTGGAAACAAAATGACGGTGAACAATGACAGCTTCCTTTCATTTCTGGGTGAGCTATATATATATATATATATATATATATATATATATATACACATATATAATATTATTTTTGATCAAATTATGTTCCACCTTGACATATCCTCAAAATGTTTTTAGATTGTTTTAATAATAATCTTTACAATATAGGTGATGTCAGACTTAGCTTTTTATGTTCCAAAAAAAAAAATATATATATATATATATACCTTGAAACTAAATGTAATGTGGCTTGAATAAATTCAGTATTTTTAAGTCTGTGTACACATACATCAGATGGCCGTATCTTGATGAAGAAACTGCTGCGTTTGTAGGAGACTTTGAGAACTTTTGGCCAGGGGAATCGATTGATCCTCAACTTGTCCTTATACACCATTAGGCCACTGGAGCAAACCCCCAACATTATATCCACCCCATCCAGATCCTGACAGAAAGAGAAAACAGTTGATATCATATTTTGACTCAAGATTTGAGGTAGTGAAACCCAGTGTAAACAACCATTTTGCACTTTACAAAGCTCTACCATTAGGAGGCGCCCCTGCTTCACTTTTAAAAAAGTGAATTCTATAATTTATTTAAATCCAAGACTTGATGCAAACAGATTGACCTGGTTTCAGATACCAAATCTGAGCTGTGGCAGGACGTGCAATGCTTTTATCACAAGTACTCCTGTGATATGAAGGATGTTTTTTATGACGGCTCAGATTGATGATTTCTCATAAAGCAGGTGGTTTAATCAATTCTGGGGAAAGTCACATTGTCTAACTGACACATGTAATTTAATGTATTTTAAGTCACAGCACGCTGCGGTAAATGGAGGCTTGTAAATGTATGTAGTATTATTATTGTTACTATTATTATTATTATTATGGCTGACACTGACGTCGGTCTATGAATGAGTGAGTGAATGTAAGGCAAAAATGTAAAGCACTTTGGTGGCCATTGGGTCTGTGAAAGCGCTATATAAATGCAGTCCATTTATTTATTTATTTATTATAACCCAATCAACAACTAAAGTTATTGCAAAAAAAAAAAAATCAAATAAATGTTTATAAGTGCATCAATAACTACCAAATCAACTTCATTTAAATAATGCTGGCATATAATAATTTTACATTTCATTTATTTTAAAATGTTAAAGATTTGATTTATTTGATATTGATGTTTATTTCAAATTTGTTGATAGAAAATAAAATCCTGGATTTCAAACTGTGTTGCAAACATATAAAGAAGGAAAGACAATAAAACAACTCATTTAATATTTAGTATGACAAACATTTTCGGAAAGGCCTTCTGTCAATCTACTGTACCTTTGCCTGGTGGAGATCAAGCCCATACATGGCCAGTTTTTTGGCATTCTCCAGGAACATCATATCAGCCTGAGCCGGACTCATAGATCTGCAGGGGGGGAAAAAACACGATACATACAGTATATCCTGAAAACTAGACAGTAAATTCGAAAGTGCAACACACTAAATTCGTATCTAATTTTACTCAGGATCATAACATTAACTTACGTGTAATAACGAAACGTGGAAAAAGCGCAAAAACATATATTTTAATCTTAACCTCTAATAAATGTGGTTTTAATTCCCCTGCCCTAACAAAAGTTTCCCAAACATTCATTTATCATAAGTATTTATGTATGTAAATAAATCATAATCATCACCCCACCAACAAGAAACAGTCATGATCACCTGTATGTGCGGTGAAGCTCCATGACTTTCTCCTCAAGCTCTCTGGTCTGTCCTGGGATCAGCTGGAGCTCCTTGGCATAGTCACTGGCGTGAACCTCTGGGTCGTATTCACCCAACTCAGACTGCAGGGCGTAAGAGCCCAGCAGGGCCAGGGTCACGAAAGAGCAGGGCAGACGGCCGTTCTTGATGTCCTTCCGCAGCTGCAAACACAAGTAGTACCTGCGCAGTGAAAGTAATTTCATTTAAGCTCAAAAACTCAAAGACATTATGACATTATGTGCTAGGATATCACGTTACAAGTTGGGACAAGTTTTTGTAGCAGAATGTAATACACAAGAGTCAAAAACTGGCACCGTGACAACAACAGTAAAGTGACGTCAGAGTGCCGCTGTGATTAAGGGGTTTTGTAATTTACGAGTGTGATAAAGAAACTGGCTAGAGAATTGCATGCTCACTTCGTACGAAACAACAGGAGGCTTTCAATTTTATTAATGATTTAATCTGGCAAGTATCAGAGATTAGTTTTAAAATTAGTGAGTGAGCAAGCGAGAGAGAGGAATAGAGAGAGACAAATTACTGTCCTATATGGCTGGAATTTGATATAAGTAAAGATGGAATTTTAGAATTGTATTATTATTGTGGTTCCAATTCAATTCACATACATATAGTATATATGTATATATACAGTATATATATGCAGACTGTCCACTCACACATCACAGTCTCTCTGGAGCTCTGGCCAAACGATTATTATAAATTGACCCCTATATATAAAATGTTAAATGTAAAAAAGAGTTTTCATTTAAACGCAGTCAGTTCTGTCTTAAGTGAACATAAACAGTTGGGAAAATAATCTAACACTTGTCAATATATTAGACAATATAATAATAATATAATAATAAACCGGCTGCTGTCTCTGTCATTTAATGTTTAACAAACAACATAGGAAAACAAGAGAATCACTCACTGCTCTTGACATTTTGGTGTTTTTCTGAATGCATAGAAATGCATAGGCCCCTCACAATGTTTTGTTTAGGGCCCCCAGAAGTCTAGGGCCGGCACTGCCCGCAGCAAATATATTTTATTAGATCGCAGCCTTTGTGATTTGATAATCGCACTAAGCCACATCGCAAAACCGATTTTATTTCTATACGACAGAGAAAAAGATGGGTGAATGCAAAGGTCAATGACAAAGTCAAATCGCCTGGCCAGAACTCCAGAGAGACCGTGGTGTGTCTGCACATTATAGAATAAAGAAAGTGCTGTTCACCTGGTGATGTCTTCAGATAGCTGGGCAGGATCAGGTGGGTAGAACTTCACATTGAATGTGAAATCATAGTTGGTGCCTATATATACGTAAACATGATTTAAAATAGCAACAACAGAAAATAGAGACTGACTTTCTGATAATTATAACTTATACCAACGAGCTTGATCGGTTACTCACCTTGTACTTGTCGTCTGATCTCCTTGGTAAAGTCCAGCCATGTCTGAAAGAAAAAGGAAGCTTTAACTAAAGGCCTGTTTACACCAAGAACGATAACGATAACTACGATAACTACAACAATAACTATATCAGCTTCCCTGCCAAACGTTCTGTATAATTGTAAGCAAGTTCTGCATTTGAGTCATTTGCCGTTTTAAATGCTCAAGCTCTTTAAAGTTGGATGGATTCTGATTGGCTCTCAATGTTTTTATTGTTCATCATTTTCTTTAAGTGGTTCAGATATTGTTCCTTTTTATATTTATTGTTATAGCTGTAGACATGTCTATTCTCATATAATTAGATTCAGTTTTAAAACTTTGAAGTTATAGTTATCGTCCTTGGTGTGATCAGGCCTTTACTGCTATCAAAACTCCTGATAAGTATGAAGAAAGAAAATCTATTTTTAAAATACAGTCAATCATTTTATATATATATATATATATATATATATATATATATATATATATATATATATATATATATATATATATATATATATATAGAATTAAAATTTCAAAAGCTAAATTAAATCTGAAGAAAATTTTCTGTCAGGAAAAAAAAAATAGCAATAAATATTCAAAGAATGTGAGTGAGGGCCAACAGATTGAGGTACCTTTATGGTTGGTGTCTCCCATATGGCCAGACCGTAATAGTCCTTCTCTAACAGGTTCAAGTGGTCACACACCTTTGCAAACAGCTCCTGGCCTTTGGCATGTTTCTGGAAACAAAGAAATGTAGTTAAAACAGTACTATTTTAGTGTTTTAAGCAGACTTCATGGGACTGCTAAAGGTTAAGACATTTTTACAAGATAAATAGATCACATGCAAAGAAAGAAAGTCATGTGACAGGAATGTAGCACATTTCTGTTTGAAACGTTGTTGAATTATGCTGACTGTTTCACTTACTATTTTTTGAAGCATATAATGGATGTTCTACATAAATAGTTGTCTTTGTAATTTCGTATCCACCTTATTTTCAATGCCGGAAGTAACCTATTTTCTTTGAATGTGTGGAGACTCAACAAAAAACTGGAAGAATAGCATAATGCAGTAAATGTTAAAGTAATTTGCACTACTAACCAGTGTGTTTACGATTACGATAATAATTTAAATAATATGATAACAAGTATCAGTTTGCTATATCAAGCAGCATAACACATTTTTGTTACAGCTAAAATAACTGGAAGGGCTTGAGACCTTAAAAATAAGGTAGATTCGATTCTGATAGACTCTTGTGTGGGTCATGAAATCGAATTGTTAGCTTAGCTCGCTACATGCTAACGTCAGAAATAGCTGTGAATGTAAAGCGAGACTTGCAGGTCAAGTTGCTTCTAATAAGGATGTTCAGTTTCGCTTAGAATGCTTTCTCGGTAGACATCGAGTCAGCTCAGTCGGTTTTTAAGAGCCACACAGTACGATCGCAACAAAAGCAGGCCAAAGTGTCACATCAGCAGAAACAGTCTCTTGGTAGTCTGAGAGTCAATTAGCAAAGGAAGTAAAAGCCCTTGAGCAATGCTTGAGTTTCAGAGTCACTCTCCCGGGACTAGACAATGATACGCTGCACTCGATAAGCGGCGGTTGTGTGCTTTGTGTGTGTGTGTCGCTTACTTCCAGTTCACACTCAAAGAGGGCATCATCCAGCAACTTGACTTTGCAGTGCATGATCCTGGGGCGGCGAGATGCTTTCTGCTTCTTCCCCTCCTCTTCCTCCTCTTCTTCTTCCTCCTCCACTGCATTCTCCTCCTCCTCTTCCTCCTCCTCTTTCTCTTCCTCTTTTTCTCCTTCCTCCTTTAGTTTAGTTTCTGCCTCACCTGAGTCTTCCGGCCTTGGCTCTTCCTCTACTTTCTCTTTTTCCTTCTCACACTCCTTATCTTTCTCTCCCTCCTCTCCTTTGGCCTTGTCCTCATTTTTCTTCTCCTTCTTCTCTTTTTTCTCCTTCTCTTTCTTCTCTGCTTTCTCTTTCTTCCCCGGCTTCTCCTTCTTCTCTAGCTTCTCCTTCTCTTGCTTCTCCTTCTCCAGCTTCTCCTTCTCCAGCTTCTCCTTCTTCTCCAGCTTCTCCTTCTTCTCCAGCTTCTCCTTCTTCTCCAGCTTCTCCTTCTTCTCCAGCTTCTCCTTCTTCTCTGGCTTCTCCTTCTTCTCTGGCTTCTCCTTGTCTGCTTTCTCCTTCTTTTCCTTTTCCTTCTTGACCTTCTTCTCCTTTTTCTCCCCCTTCTCCCCCTTTTCTCCCCTGCCTGACTCCAGCTCTGCGTCTTCCTTCTGATCTGCTACGATTTGCTAGAAGAAGACATAAATAAACGTGTTAAAAACCAAAGCTTAGATAATACACAATCAATAATGTCTAACCCTAGGGTTTAATACAAAATGATTCTTTCAGTTTTTCCACAGATGGAATTTAACCTTCAAGAAACTGGTCCAACATTTTAAACAATAAACAAACTTGTTTTCCAAGAAACATTTTTTTATGTTTGTGTAAACAAACAAACTAAAAGCCCTTTTTTCCACTTTTGTGTGCAGCTCCCAAATCTCAACATCCAAATCAACAAGTGATGCATAGAACCGTTAAAGCTACTTAAAGCATTGTGACTTTAATTGTAAAATCTTCACAACCATAACATGTGGTTTAATGTCTCCATTCAAGCGAAAAAAGAGATTATTATAAATAATAAAAAGCTAGCGGAGAGGAAATAGCTGAGGCATGTTGACAGCAGTTAGCAGTGCCTGTTCAGTATGAACAGCCTCTCAGAAAGCTTTTAGTGCTGCTGGAACAGATGAGAGCTGCACAGAGAAGGTTTTAACATGCAACCTTTGACCGTAACACAAACGTGTGAATGTCAGATGTGTGAAGCTCCACAGTCCAGTTAGCCTTTTGACAGACATCCCTTTCTACATGTGAACAGTATGAACATCCAGTTGTCACCCTGAGGTCATATCTGACATGTTGTTAAGCCCACACACCAGTAGGATAAGTGTTGCTCATACTTTTTGCTTAAAAAAATCTTAGAAAGGCCTGGTTTCACAGACAGGCCTTAGATTAAGCCAGGATTAGTCATTAGTTTAATTAGGTAATTTAAGTAGGTTTTATAAACGTTCCTTAGAGAGAAAAAAAGACAAAAGACATGAGACAAAAGTTTTTAAGATATGTCAGTACAAGTTGTTTTCAGTTAAAACAGTAATGCATTTTAGTCTGGGACTAGTCTTAAGCCTTGTCTGTGAAACCGGGGGACTTCCTATTAAACACTTCAACTCATTAACAGCAGCATTATTGTTAATCACCAATCACCAATATTGTTAATATCTCCATTAAATCTGGGCAATTCCCAGATGGGAGGAAAAATGCTCTGGTAATACCGATTTTCAAATCAGGAGATGACAAAATTTCTTATAGACCTATCAGTCTTCTTCCAGCTTTATCTAAAGTTTTAGAGAAGATTGTTTCAGAACAACTCATGCACTACCTTGAGACAAACCAATATTTGTGTCCTCTACAATTTGGATTCAGGAACAACCACTGCACAGAATCCGCAATCTGTCTATTAACTGAAAATATCAAACAATCACTTGACCAGGGAAATGTAGCTGGTGCTGTATTCCTAGATTTAAAAAAAAGCATTCGATACAGTAAATCACATTATATTAATTTCAAAATTAGCCAAGTTCAATTTATCCAAAAAATCATTGTCCTGGTTTGAATCATATCTAAAAGGCTGTGAACAGTGTGTTGTGATTAATAGTGTGAGATCCACTTTTCTTAAAATTAAAACAGGCATTCCTCAGGGCACGGTCTTGGGACCCATACTCTTCAGTTTATATATTAATGACTTGCCGGATGTAGTATGTCCAGATATAAGTCTACTGATGTATGCAGATGACACGGTGGTATATGCATCTGCTGATACCTGTATTTCTGTAAGTGACAAACTTAATGCTAATTTAGAAAGAATATCATCTTGGCTGGCCTCATCTCGTTTAACTTTAAATATATTTAAAAAAAAACTCTGTCTGCTTTTCTATTCAAAAACTACCCCCAACACAACTCTTGGACATAAAAATGAATGGTGAATTTATTGAACAAGTACCTGAAGTGAAATATCTTGGAATAAATATAGATTATCAGTTGAATTTTAAAAGTCAAAACCATTAGGGCCAATTTGAGCTGTTTTATGTTAAGAAACTGTCTGACTCTTGACTGTGCTTTTACTTTTTTTAAATTCTATGATTCTTTCACATATATCTTATGGCTTAACCACATGGTCTCAAGCTCAACAGTCATCAGTCAAAACTATAGAGTGTCTTTACAACAGAGCCTTGAAGGTTTTAGACAAGAAGAGAATCAGGTACCATCACTGCCAAATTCAAAGTAAATATAAGATTAAGTTTTGTTAATTTTATTTCTCTGCATCTGGTTAAACTGGTCTTCAAATGTTTAAATGATGCTGCTCCACTACCGCTTTGCAAAATAATAACAAGACAGCAAAGTACTAGACCGACCAGATCTGCTTTTAAAGTCAACTGTAACATCCCTTTCTGTAGAACATCATTTGCTCAGGCTGCTGTTTCAGTGAAAGGGGCAAAATTATGGAATTCTCTGCCAGACCATCTGAAATGTATCCCGACATTAGACATCTTCAAAAAACAAAACAAATTGTGGTTAATTAAGGAACAGTGTTGCTCTCATATTTAGCCCTTTCTGTATACTATTTATTTAATCCTACTTTATTATTTTCCATTGTACTACATTTTTATCTTTGTATTACATTTAACCAAAAAGCCCTTCTAGGGACAAGTGTTGCAAATTAGCTATAGATAAAAACATTATGATACATGCATCAGATTACTGTCAAAGTTTATCTATGTTATTTGTATCTGTCCCTATCTAAATAAACTTAAATAATAATAATTACTGTTGTTATATATTATATACAACAGAAAAGAAAATAACATACTGTTGCTTCAAAGGACTTGGAAGTTAGTCATATGGACTACTTTTATGATACTTTTTTATGTAGTGTTGCATGCACCAAAGTTTTGGAAACAGAAACTATTCGTGTCACAGTGTCTGGTTTATGTTTCCCTGAGTGTCCACTAGTGGTCCTCTTCCCCACGATGTCTTTTACATCGGAACTACATTCCCCACAATCCTTGTCTGCACTCATCACTGTTCATTGCACCCAGCTGTTCCCCATCATGATTGTTTGTTCTGTGTGTATAAATACCCTGCCTGTTTAGTGTTTGTTACGGAGTCCTTGTTTTTCATCACCCCACTTCTGAGTACTGCCTTCTTGCCCATTTGCTACTTTGGTTTTGACCCCTGCCTGGACTGGATGTTTGATTATGGATTCCCCAATAAATTCTTACTGCAATTGGATCTCCCTGTTTCCCGTGTGTGGATCGTGACAGAAGGACTCCGTCATGTCTAGATCCAACGGTAAGAATTTTTGTGGCTCTTCCCCAGCCATTGAGACGGGGAATTCTAAGACCGAAGAGGTGCCTCCGCGGATGAACAATTTTCAATGTTTTGCGCTATGGGCCCGTCAAACGGAGGAGATCATGGTCCTTCCTCGACCCTGGGCTGGCGATGTTCCATCCACCGCTGGTTCCGTCCAGCCCAGAGCCCTCACCGCTGGTTCCGTCCACCCCAGAGCCCTCACCGCTGGCGCCGTCCAGCCCAGCGCCCTCTCGCTCTCATGGACGGATGAGGAGGAAGAGACACAGTCCATCTGCCGATCCAGAGACCGCTCACGCTCCGTTTGCCCAGTCAGAGACTGTTCACGCTCCGTCTGCCCAGTCAGAGACTGTTCACGTCCCGTCTGCCCAGTCAAAGACTATTCAGGTCACATCTGCCCAGACAGAGACGGCTCACGCCATGTCTGCCCAGTCGGAGACAGATCGGGAGATGCCCATTCTTGTGGCCGCCCGAGAGACACTGGAGCCGGAGCCAGTGTCCGCTGTTCCTGAGCCGGAGCCAGTGTCCGCTGTTCCTGAGCCGGAGCCAGTGTCCGCTGTTCCTGAGCCGGAGCCAGTGTCCGCTGTTCCTGAGCCGGAGCCAGTGTCGCTGTTCCTGAGCCGGAGCCAGTGTCGCTGTTCCTGAGCCGGAGCCAGTGTCCGCTGTTCCTGAGCCGGAGCCAGTGTTTGTTTCTGTGTTTGTGTCTGTTCCTGAGCCGGAGTCTGTTCCTGAGCCGGTGTCTTTTCCTGAGCCGGTGTCTGTTCCTGAGCCGGTGTCTGTTCCTGAGCCGGAGTCTGTTCCTGAGCCGGTGTCTGTTCCTGAGCCGGAGTCTGTTCCTGAGCCGGAGTCTGTTCCTGAGCCGGTGTCTGTTCCTGAGCCGGTGTCTGTTCCTGAGCCGGTGTCTGTTCCTGAGCCGGTGTCTGTTCCTGAGCCGGTGTCTGTTCCTGAGCCGGTGTCTGTTCCTGAGCCGTGGTTGTCTCCGCCCTGGCCGCCCGAGGGGTCGTCCGCTTCGCCCTGGCCGCCCGAGGGGTCCTCGCCGACCCTGGCCGCCCGAGGGGTCCTCGCCGACCCTGGCCGCCCGAGGGGTCCTCGCCGACCCTGGCCGCCCGAGGGGTCCTCGCCGACCCTGGCCGCCCGAGGGGTCGTCCGCTTCGCCCTGGCCGCCCGAGGGGTCGTCCGCTTCGCCCTGGCCGCCCGAGGGGTCGTCCGCTTCGCCCTGGCCGCCCGAGGGGTCCTCACCGACCCTGGCCGCCCGAGGGGTCCTCACCGACCCTGGCCGCCCGAGGGGTCCTCACCGACCCTGGCCGCCCGAGGGGTCCTCACCGACCCTGGCCGCCCGAGGGGTCCTCACCGACCCTGGCCGCCCGAGGGGTCCTCACCGACCCTGGCCGCCCGAGGGGTCCTCACCGACCCTGGCCGCCCGAGGGGTCCTCACCGACCCTGGCTGCCCGATGGGTCGTCCGCTTCGCCCTGGCCGCCCGAGGGGTCCTCACCGACCCTGGCCGCCCGATGGGTCGTCCGCTTCACCCTGGCCGCCCGAGGGGTCCTCACCGACCCTGGCCGCCCGAGGGGTCCTCACCGACCCTGGCCGCCCGAGGGGTCCTCACCGACCCTGGCCGCCCGAGGGGTCCTCACCGACCCTGGCCGCCCGAGGGGTCCTCACCGACCCTGGCCGCCCGAGGGGTCGTCCGCTTCGCCCTGGCCGCCCGAGCGGTCCTCAACGCCCTGGCCGCCCGAGGGGTCCTCACCGCCCTGGCCGCCCGATGGGTCGTCCGCTTCGCCCTGGCCGCCCGATGGGTCGTCCGCTTCGCCCTGGCCGCCCGAGGGGTCCTCACCGACCCTGGCCGCCCGAGGGGTCCTCACCGACCCTGGCCGCCCGAGGGGTCCTCACCGACCCTGGCCGCCCGAGGGGTCCTCACCGACCCTGGCCGCCCGAGGGGTCCTCACCGACCCTGGCCGCCCGAGGGGTCCTCACCGACCCTGGCCGCCCGAGGGGTCCTCACCGACCCTGGCCGCCCGAGGGGTCGTCCGCTTCGCCCTGGCCGCCCGAGCGGTCCTCAACGCCCTGGCCGCCCGAGGGGTCCTCACCGCCCTGGCCGCCCGATGGGTCGTCCGCTTCGCCCTGGCCGCCCGATGGGACGTCCGCTTCGCCCTGGCCGCCCGATGGACTGTCTGCTTCGCCCTGGTCGTCGGCTAAGTCGTTATTTCCCGTTTTTGTTCCCCTGCATGGACCTGGCCCACCATCCCTCCCCCTGATCCTCCGCCATTCCACCTCCCTCCTGAACTCTTGTGTTCTGTGTTAGTTGTATTGGAGCGTCTGGTAGCCGCTCCGTAGAGGGGGGGTTATGTCACAGTGTCTGGTTTATGTTTCCCTGGGTGTCCACTAGTGGTCCTCTTCCCCACGGTGTCTTTTACATCGGAACTACATTCCCCACAATCCTTGTCTGCACTCATCACTGTTCATTGCACCCAGCTGTTCCCCATCATGATTGTTTGTTCTGTGTGTATAAATACCCTGCCTGTTTAGTGTTTGTTACGGAGTCCTTGTTTTTCATCACCCCACTTCTGAGTACTGCCTTCTTGCCCGTTTGTATTGTTCTTGTTTATTTTGGATTGCTACTTCGGTTTTGACCCCTGCCTGGACTGGATGTATGATTATGGATTCCCCAATAAATTCTTACTGCAATTGGATCTCCCTGTTTCCCGTGTGTGGATCGTGACAATTCGTCCGGAAATTAATTTCTGGTTTCGGCCCAAAAAAGTTTTGGAGGGCCAAAATCATTGACCGAAACAGAGACGTTTAATTAGTGCTTCTCAGCTGCTAAATTAGTTTGCAAACAATGTCACATAATGTTACATTTAACTCAGGAAAGCCATGCAATGTCCATAAATCTTTAGTTAGCTTGAAAAAAAAAGACTTTACAGAGAAACATTTGGTAACACTTTGGATTACAGCCTGGAAAGTACTGCGTAATTAAAATGATTTTACAGTGTAACTTTCTGTTATAGTGTACCTATAAAGTACTTACATGTAAATATAAGGGAACAATATGTAAAGTTTGGCCAACCAGGAGAATGAAAAAAATTATTTATACTGTAAGTATTATACTACTAAGGGATACT
The DNA here is from genome assembly GCA_030578275.1 of Meda fulgida. Classification (NCBI taxonomy): domain Eukaryota; kingdom Metazoa; phylum Chordata; class Actinopteri; order Cypriniformes; family Leuciscidae; genus Meda; species Meda fulgida. The sequence continues at coordinate 14,958,434 of CM060634.1, forward strand.
TATTCTACTATTATGATACAAAAAAACAAAAAACTGGGACAAAAAAATTGGCCCTGGCATTTTGGCCCAGACAGGCCCACTACATTTGATCATAAACACAACCGATCTTTGCACGCCCTTGAATATGTATACCAACTCCTATTCCTTAAAACCACTAATGCCATGTAATGACTAAGTAGGAATGAGTAAGAATTAACAGATGAAATAACTAGGCCTACTAATTGTAAAACAAGCTACAGTATAAGTTGCATTGGCATAGCAATACCAGTGTTTCACACAGGATTTTTGGTAAATCTGTGGTGGGTGTACCTTGATCCGTATTGGGGGGTTCAGGGGCATGCTCCCCCGAAAGAAAATAATGAGTTCCCTTTCGAAGGGAACTCAACGATGCGTCGATCAACGCCATGGGAACGCCTCCAGCGTGACTGCGTCTGAAGCATCTATATCAACTAGTCCAATGGAAAGAATGAGCGTCACGGGCGGGTGACGTCATGACCAGGAATTGATAAAAGCACATCCGGTGCAAGCCGGCATTAGCTTCTGTTGCCTCAGCAAGCGATCTGTGTTATACTGTCTCTGTCGATTTATTGTTGTCTGTTGCAATTTATTCGGTTACGTTATGGCGAAACAAGTGTACAAGCAGTGTGTTCCTCCCTGCCCGCGTTATTTAACGGGTGGGGACACACACGAGCTTTGTGTCATTTGTTTGGGAGTGGAGCATGCGGTCTCAGCCTTCGAGGGGGCTGAGTGCCAGCATTGCGAGATGCTGCCGCTTCGCATACTCCGCTCTCACCTGTCACTCTTTGATGAGAAGAGTGGGCAGGCTCGCGATCCTCAGGGATCAGGACCCGCGTCTGCCGAGGCGGCGCGGAGAATGCATTCTTGGGGATAGCAAAATGATCTTTCGGAGGGATTAGAGACAGGTCCGCGGGCCTTTTCTCCTTCCTTACCCGAAAGATCCAGCGCTCGCCCCCCGGTGTCGGAAGCACGCACTGCGGTTTCTTCCGCCCGGGGAGAGAGCCCTCCATTACTTCATTGCTCTTCCTCCGAGGAGGTTGATGTTATGAGTATGGAAAGTGAAAGCACACACATGGGGGAAAAAGATTCTCAATGTATTTCCCCAGCATATGATGAGCTGGTGGATGTTATGTCACGCAGTAGAGAAATTAAATATTGAATGGCCATCTGAGAATAAGGACGCTCGTCCTAAAAGTAAATTAGATGAGCGTTTTTTATCTTCAGCGACATTATCTCCACCACGAGGGCTTCCTTTCTTTCCCGATCTTCATAATGAATTATCGAAATCGTGGAATAAACCATACTCTTCACGACTTTTTAGCCCTCAAGTTAACACTTATTCGAGAATAAGAGGGCTAAAAGAGTATGGTTATGAGGCGATGCCCCAGGCGGAACAGAATTTAGCCAGCTATCTTTCGCCTGGTCCTGCATCGTCTCTGAAAGCCTCGGCTTTGCCCACTAGACCGCTTAAAGCCACCTCGGTTTTAGTGGGCAAAGCTTATACGGCAGCAGGTCAAGCTGGAGCGTGTCTGCATACAATGGCAGTGCTACAGGCCTATCAAGCTGAACTGCTGGGGGATTTGGACAATAGTGAGGGTATTTCTCGTGACGAAATTCGAGAACTTCGTCGGGCTACCGATCTTTCTCTCAGGGCTACTAAGGAGACCGCCAGAGCAATTGGTCTATGGCAGCCTTGGTAGCTACTGAGAGACATTTGTGGTTTAATCTCTCAGAGATTAAAGAAAAAGATCGGGCTTTTCTTTTAGATGCTCCGCTTGAGCCTTCTGGTCTCTTCGGCGACGCAGTTCACGCGGTCGTCGAGCGATTTCAGGAGTCTAAAAAACAAGCTGATGCTTTTAAAAAATGTATCCCTCGCCGTGTCCAACCCCCTGGGGCTGCTGGGCGTGAGCAGCCCCAGCCGTCAAGCTCATCATATCGTGTGCAACAAAAAGAGAGTGTTTCGTCCCGTGCACCTCCACGTAGACAATGGAGTCAGACGCAACACTCTCAGTCGAAGTCTTCTAAGTCGAAGCCGGATCTGAGGACCGTTCTTCAGGCGAAGAAGCCTGTGAGGACAGCCCCGACCGAAATACAGCGGTGTACACCTCATTATACGGTGCCCGTTCCATTTCGGGGTCCTCACGAGACCATTCTGCCAACCCTGCCACCCTTGGTGCTTCAGGGCGCAGCGGTCTCCAGCGAGTCGCTGATGCTATGCTGCGGCACAGCATCGGTTTCACACCCTCTGAGGGGGGCTTTAGAGCAGCCAGTTCAGGTAGTTCCTGACATTATGTTTCAGGCTCCAGAATTAGCTGTCTCAGTGACACCAGAGACCAGCCTCGAGAGGTTGGTTCCCTTAGTAAATCTTCTGGCAGCGTGGAAGCTTCTGCCGAATATTTCTCGTTGGGTCCTGCAGATTGTAGAGAAAGGATACAGAATCCAGTTTGGTTCTCGCCCTCCTCGTTACAGCGGGGTGTTGCCCACAGTGGTGCATCCTGAGCAGGCTCTGGTAATGGAGCAAGAGGTAAAGGCCCTGTTAGCGAAAGAAGCTATAGAACAGGTGTACTCACCCGACCGAGAGTCGGGTTTTTACAGTCGTTATTTCATTGTTCCAAAAAAGGATGGAGGGTTGCGTCCCATTTTAGATCTTCGTCTGTTAAATCGTTCAGTACAGAGACTCAAGTTCAAGATGCTGACACTCAAACAGATCGTGACTCAAATCAGATCCGAGGACTGGTTTGTCACGATAGATCTGAAGGACGCTTATTTCCATGTCTCCATCCTCCCTCAGCACAGGAAGTTCCTAAGGTTTTCTTTCGGGGGCAAAGAATACCAGTATCGGGTACTTCCTTTCGGTCTAGCTCTATCACCCCGCACGTTCACGAAATGCGTAGATGCAGCTCTAGCCCCGCTCAGGCTGCAGGGCATACGTATTCTGAACTACATCGACGACTGGCTGATTCTAGCGGAATCAGAGCAGTTGGCGCTTCGGCACCGAGGTGTCGTTCTCGCTCATATGCACACGTTGGGGTTGAGGCTCAATGCCAAGAAGAGTGTGCTTTCTCCAGTACAGAGAACCACTTTCCTTGGTGTGGTATGGGATTCAGTGACGATGCGGGCCACCCTATCGCCCGTTCGTGTAGCTGCTATCCTGTCAGCCACAAAAGAGCTGAAGCTAGGCCAGTCAGGCACTGTAAAACAGTTCGAGAGACTGTTGGGTCTCTTGGCAGCAGCGTCCAACGTGATACCTTTTGGCCTGCTGTACATGAGACCTTTACAGTGGTGGCTCAGGACCAGAGGGTTCTCCCCGAGGGGAAACCCACTTCGTATGATCAAGGTCACGCGACGTTGCCTTCGTGCCCTAGTTATATGGAGGAAGCACTGGTTCTTAACCCAGGGTCCGGTGTTGGGAGCTCTTTGCCATCGAGTTACTATCTCGACAGATGCTTCCCTCACCGGCTGGGGAGCGGTAATGGAAGGCCGCTCGGTTCAGGGTCTGTGGAAGAGTCATCATCTCTCGTGGCACATAAATTGCCTGGAGATGATGGCGGTCTTCAATGCGTTGAAACAATTCCTCCCAGACCTGAGGGGCCATCATGTGCTCGTCCGTACAGACAACACATCAGCGGTCTCTTATTTGAACCGTCAGGGGGGTCTGCGTTCGCGTCCGCTTTGCAAACTGGCGCACCAGATCCTCCTGTGGTCTCTGGGGAAGGTACTCTCCCTGAGGGCAGTGTATATTCCTGGGGACCAGAATATTGGAGCAGACATCCTGTCGAGGCAGGAGCTGAGGCCAGGGGACTGGAGACTCCACCCCGAGGCGGTGGAGAAAATGTGGGAGTTTTATGGCCAATCAGAGGTGGATCTGTTTGCGTCTCAGCAAACTACGCACTGTCCACTTTGGTTCTCCCTTACTCACCCAGCCCCCTTGGGGCTGGATGCTATGGTGCAGACGTGGCCGAGGCTACATCTGTACGCCTTTCCCCCTGTTGCTCAGTCCCAGGAGTTCTGGAGCGAGTCCGGCGGTATGGAGTAAGCCTACTGCTAGTAGCACCACGCTGGCCGAGTCGGATCTGGTTTGCGGACCTAATCCATCTCTGAGACGGTCCTCCCTTGGAGATCCCGATCAGGAGAGACCTTCTGTCTCAGGCGGGGGGCGCAATATTTCACCCCTGACCAGAGATTTGGAACCTGTGGGTTTGGCCTCTGAGGGGGCCCAACTCAAAGAGAGTGGTCTTTCAGCCGAGGCTGCTGAGACCATTCTAAGCTCCAGAGCTCCAGCTACTAGGAAACTATATGCGCTTAAATGGAGAGTTTTTTTCTGTATGGTGTCACCAACATCAGTGGGATCCAGTTAACTGTTCTGTGAACACAGTACTCGAGTTCCTGCAGGAGCGCCTAGTTTACGAGTTTAGCTCGAGTTTACGTCAGGCCTATGTCCTTCCACGCTTAAGGTCTACGTGGCGGCCATTGCGGCTTACCACGCCCTGGTGAGGGGTACATCGTTGGGTCGAGACCCCCAGGTTACTCGTTTCCTTCGTGGCACATTGAGGCTGAGGCCTGCAAGTCGCACTAGGGTGCCAGCTTGGGATTTGGCAATAGTACTAGAAGGCCTTTCTAGGGCTCCGTTCGAGCCCTTAGATTCGGTTTCAGAGAAATTTCTTACCCTTAAGACTATCTTTCTGCTAGCTATCTCATCCCTTAAGAGAGTTGGAGACCTTCAGGCCCTTTCTGTTTCCCCCACTTGCCTTGAGTTTGCACCGGGGATGGTCAAGGCATTTTTATATCCGAAACAGGGATACGTCCCTAAGGTGCCGACCTTGATTCCGAGGCCTATTGTGCTGCAGGCTTTCTGTCCTCCTCCTTTTACATCTGCGGACCAGGAAAGGCTGAACCTCTTGTGTCCAGTGCGAGTACTGGATGCTTATGTTCATCGGACATCTTCAATGAGGAAGTCCGACCAGTTATTTATTTGCTTTGGATCACCTAAGAAGGGTCTTCCTGCTTCTAAACAGACGGTTAGTAAGTGGATAGTTGAGGCCATTTCACTTGCATACGAGTACTCTGACCAGCCGTGTCCTTTGGCGGTCAGAGCTCATTCTACTAGGAGTATGGCGGCCTCTAAAGCCTTATTATTTGGAGTTTCTCTTCAAGACGTGTGTGATGCGGCAGGCTGGTCCTCACCGCTCACATTCGTTAGGTTTTACAGCCTGGACCTGGATGCTGTCCCAGGTTCTCAGGTGCTTAGTGCTTAGTTACAACAGACTAACACTCAGGTACTTGGAATTCTGGCGCTTTGGGTATTCTCGTTCCCATGGCGTCGATCGACGCATCGTTGAGTTCCCTTCGAAAGGGAACGTCTCAGGTTACTATTGTAACCATAGTTCCCTGAGAGCAGGGAACGAGACAATGCATCACCCTGCCATACTTCCTGCATCCCTGTGATCGGCTTGCTTCGGCAATTTTCGAAGCTAATGCCGGCTTGCACCGGATGTGCTTTCATCAATTCCTGGTCATGACGTCACCCGCCCGTGACGCTCATTCTTTCCATTGGACTAGTTGAAATAGATGCTTCAGACGCAGTCACGCTGGAGGCGTTCCCATGGCGTCGATCGACGCATCGTCTCGTTCCCTTCTCTCAGGGAACTATGATGATTACAATAGTAACCTGAGACGTTTTTTTATGTTAAATTCATCCAATTGGTGCACTTTGAGAGTTCAAAATTAAGAGCTCCAACCCATATTCAGTGTGCAAATGTAGTGTCTGTCTACATTACACTACTACAAAATAGTTATAATATTAATCCCATGACAGTAATATATATTGTAAAACAAATGCACTGAAAAATGAAATAAACTTTCATAATTAGTTTTGTACTAATTTCTATACTCATGATCTTTTATTTTGACGGAAACTGCATCAAGCTTTTATTTTGGCGGAAAACATGGTTTCCAAATGCGTCTCATTACAATTCTAGTAAAATGCGTAATCATCAACTATGCAGATGTGGAAATAATGCCTGGGTAATGGGTTCTACACTCATAGCCTATAAGTGTTAAAGTAGCCTAGTTCTGCTTAACACAGTTCTCTATACTCACTAATTTCTCTCCTGATCCTCCTCACTATCCTCATCAGACACCTGAAGGACCTGTTTGTTTTTTTCACGCTATTTCTCTGAACAATCCTTGCGTTTCTTCGCCATCGCTCTGACTATTTAAACAGATACACACTAAAACTGCTGGCTCGCTCAGAGCCCAAAGGGTGAGGTCTTTCAACATGCGATTGGACCAGCCCAGTGTCAATCAAGAAAAGAACCGGCACAAAGATCCTAGCGCCGCCAATTAAGCAAAACTAGACAAATGGGCCGCTGATGTACGAGTTCTATGGGCCGTTCAGATTTTTTTTTTTAAGTTTGAGATGTATCGGCCCAAATAGCACGTCGGCCCACCGGGAAAGTGCTCGGTATACCCGATGGCCAGTCCAGCCCTGCCCACCGCGTCTCGACGCAGCTTGATTCCCTTAAAAGAGAAATTTATTTTTGCTGTTTGGCTTGAATGAAATCTGTCATTTTCATTTTATTTTAAATTAAATATTTCATTTCATTTCCAGTGTTTCGGTATAATTGGTTCACTACTTTTATTGCGTTTTTGTCCTTATAATAATTGTTTGCACTAAAAAGTGTGGGTGGGGATAATGAAAATAAAATTATATTTCAATAAGTCAAAACAACTCAAACAGGTATGATGTCAAATTAAAACAAATGCATTAAAATATATTTAATGATCTAATAAATCAAGGCATTCACTTTTGCACTTCATGTCACACTATCTAAACTGTTAAAATGTGCTGAATATCAGCAAATTCTCATCTGAGTAAAAAAAAAACATAATTTGTAATATCAACCTCATGGCTCTACCATCTGAAAAAAATGCAATAGACAGCATGGATCCTGTGTTTCTTGATAACTAATCACAGTATAGCCTTTATATGAGTGAATTTCTGTTGTACGTCATTCAATCACTGTTAATAGAGACCATAGAATGTTTAATGGAAAACATGTTTAAAATTAAAGATAGCCAGCTTTTATCAAATAATGGCTAGGCTATTTCTTCACAAACGCAATATGTTATATTTCTCACCTGGTTTTCAGCACTGCTGATTGAGTGCTGGTCTAGAGCAACATCTCCCTCTATACGCAGTTCTGGCTCGGGGTCCGCAATAGGAGCTTTGGGTTCTTCCTGGCAATCCTTCTCTCTGGCTCTCTCCGTCTCCACCCCCTCGCCCTCGGAGCACTGAGAGCGGCGCTTCAGGAAGGAGGAGAAGAGGCGGGAGAGGCCACGGCCAGCGGAGGTGCGCTGTCGTGGCTTTAGCTGCTGTTCCTCCTCCGAGCCCCCAGGGGGCGCCGAGGTGCCAGAGGGACTATCCTGAGCTGTCTCAGTGGGGCCTGGCTCCTGTGCAGTGGGGTCTTCTTCTTCCTGCTGCTGCTCAACCACCTGTTTCTTCTGAACGCTCTCCGCCTCGTCTGTCGTCATGGCAGTCACTGGAGGAAGAAAACTTTCAGTTAAAGTTACTGTTCTGTATTGTTATTTGTTGTCTCCCCCCAGTGGTACACTAAAGGAATCACAGTCACGCTCTTTCTGCGGCTCCCTTTAATGATGTCATCAGGGAGCGCTCAGTAATATCTTCCGACAGCTGTGTCTTGTATTCGTGTATCAATCTCCTTCTGAAAGTCTATCTGCTCACTTTCAAGCTATAAATGATCATCGTCGGCATGTAATGTTCTTTAATGTAATCTATCTATGCATAGGAATATTATCATGTAAGATGGGATGTATGTTGTTATAATTGTTGTATAGATTTTCGGGTGTTCTCTTAGCCCAGCTGCGGTATAATCAGAATAGTCTGAGCTAAGTTATGTCTAAGAAAAACCTTTAAATAGTAATTTCATTGTGTAAAATAACAAGTTATTTGTACTAGTATTGTTTAAAACATGTGACTCAATGTGAAGATTTAATACTTATTTATGTATATCTTTGGTTTCAGTTTTACCCTACTTTTGGTCATCATTAAAGAAGTAAACGATTCACCTTCGTCCAGTGTGGTGACTAGAGGAGGAGTTAAACTGTCTGTCAATTTACACGAAGGGTTGTAACAAGGACAGAACAGTTACGTATCGAATTTATAGCATTTTATAATTGCTGACTGCATACAAGTATAATATTCATCTTAAATAGAACGAGATTAAGATTGGAGAGTGAAAATAGTCATTTTTAAAAGTGTCCGGATGTTACACTATTTCCAGTGGATTTTCACAGAATGGGCCTGTCCCAATACCTTGCGCATACCTTCCTGCACGTGACAGGAAGTAAGGCTGTCTCAGGTCAGAAAAATGCCAAAGCTCAGTGCCCTTAACACTAAATCCACACTATCACTAATTTTGGAAAAGGAGGAGTTGTTTAATGATGAGGAATGTGCAAACACAATACTATAAAATCATTGTTACACTTTTGGTCAATAAATTGTAAGCATTTCTAAAGCCGGGTGCACACTGTACGATTTTCAATAGTCCTTTACGATTGTTGCTAATTAGACTGAAGTGACCCTCATTTTATTGTGTCCATATGGTTTAATTAAATTTAATAGGCTTAAAATTTCAAAATAAAATGGCAAATTACTATACACTCTTTTTTGAAGACCAAGTCTAAAATTTCTGGTTTTAATTCATTTTGAGAGAGTATTTGGGGGATGATTGTAAAAATGTCTATGTGGTGTAACCGTCAAAACTTTGTACCAAATAATTGATTTTGTTTAAAAAAGGTGAAATTCTCAATAAAGCACCACATCAGCTAGTTTGCCATAATCTTACATTAGAACTATTTAACAGTAAATAAAAGTAAATGGAACACCATTGTTCTGAATATTATAATTAATTTGGGGAATCATGGGAGTCAAGTCTAATTCCTGAAGAGTCAAGGTGGTGTAACCACCATTCAAGGAATAATTTTGTTATTATTGTGTAAGAAGACCATGTGACAGGAAATTATATCACAGAGATGGACGCCCGGTGAAACTAACAGCTGCATGGAGATCATTTGACAATTTTAGGGTATAGGCATTCTTAAGTATGGTATGATCCCGGGAATACATTGATAATTCATTATTATTATATAAATGATTATTAACTTTAAAAATGACTTTTTAAATATTACCACCAAGGCCACGTGATTACATAGGTGTCCATGATAATGCCTGTCAAATTTGATTTTAAACTGAAATGTCAAATAGTGTAACCGGTTAAACCTATTGACTCCTATACAAGCCTTTCTGTTAGGGGCCAATTTAGTCAAATATCACTAGTTTATGATGCTGATTAAATAATATAATATAAATATAAACTAACCTACTATTTATAACTCTTTTCAAGTGTTCAATGCAACCAATGTAACCTCAATGGTTCTTGTGGAAGCTCAAACATGCGAGAATGAGCCTCACTGGTTCACGCTGAAGCTCAAATGTACTGCGTAACACGATAATTAACCTCACTGGTTCTTGCTGAAGCTCAAACGTGCTGCGTAACACTAGAATTAACCTCATTGGTTCTCGCTGAAGCTCAAACGTGCTGCGTAGCATGAGAATTAACCTCATTGATTCTCGCTGAAGATCAATCGTGCTGCATAACACGGGAATGAACCTCACTGGTTCTTGCTGAAGCTTAAATGTGCTGTATGACACAAGAATGAACCTAATTCGTTCTTGCTGAAGCTCAAACGTGCTGCGTAACACGAGAATGAACATGATTGGTTCTTGCTGAAGCTCAAACGTGCTGCGTAACACGAGAATGAACCTCATTAGCTCTTTCATTTGTTTTTTTTTTCAGCATTGACAAAAATTAAACAACTTCTGCTGAACTTGTTGACTGTCATGTTTGATTTTCAATCACAATTTCTTCAACAAACAATGGCCTTTGACTCTAGAAGCAACAAGGTCAGGTGGTATTACTGTTTTTTATTGTCGTAACCAGTATTTTTTATAAAAAATATAATTATGTACAGGAAAATGAATGTGGAATAAAATGTAATTATCTAGTTTAGTGTAATAACATGGTTGTTAACAATTTTAACAAGATTTAGAAAACAAAGGTATTTTCTGCAAATGTCCTGCCAAATATTGCAAAAATACATTAAAAATTACATTTAGAGATAACTCTACTAAAATCTATTTTCGTGCGATATATTAAAATGAAGTATTTATTTCTATATGTACACATGCCATCTAGGTGGATAAAATATATAGCCTAATATTGCCCATTCTTTGGAAGTTACCATTTGAGACATTCAGGTATTCAGTCTTAACTTTCGTAAAAAAAAAATGGTGCAAATGTCATTTTTATAACATCAAAATGTACATTTTAACATACCTGATGCTTTTAAAACAAGTTTTTACAAGATTTAAAAATGTCTCATCTTGACAAACCCTATTTGTCACTGACCCACAAACATGATCCCCACAGTAAGACATGTCACACTGTGGGATCTCAGTTGTCTTTAATGTCAGACTGTACAATAGTCAATATTCATTAAAAACAGAAGACTCGTCCGTTCGTCCGTTACATCATCAATCCATGACCCGTTCGGTGACGGTGAGCTGCAATTACATGCGGGATTGAAATGGTAGCGACTAGCGAGCAAACAAAAACTATCTCTATCATGGCTTCTCTTGAAAAGAAAAATGGGGGAAAAACGAAGACTATGTGTATGGAACGAGTAGTGGTTGTCGTACTAATTGCGTCATCAGGTTCTGTGCTCCTATTGGTTTTGACGGTTGTTGTAAGATAAGTCACAGTGCAGGACTGTACCTCAAAACTTTTCAAATTTCATTGGCGGTGAAATTTTATCTCAATGGTAATCAATTAATCAGCTGTCTGTCAACATGTCAAACTAGCAATCAAAGAATACAGATATTGGCCTAGAATCAGAGGAATCTTTTAGGATTCGCAAAATTTGTCTCAGATGTCCAAAATCAGTCCTGAGATCTCTCTCGCTGCGTGTTCGTCCATCTGTGCAAGAACCCCCTTTAAACATGCGCGATGTTTCAGATCTATGTCAAGTGTAAACACATGAGTCGGATATGGGTCACAATTTAAAGAACGTGTTAATGGACGGTCAAAAAAATCAGATATCGGCAACAAATCAGAATTGGGCACCAAGACCTACAGTATAAACGAGCCAACGGCAATCAGCATCAGCAAAATAAACGCAAGAAAACAGACGACGAACAATGAAAAGAAATAGACACAGCGGTAAGTAAGTGAGTTAAGTGCAAATGACGAACACCTGTGTCTGATTGCAGTAATAAGCGTGGAGAGACCGTATATAAAGCCGGCTGGAACGAGACACGGAGAGTGAGAGAGGGACTTGGACTATGAGAAATGGACTGAGAGAGAACTGGATGGAGAAAAGGTGGGTGGAGAAAAGAATGGAGACCGTTGAGAACTGAGATTGTTGTGCTATAGCAAAGCTACGGTGAATGCGCTGTGTGCGCGACCTTATGTTTTTCTATTTTGTGAATTAATAAAGTTACGAGTCCCAGTCACGCCGACCCTTGTCTTCTTCCTTCCTTCATCCTTGAACTTCATCAAACGCTGCTGTGATCTCTGTACATGTACAGCTTAGACCTGGACAACCACAACAAGCTGGTCAAATGGCTGCTGGAAACCAGCTGCACCTGAGTTACATCAAAGGAGAATTGCTGAGTCTAAAAAAAAAACATGATCTCACCAAACAAGCACTTTCACTGTACTGCTGTCCCATTCAGACTAACCTGCCTGAGTGCTCAGCATAAGAAACCTTAAACACGACTCAAGGATGTTATTCCTCTCACCAATTCCCAACTCAACATAATCCATTCCATCCTCTGCCCAGACCATGCATCTCTCTCCTTGGTTCTCTATCCCCCTCCTGTAAAAATCTGGGTGTTTTTTATAATAAGGTCTGAAATTTGGGTTCCACCACATTATAAAAAGGCTGTTTTTATTTTAGTTTTGAAGATATTAATATTGATAACAATTTATAGAGCACAGCACACAGCACAAGTAAACACAGACTAAAATAGCTTCATATTGAATCCTTTTGTCCACACACATTTACACTGTCTGCCATTCAGTCATCATTCTTTCCCATTCATTAGCAAAATAATTACAAAACCTCATTATGAGGGTTCAAGTTTAAGCACAAGCTGTCTCTTGAGGACAGACAGCAAACACAGTGGACTAAAGAAGACAGTCCCATTCATGCAGAATGGCTGTGTGTGTTTGTGTATTGAGTATTTAATAAACTAATCTGGCACTAAAAAGCATTTAATCTCCCTTTTACAGCATATCTTTCATTTACTTTATTCAAGAAATCAACATAAAAATAAGTTCAAGGAACTTGTCACTAAAGCCCCTTTCACACAGAGATTCCGGGAAATACACAGATATAGAGTCCAGGGATCGTTTGATTTTGGTTCATTCACACTGCCAGTGATTTTCCGGGATCTGTGAGTGCGTTCACACACATCCCGTAATAATTCCGTTAAGACACGTGACGCCAGGATGAGCCGTGTAACGTAGGCTACGCGTCGAAAACATGTAGGCTACACGCGCGTACCGTTCCACAAAGCTGGCAAATGATCTCAGCTTCAGCGCGGATAGTAAGGAGCTCCCTGGTCTCTGCTTCGTTCCAGTTTGCAGACATTTTTTCATTCTTTCTTTGTTGATGACGAACACAAACTTTCTTCTAAGAGCAAAAGAGTTGCGCGACGGCACGTGCGTCATCACTATGACACACCCCTTAGTGCATTGGTCCTGTCTTTTGTTCACACAGGGCGCGTTCCGGGACTGATCACGGCAATGTTACTAGGTCCCCAACCCGGCATCGGTCCCGGTATCAATCCCGGGTCGTGTTTGCGTTCACACAGAAGGCACTCTAGCAATTTGCCAGCAATTTCCCGGGATCAACGTGCTTTGTGAAAGGGGCTTAAATGTGTGTGAATCAAGTTTTGAGGTTTGTGAGGGTCAGGTTCTAGGACAAACAACATAATTGTTTGTTTGTGTTCCCTCAGTCTCTTCAATAGAGAAACATACATAATCCTTATTAAGAGAGTGCAGGTGTCTGTGATAGCCAAATGCAAATTGTTACACCTCCCATCCTGAAAAATGAACCCAAACAGGAAGTGAACTTCTGAACTTCTCGTTTTATCTACTTAAAGCAATCAACAACTAAACTACAGACACACACCACATGCTCAACTAGGACTGAACCATTCAGCTGCACAAATGCAAGCAAAAAAAAAGATGCTTTACTACAAAAGTGTCTTGCAGTGAATTTCTACTTTGCCAAACAAAGATTCTCACAAATCTCCCCTCCTCAAATCTGTCCAAGTGTAGACAGATACTGACCCTACAGCAAACGCACACACTTAGTGCTCTGCTAGGGGATCTACAAAACTCCTTTAGAACCGGCCCACGTTTACACTGACCTGAGGGCCAAATGATGACACACTCCCCGATGTTAACATTTTGTTCTCACCTGATAGTGTCAGTCGAGTTCGTACGATTTGTCAAAACCGTGATGGGTAGGTTTAGGTCATTCGTACGAATTCATACAAATTGGGCAACTCGTAAAATATCTAAGATTTAGCAAAAATCATACAAATTCGTACGAGTGAGGTCGTATGAATTCCTGCGAATTAGCCACCTCGTAAAACTTGTACAAATTGCCGTGAGATCGGGTTGGACCTACCACACTATTTGCATCGCTTCCCTGCCATTCACAAATCCCCTCCCATGGCCTCATGGGACAGTAAAGTGTCCATTGGACATTGCCCATCATACGGGCACTATTCTATCACTGTTTTATGGATTTTTGCCTAGTAGGGAAGTATGAGATTTTGGTTGCAGCCTGCTTGTAACTAATTATAATAGGGTGGGTATAATAGGGGTATAATAGGGCTAATAGAAATAGGGTGTCTGTCAGCTGAATGAGTGTTGCAACACTCCACATCGGGTA